>VXAU01005684.1:539966-672183 GCA_013399695.1 Formicarius rufipectus
AGGACGGCGCGGGGGTCGGCGCCCCGAGGAGGCTGCGTGGGCACCGCCGAGCCGGGCGCCGCTCTCCCGGCGGGGTGGGGGCGGGAGCGCTGCCACCCCCGACGGGTTGGCTGTGGGGGCTCCATCCTCATCCTCCTCTTCATCCTCCTCCCGCGGCGGTGGGGGCGGCGTGCGGGGGCCGCTTCCGGCCGCGGCTGCATCGCCGGGGGTGACCCGGCTCCGCTCGCTTCCCGGTACGCTGGGCAGGGGCTCGGGCACGGGCAGGGAGCGGGCTGGCTGCTGGCTGTCACCTGCTTCGCCCGGCTCCTGCGTGTGCACAACTCTTGAGCCTGCCGGGGACACTGCGGTGAGCGTGTGGCTGCTGGAAGGGGAAAAAAAAAAAACNGACGGGCGGCAGGAGCGGGCAGAGAGTTGCGCTGGGGAGCGCCGCTCGGCTGTGGCGGTCCCCCCCCAGGCGGCGTCCCACGGCAGGGAAGCCGCTCCAGCGCCGGGATCCCCGCCCGCCGGCCAGGACGGCGCGGGGGTCGGCGCCCCGAGGAGGCTGCGTGGGCACCGCCGAGCCGGGCGCCGCTCTCCCGGCGGGGTGGGGGCGGGAGCGCTGCCACCCCCGACGGGTTGGCTGTGGGGGCTCCATCCTCATCCTCCTCTTCATCCTCCTCCCGCGGCGGTGGGGGCGGCGTGCGGGGGCCGCTTCCGGCCGCGGCTGCATCGCCGGGGGTGACCCGGCTCCGCTCGCTTCCCGGTACGCTGGGCAGGGGCTCGGGCACGGGCAGGGAGCGGGCTGGCTGCTGGCTGTCACCTGCTTCGCCCGGCTCCTGCGTGTGCACAACTCTTGAGCCTGCCGGGGACACTGCGGTGAGCGTGTGGCTGCTGGAAGGGGAAAAAAAAAAAACCGAACAAAAAACAAAAATAGAAGTGTCTCCCTTGGTTTTGATTGCTCTTCATCTACTTAGACGAGTATGGCGTTTTTAGTTGGGCGTGCTGCGTGGTTTTCCTTGTACTTGCTTTGTAAAAGTCAAATAATACAGTGCAGCCTAATAGCTAGCTATCACTCTGTCTGTCTGTCTCAAAGCATATCGTAAAGTTTTCCCTGTAAATCACTAAAAGCACTTTTCCAAGAAAACAGCTGATTTACATAAAGATACAGGTAACATATGTATTTAAATGGTCAGAGCAAGTTAGATCCAAGCCCCAAGAGGGTTGTTAAATGAAATTGTTTATCCTTACTGAAAGTATGAATGCTTAATCAGTGGCAAATGGGGTTTGCATAATGAATTTTCTGTGGGGCATCTTACACGTTCTAACATTAGAGCACAGGCGTCAGATTTCAGATTATAAAAAGGGCAGTTTTAAATAGACCCTTTCTACATAGCTAAAAATGTAAGGAAATTTCAAAGAGATTTGTTTCAACATTAATAACACAGAATAGCTGTATATTGTCAGTTGTCAAATGTGGGTTTATTGTTGGTTTTTGGTCAGTTATCTATTGTAAAAATGTATTTGCCAACATTGCTGTAGCTCCAAGATAACATAATAGGCTCACCAGTAATTACATTTTTAGTCTACAGAAGCAAATTTGGTAATGACCAGTAATTAGAAGAATAAGAATTTCTAAATAAGTTTAATTTGAAATATTTGCTGCCAAATGATCAGAAGCACAGTTTCTCATGCTGTTCTACATTACTCATTTGTTAGAGAGGAGCCTTACTGTAAGAATGTATTCTAGATGTATAAAACTTTTTTAAACTGAGAAAATAAATGAGACTATGGAAATGAATAGATCATATGTAAGGTCTGCCTACTCAGAGGAAACAGGAAGAAGCAAAAATGAGCTCTACTAATTTCTAATTTTCCTATATGCTACAGTGCGTAGGTTACTTTTGTCAGGTGGTGCTGATCAGGCGGTGCTTGTACGCCTCATCATTGCATTTGCCACTTTTAAAATATTCCTCTAGGAATAGTAGCAGATGAAGCCTGGAGAGGCTGTGACCACTTCAGTTAATTAAATGCACCCAAGACTGTTCTCTGGTTGTGAAGCCAGCCGGTGCGGGTTAGCCCTTGTCAGTGCTGCTAAACTCTCCTGCCTTTCAGAACAGGATAGATGAATACAAGCCAGCAATGGGGACTGGCACCTGGACTGTGTTAAATCCAAAACCATGCCCCAGAATTGTGTGGGAGACCTGTAACTGCCCTGTATTGGAAGGATGCTGTGCCAGGCTGTGACAGTTCAGCACTGTGACTGAGGGAATTCTATTTCCTGGGAATGGTTCCTGCCACTGCTTGAGTTGCTAGTGTGTACATAGACTGTATATCTGCAGGTACCCTCCCTTAACTCTGTACTCAGTCATAGTGATTTAATTTCCTTGCATTGAGGATCTCTAGCACTATAAAATGCTGTTCTTCATAGTCAGCTGCTTAGATCTGTCAAGGCTTTCTTATCTGCTTGTGCATGTGGGTGAAGAGGGAGAGGTGAAGGCTTGGTGGCTTTCCCACTTCTCCATAAGGGAGAGGTAAGCAGGGTCGGGGAAGGGTTTCTGTGACTTGTTCTGCTTGTCTGGAAATGTGCGCCCAGGGGAGCGTTTGTCCATAAGGTAAATGCGAATGCAGTCACATGCTGGTTTACTACTCTCCCAATTATTTTGTTACAGTAACAAGTTAGGCAGCGCATGGGATTTTTTGTTTGTTTTTTTGTTGTTGTTTGATTTCTTTTTCTGTTTCCTTTAATGCTCTAAAGGGTGTCAGACTTAATTGTCACAAATGAGGAAAGTGAGGCAAGAGGAAGTGTAATTGTTATCTAAGGGAGCCTAGTAGGATCCAGGACTAGAGTCAGATTGAAAACTTTCTGTCAAATTGCACTGCTTCTCATAGACATATAAAATACTTTAATAGAATGGTGCACCTTTTATCTCTGTGATTTGCTGGCAGCCTTTATTTTGCTAACCTAGCTAGTAGCACAGCTTGAATAGGAAAGTTGTTTAACCATCTGATTGCCAGTTGATGATAACACTTAGATACATACGTAAACCTTACATATGTGATGGGACTGGATAAATATTCTAAAATACTTTCCTGAACAGGCAGCTGGGTTCAGTGAAATTCCTGTTGATTTCATCTGAGTGAAACCTCATAAAATACAATTCTTAACATTGAGACATTGCAGTGTGTACTTTAGGTGAAAGCTGAGCTTTTTTTTAAATTAATTTTTTTATTTCCCCCTCTGTAAAAGCACTGATTCAGTAAGGTGTATTTACACTTAAACACATGTTGGAAGTGTCTGAGGAGTCCCACTGGTATGAATGGCACTTCAAGAAATCCCTTGCATAACTGTAACCTTATCTATCTCAATCTAGATGTTTATTATACATGAAATGGGTTTAAAAGAATATTGTGAAGACCACATAAGAAGTGTATGGAAATTTAAAACTTTGAAGTAGAGATGATATGGCCTTTGGGAGCTGTGCTTTATATTATCTAGAACCTGATTTTTTTCAAAGCACTTTGCAATCTCAAATCAGACAACCAAAATTAGTGAATGGTTATGATCTTTGCATCTCTTCCTTGATTTTTGTCCTTGTTGGAGTCATTAAAAAGCAAGGTTTGACTTTTTTTTTTATTAAATATGACATGGTGGCACACAGTAATTGTAGAGAAAGCAAGGTTTTGAACACTTGTTCATTGTTGTGTGCAATGCAATTTCTAAAGGAAGGTGGATTCCATGTGGATAAGTAGGATTTAGTCACACAGTTAAAGCCTATGTCTTAGTGTTTAACTGAAGTTCTATAACTGCTGCTTCTCAAGTCTTCAGAGCTTCACTTTCAAACCATGATAGTATAAATTTTTAACACTGCTTTTGGGTATAATTTTCCCAGTGTGCCTTTTTTTTTTTTCCCCCCTTAAAACAAATAAAAGAAAAAGGTATATTTTTGGGGGGATATCTTTGATCACTCCTTATGTCCTTAGAATTAGAACCTCTAAATGCCAATTCAGCCTGTAACTGTCTAAGCTTTAGCAGTAGGTTGTGATCCATGAGTGGATTGACAGTGAGAGGAAGTAACTTGCTTTATACATGGATTGTGAAATGACCAAATGATTTTTATGCAATGTTATATCATTGACTTAAAGAGGATGGTGAAATGTTGATGCTTAGTTTCCATTCTGTTGTCCACAGGGCAATGCTGTCTGGTGACTTTGCTGTTGTTTCCCCTGCAATGTTTTACTGACCTGTTTCTTCTGGGCCATCATGTTGCCCAGCTGCTGTATACATTTTTCTGCCAGATCCTTTATTTGTTGATTAAATATAGAATTAGTTGTTAGTCACTTTAGTTGGCCAGTTAAAATATTTTATCCTAATCTAATATGCAGCCCTCCAGTTGCATGGATCAGGTGAGTTGGTGGAGCATATCAAGAAAGCAAAGGAGAAACAGGCTTTCAGATCCAGTGCTTAGATTTTACAGGCTTTTTTTAGGAAGCAATCACAGTTACAAAATAAGTGGACTGAGGCTGAGCTTAGAACTGCAGGATAACTGAGATTGGAAGAGACCTCAGGAGGTCATGTAGGGCAGCACCTGGCTCAGTGTTGAGCCTGATTGAAAGTTAAATGAGGTTTTTCAGGATCCTGTCCACCTGAATTTTGAATATCATGAAAGATGGAGATTTCACAGCCTCTGTTCTAGTGTTTGACCACTGACAATATGAAGCTTTTTTTCCTTAGGCCTGGTTGACGTTACCTATACTGTAGCTTGTGTGTGTTGTCCTTTGTCCTTTGCTGTGAACCTCCAAGAAGAATCAGATTCTTGTGCTCATTAAAAACACCACATATCTTTCAGATGCTTAATAACAGACTTTCTGTCATGAATATAGGTAACTTTTGCCAAGCATGTGAAAACCAATCTTCTTCCAGCCAGGCTTGCACACCTTATCCAATAGCAGGCTGATCAAATCAGCTGAATAATCTTTTTGTCTTTGTGGGCAATATAAAAATCTTTTGCTAGCCTTGCTTTTTGAAACAGATACAATTTTGAAATGTCTTCTTTCTTTCTTTCCTCCCACATGATCATGCATTGTATTTTCCATCAGGTGACTGCCCCATTATGTGCAGCAAATACATGACGGTGGTTTAGGAGGTAAATCTAAGTCTTCAAGCTGAGCTTCTGAAAGCTGGCTATCCTGTCCTGTGATTATTTTTTTCAGCCTCGTTAAGTGTATGTACCCCTGCATAGAAAATTTAAACCCACTGACAATAGACTACCTTTCAGGGCTCTGTTGGAAATGATCTGCAGAGTACTATGATGGTGCTGAAATAGTGTCAACTAGCCTTTCCGGCACAGTCAGTGGAGAAAAATAAGCCTGTCCATAAAGTGGTTTATTATATGTGTGGCTTTTTTACTTGCTCTGTGTCTCTCTGCTTTGTATCATGAGAGTATCAGTGGCTCTTTTAGTCTTGCTTATCCAACTTTTAGAACAACTACATTTAGGCAAGGTTCATCCTTAGTGAACGCTTTTGCAGTCCTTTATTTTCTCCCCATTGTTCGATATATGATCACATGTCTTATTTGCAACCTTCTCTGAATGCTTAGTAATTAAACTTCAATGTGTGTTTTCTTCTGTGGTGGTATTCATCTCTGTAATATCTCAGTTCTTAAGGAACATTTAAATTATCTCCATTACTGTATTGTCTTGTGCAAGTTATCTTCTCATTTTAAAAACAGGAAAAGGGAAAAAGCGATATAAAAAAGTTCATAAATGAGGGGTTCAGTTTTGATTGCTTTGATCACAGGAGGAAAACTTTCCAACAAAGCGAAAGAAGAAGCATGTATTTTTAATGCAAATTGTAAAATAATAATCCTGTCTTTCTAAAGCTGTCTTAGAACTTCAAAACCTGATACTACTTAGAAGTGGTTATTGCTACAAGTCTTCCGCATCAGTAGTGTAATTCATAAAATTATCCCTTTCAAAGGATTGTACAAGGTTCACTGTGTATAATGATAAAAAAGAGACTAATATCTTGTGAAAAAGAGATGACTCTTTTTGTCAAAGACTTGAAAAGTAATTTGGAAACACATTATGTGTTGATTAAGTTCTTATTTTCAGTAGATAGTACTCCAACAAGCCTTTTATTACTTGATTATTTTGATTTCCACTCTTCTGCCAGTTGTCACTTCTGAATTTCCCTAGACTTTTTTCTTGAGACTTATATGAGACTTGTGGATGTGTTTAGGAGTATTGAACATAATATACACATGATATTTTGATATCACTATCTGGGTATGTGCTTTTGCGTATATAAACTCCAAAGTGCAGATAATGATTTCACATTGCATTTGTATACAAATTGCCTGTGCTTCATCTTATTACTGAAATGATTTTAAGAACCAAAGTAAATTTCCAAATAAAAATCCAAACTTTCCATATCTAGCCAAAGACACATTATGAAACATTTAAGGAACATGTGTGCTGTATTTGCACTTCCATTCTCTCAACATGCACACTCATACCCCAGACCTTCATATGCTTGTATTGAGAAGAATTATGTGGCCTGGAGAGGAGCTACCTGTTTGTTTTTGGAGAAAAATCAATGGAGTCACAATGGGGCCTCCCACCAGTTGCCTTATTTCTGGTTTTAAGGGTTCATGAGTAGAGCTGAGAAGAGCTAATTCCATCCTTCACACAACTTGAATTCATTCAGCATGTCTGTTCAAGCTCCAACTGTGTAATTTATGATAGGGAGGTGACATTTAGAAGAAATTGGGCAATATTGAATAATGACTCATAAAGGCATGTTGAGAGTATTTATAACAGGGAGAAGTTGTACTATGCAGTACTGATATTGGGACATCTGCAGCTGCCATAAGACATTTCCATTGCATTTATTACGAGGATAGGAATGGGGTTGAGTGCATTTGCTGACTGAAGTTGAGTGTTTTTCCTCCCCATTCCCTTCATTTTGATAAGAAGGCAATTTCCAACTGCATTCATCTCTTCTGGAGTTATCAAATCAAAGCATGACATCTCAGGTAATAGCACTTCAGCTGTTGAACTGTTAGATCTAAATACATGGGATTAAATATGTATTTTCAAGACCCCCACAAATAATAGACTTAAAAAAGTATCTCCACAGTACACTGCCAATATGGTGATATACTTTGATCTATTATCAGCAGGGCTGAAAATACAATAACTATGGAATACTCTGTTTTCTGCACTGTTTCGAAAGTGTTTGTAGATATGTAGCTATTCGAATAAATAACCAGGTTCCTAGTTCTTGATGCCGGTATAAATATGTGTGAATTAGGCATTGAGTCAGAAACTGGCCAGTCACTTTGGTGGTCTTCCAAGATCTCATGGTTCTAAAATTATGGGAAAGATGTGTGATCTTGACTCTCTTATGGTGTAAAGCACACTGAGAATCCCAGGATCTTAACGCCAGGAAGGAGAGCCCTGGTGAATGACTCCTGGAGTGGGCTGGTGTCAGCTGTTGACAGGGCAATTTCTGTCATTTTCTGAAGCTACTGAATTGTGAAATGTACCTTTTGAACATTACGAAGCTCTTCCATAGAAGCATATGTCTGAGTCAGATTTTCGGGCAGATGTGTGCAAGCCAATGTAGGTACATAGAGTTGTTCATATACAACGCTGTTAAGAAACCAGATAAATAAAATAGATATATAATACAATTTAGATGATTTTGTTTTCCAGAAATGCATGGTCTGTCTGACTGCTGAGTAAGCTTGTGTGATTACCTCAAAGCTATGTTGAAGTTAGGTGAGATAAGTCTCAGCCCTAGTAGGAAGCAAATGGGGAGGAGGGTGGTGTGTGTAAAGATGGATGCTGTTAAGGAAACGGACTTACTTAAGGTCTAAGCTTGGGACTTTGTGTTTACAAGCACTTACTCAAGTTGCCAGACAATGCCAAAAGGCCTACCCAATTCAGCCAGCTCAAACCTGTCTTCAGTTGCTGCCAGCAGGTCAGGCAATATGGACTGTACAGTAGAGTCAGGCAGAGCTCTGCAGGTTTATCACTGAAATGGTTCATTGCATGGCAAAATCTTTCTGTGGATTCAAGTTTGGCTTGCTGTTGATAGGCCTTTGAAATATAGGCAATGAGGAAGTGGTTTTATTTTACATAAGTTGTTGTTGTTGGCTAGACTTCGTGAACGACGATTTTGGGATAAGCCTGCGCAATGGATTTTTTTAGGTGAGGCACAGTGTGTGCAGAACTGGCCCCACCCCCTTTACTCCTGAGGTTCGTTTTGCCACGGCCGAGCACGCTCGGACAGGGACAGCGAGTTCCTCGGGATTCGAACCGGAGTCCGAGGAGGAGGAGCCGGCTCCACAGGCGGCGTCTTACACCATTTGGCCAACGCCCGCCGCCCATTTCAGATTAACATTAAAGAAAAAAACAGCAAACAGAAAAGCAATAATGTCAGGTTGTTGAGCAATCTTGGGAGCCCACGTGGGTCAGAGCACCAGGGGAAGACCTCACCTTTTCCTCTCTGCCACCAAATGACACAAACGTGGCACTGCAGCCACGCCTGCAACACGAGCTGGGGCAGGTATTTTACATAAGTAGAAGAGAAGGAAATGCCCTTTTGCAAGGCTGAAGTTGCCAAATTCATGCAAAATGGTTTACACTTAAGATGTATTCTGTGGTTTTAAGCTGTGTCTGTTCATCCTGGTGGTAGAAGGTCTGATGCTGTCTAGTTTCATTGTGGAATTGCTAGTTATCCTCCAGTCCTTGAGCTGGCTTTCCTGTATGTTTAGAATGTGGGCCTTTTACAATCTTGATGTTTAAATGTTGCTGTTTGGGGCTGGACTTTTAGTTTAATTTTAATGGATTTTATTTATAGTTTTAGATGCAAAAAGTTGAAGAGTAATTATTTTTGATACAAGTGGCTCTACTTTGTTATGTGATTAGTTTTCATCAGGTGTTTTTTTTTTGGCTGCCTCCAGTAGCATTGCATCCCAAGTGTTTCAGATTGCTTCTCTTAGAAAAGTCTTAGGAGAACTGATTGACCATGGCCAGTTCTGAAGGCTTCTTCAGCTGGGCATGGTGACACAAAGATGAGATAAATTTCCATTTCTGAAAATCTTGATGGAAGATAGTCTCTGTACAGGAATGACTTATTCAAACTAGAGCAGGGAGGTTTGTGTGTGTGTTTTTAGAACATTATTGCCTTTCCATATTCATTTATATGCCCACTAATCATAATTACTGTATGCTGTTTAAAATATAAATGTTTTTGAGCCTATTTCCGGTGTATGGGAGGATATGGTTTGGGAATTTAGCTTTTTGCAGCCAGATGGATTACAGTGTTGCTAAGGAAACAGACTATAAATGAAGTGGCAACTGAATGTCCCTAGAACATCAGACTGCATGAAGCTGGTATTTTAAACTCATTTAGGTGGGTAGATAGATGATGTGATGAGAAGTTAATTTTCCTGTATTTTACAGTTCATTAATTTTCATTGCTTTGTTAGTATTTACAAAAGGTACCTTAGCTTCCCACTCAGACCATCTAAAGTGTGGGTCACTGAACAAAAATTTGCTGTTGAAATTAGAAAATGGACAAAAGCTGTACAGTAAGAGATCCTAAAATAATCATTAAGACTACTGGCCAGTGGATGAATGACAGTGTAACACAGACCTGGAAGCAGTATGGTCCTACTGAAAAACTGGGAGCTGAGATTCTTCAAAGTACTTTGGAAAAAATAGAGCTATTATGGATCTGGTGAAGATTTTTAACTTGGTGTATAAAGTGTTTAACATCTGTATTATACCTATTTTATATACATATATGAAGCTGCTCAGAGCAAGGGAATTGAATTGTGGTTTTGATACTTGCTCTGCCCAAGAAGAGACCTTGGCTCTTTTTTCCTAGTGGTTTTGCTGAAAATGTGTCAGGTTTTCAAACTGGGGTTGTTGATTGTTAGAGCAGAGGGTTTTCTCCCTACCACTAAGAAGGCCATACATGAGCAATTCCAGCTAAGCATGTGCCTGGTAGGGGCTTGACTTTAGTAAGCTGAGCCCACAGGACAGACAGCAACCACTGCAGGTGGTAAGGTGGACTGACTGGCCAACAAGAACACAGGAAAAGTTCTGCATAGTCTGAAATACTGCAGATCTCAGACCTTCAGTAGCGTATAAATAAGGTGTGAATCCTCCTCCTCCCACTTTTCCCATGTCAGAGGGTAAAGTAATATGCTTATTTGGCATTGCTGCTCTACTTCAAGTGCCTTGTGTTCATGCAGTTAAAACCCCTTTGTAAAATCATGGGCTTGGAAACTGCAAAGCTAGAAAAGGTAGTGTTATCCATGTTCTCAGCATTGTGAGAGTTGTGGTTTAAGAGAAAAGGAGTGACTAGACTGTATATCTAGATGCAATATATTTAGAATTGCACCCACTTCCAGAAAAGCCCTGATGAGAGCAGGTAGTGAAGAGCAGCACAAAAACCTTACACAAGAGCCTACTCTGCTGTTTTGAAGTTGTATCCCATGTATACAAAGGTGTAAATCCAAGCATTTAGTCAAGTGGTTAGGACTTTCTCAGATGTATTATTTATGGGGCACAACTACTCAAAACAAGACTGACAATAAAATTAAAACAATGGTCTCTTATCAGTTGCAATATGAGAAATATGGTGTATAATCAAAAACTAAATGAAGAACTAGGATTACTTTATGTGACAGGGCCTTTATTATGAATCAATGCCAGAGTAACTATTCCAAATCAATACAAGTTAAGCATGTGCAAAATTACACATTAAGAAACTATTCTTTCTTTCCAATTGCACCTTGAAAAATGACATAAAAAATTCCCGATCAGGTAAATCTTTTTTGGGTCTTGTGGACCATTTTCTGACAGGGCTCTTTTCACAACTAACCGAGCCATTATACAGGATGCAGAAGTCAGTGGCAAAATTAAGAACTCTCCTCCATGGGAAATGGGGTTGTATTTCCAGTCAGTAGTACAAACCCCATCAACTCCCTAGCCTATTCTGAAATCTGTTTTTTACATAGTTTTCAGATGCTTTATTTTCCTTCCTAAAACATGAAATAACTTTTTCATGTTAAATCCCAGGTCTGCATTGAGTTTTCTTTTAAATGCATTCCTGACATACAATCCTTTTTTTGCTATAGAATATTGGTATTACAGTTAGACTAACAAGAAATTATAGGGTAAATCTGGGGGGAAAAGTCAAAGGAACTTAAATAACCGTTATATTATTTTGCTGCATTAAGCATTTCATGTTTGTATTTGGCTAAATAGAGATGCTAGTAAGTATTGAAAATGTATGCACACATGTACGTGTATATATGTGTAAGAAGTGTATAACATAAATATGCAAATAAACTAAATCTTTGTTTAGTTCTCAGCTAAGTCTTAAGGTTGCAGCCTTTAAGTACTCTCAGAGCAGGATGCTGCAAGCGGTTGCTGAAATACTGTCACCTCATTTAACTTTCTACCAGCACCTCTTTGTGTGCCAAGTGACAAGAACTAAGACCCTTAACACCTGTATTGCAGCAACAAGCCTCTTGAACAAGCTCAGAATTTAGCTGTAACATGAGATGAATCCCTGTGGGAAAAGCAGAAGCAGGGCGGATAGCCTTGCTCTGGGAACTAAACCAAATCCCAGGAACTTGTGGGCAGCGCAGTGTGTGAAAGACAGTACAAATGTAGTTGTTCTAATCACATTCCCATTTGCATCCCTGCATATTTTTATAAAAGATAATTTTTTGTTAAAATAAGTTTTGTTTCAAGAAACAGGTATGTTTTCATGAGAGAGTATTACAGCCCAGTCTAGCTTTACTGGGTGTTAAGCTTTAGTTTCAGGCTTCAAAAGAATTCGTTCACATGAACTCTTGTAAAGCCATTGGTTCTTTGGTACTTTGAATTCACATCTGTAAGATATTTCTTCTGGTGAGAATACAGGCATTTTGGCAAAAAGAGTTTTAAAAATAGAACACACAACTTTGCAAAAGCATTATAACAGATTGGCAGCAAGCATTGCTGTAGAATAGAGAACTTTTGTTACACTTAGCAAACACAAACCCCATGCTTCTTAAGTACCTACAACTTAGAGAACATAAGTGTTTAAGTTATCCACAAAAGGAAGAAAAGAATAAGGGAAGAGAAATTGAGAAGAAAGACTAAAAAAAGAAGAGAAAAATATTGATACCACTGAGAATGTCACATGTTGATGGCTTCAAAGAGAGTGGGCCGGGGCCCGATGGAGACCTCATGTGTGCCTGTTTGTGGACCTTTGGTTCACTGACTGTTCCTTGTCCCCTGAGCCAAACGAAGGGTGCTGCAGCCAGTCAGAGGCTCCAGGGGTGTAATGTGGGCAGGTTACTAGGACTTTGTTGATTCACAGGTGCCCCATGCTTACTCTGTACTGTGTTGCCACAGACCTCAGTGGCCACTTTGGTTGACCATGGACACTGTGCTAAAGGCTTGGTCCCCTCTCCTGACACGCAGAGATGCACCCCAACAAGGTGGTTCTGACCCAATAATCACTGGTCTGTGTGTAACAGAGAGGCAGCTTAAATTCATCAGGGTAGATTGCTGCTGGTGTTACCATTTTTATAAAATGAATTTTGTAAGCCCTTGCTTACAAAAGAAAATAGTGTGCTAACAGCTGTTGTCAAAACTACTGACAAGTAAGAAAATTCATCTTCCTCTGTTTTTATCAGAAAGCAGTGCAACAGTGTGTGTTGGGTATACTGGAGCACTACAGAGGAGGTAAAAATGATGTCATACAAGAGGCCTTTAGGCCTTTACCTTATGGTATATAAAGATGAAACATTTTCAGAGAGGTCAGTCTTTCATTGAGAGAGTACACTGAAGAAGTTTGTGTAGTTAAAAAGCCAGAATAGCCTTAGGACACCTCTGGGTAAAGCTTTCTGACTTAAAGCAGGCTTTTTTACTTGCCAATTATCTTCTGATGGATTGACTTTTGTGAAGAAAGAAAGCTTTCTGTATTTCACTTCATTTTTGCCCATGGTTTGATTTACTATCCCAAGAAAATGTTAGGAAAATCTGGTAAAATATGCTCATAGACTAGGTGCAAGTAGATGTAGAGAGTGGTCAGTAAAGTACCTAACAAAAATTATGATTCATTTGGAAAAGCAATTTCATAATATTTTTAAGACCTTCTCTAGTCTCTTACTGAGTCTTTAAATGTTTCCTACAAGCATTCAGATTACATTTTGAGTTTATTAGTCTTTAAGATCTCTGTGACTTTTCTTCCACTATTTCCGTTCTTTGGAAATGACACCTCCTGATTTGGGAATCGAAATAGACCTAATAAGATGTAAATTTCTCTACGATCATCAGTAAGTACAAGTTTGGCACCATTCCTGCATACGGAACAGCACTGTCTTGAATGAAAGTATCTCGTCATATGTAGAAGCTAAATCTACAATTTATGCCTTGGTGTGTGTACCCCAACATCTCACAGCTTCAGGCCAGAAATGTGAAGTTTTAAAATTTGCTTGCCATGGTTTATTTTGGTCCAGATCAATCCTTCTGCTTCTGGAGGGAGGAGGTGTGTTCAAGAGTGAGCAAATGAACGAGGAAAAAGTCAGGAGCAACCTTTCAGTAACTCTGCCAGGTCTAAATGCTGATATAATCAATGTTATAATTCCACAAGTAGAGAGCTCTTTGCAGAAACAGGAATCTTTGCATTCCAATTTCATGAAGTGTTACAGAGCTTTACCCCTCTGTTATTAGGAAAAAGCCTGACTAATCATTTATAACAGAAGTGAAAAAAGGAATGTTGTTTTGAAAGTGTTAACCCCTGATTGCCAACAGAAAGCTACCCAAAGCAATCTTTCCCAGTTAAGAGTAAGCTCTACAAGGTACTCAATGTCAGTAAAATTTTCCAGATCTACTTTGAAAAAGTACTTTTTCCTTCTTCAAGGTTTGAAGTGAAAGAACTTTCTAGTTTATAGGGATGTTTTGGATGGTTTTCTAAATTGATTTTAAAGGTACTTTCATTTTAATGAGAGTTGGGAATATTTTCTGAGGTATTTCCTGTGATCATGTAAGTAGAGGAGAAATGGCTTATGTCAGAGAATGTGCTTGTCTGGTGGAAAGATTTTACAGGTTGTTGCTGTATTTAATCTATCCAGGCTCCTGGCAGTTTTCTGCCTGCTTGCAAACCTGTTCACTTCTTTGACACTTCAGAAAGAGGGAAGATTAGCTGTTCATACTGCTTCTCTCACTAAAGAAAGAACAAACCAAATGGTTAAAGTCTATAATAATCCAGTGGCTGCGTTTTATCTTTTTTATACATAGCTAAATCTGAGACTTGTATTCTTCCTTCTCTCCTTGTTCTGTGGAATAAATGTAAAGATCAGGTTTTTGTACTAGTGGAAAACAGCTTGTATTAGATTACCATAAAAATCTTTCAGGCACTAACTTCCATTGTGGCTAGATAATGTGTTTGTTCAGCAGACACAAGTCTGTCAAATCAGACCTTCTGGTTTTGGTGTTTAAAGTCCAGGTTAAGTTGGCTCTAGATACAGAAATTCACCACTTGAATGACTATGGGGGCCAGTACCTTATGACTGATCTTAAAGTAGTTTGCTCTTATTGTTTCCCTTGTAGAAGATCATTGTAAACTCGTTGGTTTGTCCTGCAACTGCTGTGTGGAGCATTTATTTAAAAACTTGTTCCTGAAGGATCCTGATATTTTGCCAGCGTGGAGGTGACTTAGTTGTTCCTAGAGCTTATTCTGGCAGAAATTAAAATTCATATAGCCCTTTAAAAGCTAGCATGTGAAGGTGTCTGTGTTCTGTGTATTTGGTCTCTATTTTTATATATAAATAATATTTATAAATTAGGTCTTTAGTAGTGTGACACAAACTCAGCTTTCAAGGCTCACTGAAATTTTGTGTCTTCCTTCTAAGAGTATCAGGAAAAGCTACATTGAAAATTGATATTCTCCGTTAAGAACAGGTTTGTCATGATAGAATATGCAAATTTTTAGCTATGCTAGGCCCATTTGCAGAAATATTTTCAACTACCTAAGGTATATTAGCACTATGATGATGATTGATTGGTACAAGTGTGTGTAAAGGAAGTGCTGACATCCTGCATTGAAACCTTCACGTATTATTGTTCCTCTCTAGACTTGTTTTCTTGACCTTTATTTTTCCAATACTGGTATGCTGATATCTGCCATTTGGGAAAAATTTATTCATAATCTTTATGATGCTCAGTAGTACCCTGTAGATTTAAATGTCATTTTTTTGAGAGTCTTTGCAGATATCAAGATCAGGCTACTGATGGTTAAGACCAAGCATGTATTTTCATAGATCCAGTAAAACTTACAGTAGCTGTCTGTTGTGTGCTTGTCTGTAAATGAAATAAACACATCTGAGCGAGACCTAAAACAACATGTTACTCCAGTCCTGGCAGATGTTAACATTAAATGGTGAGATTCTCATGGTCCAAAGGTGAGATTCTTATGATCTGCCTTTTATCAGGAGGCACAGTGTATTCTACTACTTCTCCCAATAAAAATAGTTTTCTTACAGAGAAAATGTTGCTATTCTGATCTTGTCCTGCCTTCAGTCTAAATATGTCACATGTTAATTTTACTTTTTTATTTTTTTGGCAGGTTATTTTGGAAGGTGATATTTTGCTGAACACAACAACACAAGATGACTTATGATTCTTGCCCTTCAGGGGAGCTTGTCTGGATTGGTATGCTTTGTGTTTTGTTGTTGTGGTTTCTTTGGTTGGGGTCTTTTGCCACACTGACGTATAGTGATTGTGTGTATAATCTAGTGGTCCACTAAAATGTAGGAAGCTTCCAACTTGTTAGTTGAATATTAATAACTAGGAGTTACTAACAATAACAAAATACATTATTTTCAATAATGTTTTCACTGTTTACTGTTGTTCTAGGTACTACAATATTCAGTTAGCTATTCATCGTAATATGGTTAATGTGACCATTGAGCTAGTGGGAAAGTTAGAAGTTAGGGGCAATAGAACAGTACTAGAAATTAACCTAGAACTTCTTAAGTCCTTTCACATGAGCTAAAATTGATAATATGAGTTTTCCTGAGAGATAAGAAAATAGAATTATTCTTTACATTTTGCATATATGTGGCTTGCAGTAGTAGTAGTGATTCCCATGGCTGACATTTCTTGACAGTTAGTGGCTCTCTAAATTTGGGACAGAAGGAAATATCCTCAAGAGGGCAATTAGTTGTACTAAATGACCCAAAGCAGAGGTGACTGTTTCCCACAATGCTTTCCCATGAAAATTACTACAGTAGTGTTTATAGAGTGGAAAAAAGGACAATTTCCTAAATTAAAGTGGTGCCTCTTGTGAATAGTTCTATGGGTCGTTTTCTCATGCAGTGTAGTTGATTAGTTTCAATTTAGGATATGTAAATATGTATTAAAACTGAAAACTGCTGGTTCCCTTTAGGTGAGTAAGAACATTGTCCCTGCTGATTTGTGCTCTGACTCATTCTTTGCACTGGCTTTAGCATAAAGGATTCCATTGCAACATGTTCCTGCCTCTGCTTAATTGCATAGGAAGCAATGCTTGATTCATATTGAGAGAGGTGTGTGTCCTGGGCTGCTTTGTTCAATAACAGGGTGTCAGAGAACACATACTTGAGTATTTTCTATTGGCATATAAGTTGTTTTGAAAACAAAATAAGCCCACAGCCTTCATGCTTGATGTTATTATTCTTGCCCTAAGGATATTGTGCTTCTTAAGTAGTCTTTATGTTAAAAAAAATCATTTTTGCTGAAGTTTACCTTTAAAATAAAACCATTGATAGTAGCTGTAAAGCATTTAGAAGCTTCCCATTTGTGACCACTTAAAATATTCCCAAGAAATAGGATCACTGTACCAGGCATTGCTAGCTTGAAGTTTCTGAATAACATGTGTTTTTTGGTTTTTTTTTCCTGTACTGGACCATATTTTGATACTGGTCAGTATTGAAAATATGCTTGCTTTTAGCAGACAAATATATTAAATCATTGAACATTTTGGCAGCTGTTTGTAGTGTGTTCTGATCTGCATTAAGTGCAACTGTTACTATGGCACTGTTATGTTCTCTGCTGTGTCTTTGTTGGAGTTACTGGTTTTGACTGATGTCAGCTTTGTATATAAGATATGATCTTTTATTCCAGTTTAGCATGCTCTCTGAATTTTGAACAGAAACCTTTTAGCTTCTAAAGCTGTTAAAAGCAGACGCCATAGTTCTAGCAATAATTATATTTGATGAATGAAATTTGTGTGTTATTTAGCTTTAAGTATGTACTTCATTGAAATAATTGTGTCTATTATGTTCCATAAAAAGAAAGTTGCATATGAGTGAGAACCTTACTTGAGAGAAAATGTGCAAACACAGTAAATTTCAGCACTGAAATTGAAAAAAGTGATTGTATGAATGTCTTCTGCTTCTGGAAAGAATCTGTGACAGTACATATTTCAAAAGTGAGAAGGTTGTGACAAAAAGGTGTCTATCTGCCTCTTGCTTGAGTACTTGATCATCAGTAGCCTTACCCATTTAAACTATCAAAGCATGGTTGTCTTTTACAAGCTGTGTGATTACCTTTCAGTGATGACTGTGGCTTTGAAATTACAGGATCCGTTTTTCTCAAAGAGCGAGTGGGGACTGAAGTGAAATTGCTGTGAAGTTATCTTATTGGCTCCTTTCATCTTATATTTCTGTCTATATAATTTTGGGGAAATTGGAATGATAGGAAGAAGGGTGGGGGCACATGTTTAATAATCATCTAGAAGCCCTTTTAAGTAGACAGAAGAAGACACTTTTTTTGTATGAGTCCAGCAGAAGGGATCCTCTTGAATTCATTGGCTGAATTGTCAGTCACTTTTATGAAGGATAGTAGCCAAGAAAGAGCATTTCCTACAGGTTAGGTAAGTGTCAATCCAAATCATATCGGAGCATGCAGATTCAGTTTGCACTGCATAGAGAGATTTCATACCTCAGAGTGATAAACAGTTACAGAGAAGGGTGCTGCCTGAAATCATCAGGAAGCCATGAGCACAGGAGCAACACTCAATAGCTCCTTTCTCTGCGGGATCCAAAGCTTGCAATCCTTTTACTAGATTAAGTGTCTTTGCCAGAGCTGACCACCACTCACTCTTTTGTGCTTGAAAAGATATGGCTGATGACTTCTGCAACAGCCAAATGGCCTGCACTTGTTTCCCACTTTAAGCAGCTGGCTGGGTCCAGGCAGCAGCTTGCATGAGGTCATTCTCCTTCTGTTAACACCACACAGTAAAATAAGCAAGCATCACACCGAGGGAAGGAAGCACAAAATAGAAGGTGGCTATGTGCACAGGGAGCTGGGATGGTGAGGGAGAATATGTGATATTATTTCTCTTAGACAGTTTTCCTGGGTTTGTTAGGAATAGGTTATAGATGTCTGTGAAGCCTTTGTCCTTTGCCATTATCAGGATGCTGCTGTCTTGAGACATGTGGGGTAGCACAGTCTTTATGACTTTTACTCCTTATCCCCTTGTCTGGTTTCTTCTCTTTAGAAAGAAAATTTATGATGAAGCAGTGTCTTCTAAAACTTTGCTGTGGAACATTAGCAGTTGTTTGGTTTGTGTTTGATTCCCCTCCTGCCCTTAAAGCTTTTATGACACGTTATCATCTAAGCATCTGCTGAACTTCATACTTCAGTTGTGTGGCATAAAGGATGTAAACTTACTAAGTGAGCCAATGCTGTTAACGTGTGTTTAAAGTTAGTCAAGTAACTGCATGTACATGCTCAAAAGTCTGTATTCAAATCAGATGGCCATGTACCCTGTGCAGTTAGCAGAGGGAGATGGGTGATTCTTCTCTTCCTGACATGGACATCTGTATAAAGGTCATGTGAAATATGGCCTAAATTGCCTTCCAAATCCACAGAAGTTATATGGCATCCACAATATCCTGTGGCAAGTGCTTTCACAATTAACTGTGAAATAATAATTTCCAGATCTGGGCTCCTCAGTTGGAGAGACACATGTGTGTACTGGAGAGAGTGGAGTGAAGGGCTAAAAAAATGATGAAGAGACTGGAGCATGCCTTCTGTAAGGAAGTGCTGAGAGAGCTGGGACTATGTTCTGGCTGAAGCAGAGGAGGCTCAGAGGGATCTTACCAATGTATATACATACCTGAAGGGAGGATGCAAGGAGGATAGTGCCAGGCTCTTTTCAGTGATGCCGGGTGACAGACCCAGAGGCAATGGGCAGAAAGAAACTGAAGCAGCAGGTTCCCCCTTGAGCATCAGGAACCAAATTTTTCTTCCACTATGAGAGTGACTGAGCACCGGAACAGGTCACCCAGGGAGGTTTTGGAGTGTCTATCCTTGGAGATATGCAAAAGCCACCTAGGCGTGGTCCTGAGCAACTGACTCTAAGTGCTCCTGCTTGAGCAGAGAGGTTGTACAAGATGAGCTCCGGAGGTACCTTCCAAGCTCAACCAGTCTGTGTTTTTGTTTCTTTTGACTTTCTGCATTATTTTATGAAAGATAGCAATCATTGACTTTCCCTGTGCCACTAATAATTCTTTAGACCTCTGTGACCTTTTTTCTGTCACTTTTGATTAGAAATCAGGTGGTGCAGTATTGAAGGTAAGAGGTGCCATGGATATGTACTGTAGCAGGTACCATACCTGAATATACAGGTATAGCTAGCTCCTGGTTTTCTTTTCAGTTTTCTTTGCTAACAATTCTGAACACTTGGCTGATGACCAGACTATGAAAATTTGAAGATCTGTTTTTCTTCTGGATGGTAATTACTGATTTAACACCTGTTATTGTGCAGATAACTTTTTTCCATACAGGCATAACTTTAGCACTCAATTTTATTTGGCAGACTGGTAGTTCGCAACTCGCTCTCAAGGGATCCCTCTATGCCTTTTTGTAGTTGACCTTAGTTTTTATTAAATTGCCCTGAAAAACAGTTCATGTTCGTCATCAGAATATGTTGTGGTTTTGCATTTCCCTCTTCTCCCATATAGGTTGAAGAGCTTGAACTCCAGTATAGATTCTCTTTGTTGGATCATTCTGGTGACCTTTTTCTCTGCAAAACTCCTTTTTTTTTCTCTCTCCTTTTTTTCTTTCCTATTTGAAACTATATAAGAGGGTTTTACATTTATCTAATGGCAGATCAATTTCTTTTGGAGCCCTGGTGGAGGGACCTTGTCAAAGCCAATCAAAAAATACAAAAGTTATTTTGCTGGTTTATTGCTTAGAGAGCTCTAAAAGATACTGCCATGGGGATCTAATTTTCTTACTCCAAGATTTTAAATCCAGAATGATTTGTTGAATTTATGCTCTTTTGCAGTCCCTGCAGAATGCTACAGCTTCCTTTCTTCTTCAGTGTTCTTGTGTTGTGGAGTCATAAACCTCAGTGGAACTTTGGGTGAGATTTTCTTGTTCATTGCTAAAATATTTCTTTCTTATTCTGGGAAGTTTTGTTAACCTTTTTGTTGTTGTTTCCATACTTTATTCTAAAAAATATGTTAAGACTAGTAAAGTTTATAAAGACCAAGGAAAGACGAATTTTGTCTACTATATAGTCTTTAACCTGTAGTTAACATTGAGGCTTTCTGTAAGAGTTAGTGTAAAAATAAAACTAAAGAGAAAAGATAGGGGGGGGAAATCTAGAATAAAGTTAGTGGAATTTTTCATTTTTGCAGAATGTCAATGTACATAGCTTAGTATACTTTTGCTGAGTTTTGCAGTCTTTGATATATAACAGAAAATTATGACATTCCCTCCAATTCAAGCAGTATTACTTCTAAGCAGTGGAATTTTATGTCTCCCTATTGAGTTCGTGTGACAAGGTTTTGGTAGCAGAGGCCTGCAGGGGTGGCTTATTTGAGAAGCTTCCTCTATGATCTGTAGAACCAGTGTCAGTCTGCACCGAGACAGACCCATCGCTGGCCAAGAGCAAGCCCATCAGCGATGGTGGAAGTGCCTCTGGGGTAACAGACTTAAGAACAGGGGAGCAAAGTTACTGTGTGGGAGCAAATTGCAGCTGGAGAGAGGGGTGGGAATATGTGAGAGAGCTCTGCAGATGGGAGATGGTGCTCCTGGCACCAGAGCAGAGATTGCCCTGCAGCCTGTGGTGAAGACCATGGCAAGGTAGGCTGTGCCCCTGCAACCCATGGAGGACCACAGGGCAGCAGATTTCCACCTTCTGCCTGTGAGAGACCCCAGGCCAGCAGAGGTGGAGGCTGCGATGCTGTGGGAAGCCTACACTAGAGCAGGCTCCTGAAAGCACCAGTAACCCCATGGAGGGAGAAACCCATGCTCAAGGAAGTTTGTTGGCAGGACTTGCGACCCTGCTGGGGACCCATGCCAGAGCAGCCTGTTCCTGAAGGATTGCACCCTGTGGAAGGGATCTATGATGGAATGCTTTGAGGAAAAACTGCAGCCTGTGGGAAGGACTCATGTTGGAGAAGTTCATGGAGGACTGTCTCCCATGGGATGGTACCCATGCTGGAGCAGAGTGTGGGGAGTCTTCCCCCTGTGAAGGAAAGAGCAGCAGAGGCAGTGTGTGATGAACTGCAACCCCTAGTCCCTCAACATTGCTGGTGGGGAGGAGATAGAGAAAATGAGGCACATTACACCTAGAAAAAAGAGAGGAGTGGGGTGAAGGTGTTTTTAAGACTTAGTTTTATTTTCTCATTACTCTACCCAGATTTGATTGTTAGTAAGCTAATTTCCCCAAGTTTGAAGTTTTGCTTGGGAAGGTAACAGGTGAGTGATCTCTCCCTGTTCTTAACCCACAAGCCTTTTGTAATATTTCTTCTTCCCTGTCCAGCTAGGGAGGCAAGTGAAAGAGCAGCTCCGGTGGGCACCTGATGTCCAGCCCACAGTTGATGCCTATCACAAGAGTCAATTCAATTAGGATGTTTATAATAATATCTTTTCATGATAAAATTGAAAATTAAAGGACACAGAGAAGTTGTTAATTTATCTTAAATAAAAATGGTGTCTAGCCCTTGAAAATCATCTAGCAATAAAACTTGAAGATGGTCAGGGAATAGCTTTGCCACAAGGTAGAATGAAAGGAGCAGGTCATAGTGCTGAATTCTTCGTAGCAGCCTGAACATGTTTGCGTTTGGATTGCTCAAAGACCAAACTGGGGACATAGGTCAGACTTTGTTTTACAATTAATTTTTTTGTTGGTGAGGTATTATCCAGGGAAGGGTAAACTTTTGATCCTACATGAAGCATGTTGTCATTGTATAAATTCATAAAAAATATTCCTTTCTCCCTTCGCTTTTGCCTGACATTGATACCAAACAGAACCTGCATAAATGCTGTGGGCAGGATTTGTGCCCCCAAATATGCAGAGATGGAGGAGATAGATTGCCCTCTGAAAATGGCTCTATCCCTTTTCTGACTATAAACATGAAAACAGCCGGAAGGGACTGTTGCAGTCATTCAGAATGAATGAGGTGAATCCCACTTTGGGTTTCTGACTGTACTGATCTGTTTTTTGAAAGGGCGTAGAATTCTTCTGGTTTCCAGCTTGATCAGATGCCAGTGTGATCTGAGAGTTGTTAACAGTCCAAGATGGAGGGGAGTAGCTAGCACTGAAACTGGGAGACTACTCCCAACTCCTTTGCATTTTATTTGTAAGAACATGTACATATATGTAATAATACATTACTAGTTACATGTAAAGATGGTAACTATGAGACAGTACATGTAAACTGTAAAAGGAAACCTTGCATTGTGTCAGTACCTAAAAGAGACCTTCAAGAAAGCTGGAGAGGGGCTTTTTACAAGGACATATAGTGATAGGACTAGGGGCAATGGCCTTAAGCTGAAGAAAGGAGAATTTGACTAGGTACTAGGAAAAAAATCTCTATTGTCAGGGTGGTGAGGCACTGGAACAGGTTGCCCAGAGAAGGTGTGGATGCCCCATCCTTGACAGTGTTTAAGGCCATGTTGGACAGGGCTTTGAACAATCTGGTCTAGTGGAAGGTGTCCCTACCCAGGATTGGGGGGTGGGGGTTGAACTAGATGATCTTTACAGTCCCTTCTAGCCCAAACCATTCTGTGACTGTATAATGGGAGGGAGGGAGTTCAGCAGTCTAAGGATTAGATCTACAAGGAAAAAGAGGGTTCACAGAGTTAAATTATGTGGGATTCCAAGGTAAGTTAATCAAGACATGCCTGAATCAGTAAATATATTTACTTGATTTGTTCACTCTTAATCACTGAAGTTTGTTTTCAAACACAAAAGTTTTCCAGTCGTGGTTATGGCAGGAAAAAAACTTGGTGAGTTGAGAGTATTGTATGGTGGTCAGCAGGACTACAGGAGCAGGAGAGAAAGGCCAAGTATTACTAGACTTCTGTGTCTGGTGCTTAAGTAAATTGTGTCAACCTGAAGTGTATATATATTAATATATATTAAGGGTCTCTATCATTAAGGAAAGCTGAGCAATCATTTAGTTCCCATTGTTTTCAGAGTTTTACTGTTTTTCTTTACATTTCTTTCTTCTTTTTCAGATGGAAATACTGACATGAACTTAAGAACTTTGATGCTTTCAGACATTGAATTTTGATTATTAAGTGATCAGTTAAAAGTACTGCCTGAACAAGATGAAATGCCTTGAAGACCTTTGGTTCTGCTTTCATTTCTCCTGAAGCAATGGTTTTCTCAGCAATGTTGACGCTGGCCCATTCTGCAACCTCAAATGCTACTTTTATTGTTTATGAAAATGCCTATACGAATTTTACCACTCCTCAGTTCTTGCTTCGCAGTGGCACAACACAGCCGTTGAGATATAGTTCAGGTGTTGTGCTCACCACTGAGAGAAGTACTTTTCTGGTAAATACTACAGCTATCCTGCCATCGCAAGAAGTTTTCAGGAGCTTGAGTTTGCCACTCCAGATCATTCTTTTTGCTGCTATGATATTTATCCTATTGGTTTCTTTCCTTGGAAACTTTGTTGTCTGCCTCATGGTCTACCAGAAGGCAGCCATGCGATCTGCAATTAATATCCTTTTAGCAAGCTTGGCTTTTGCAGACCTGCTGCTGGCAGTGCTGAATATGCCATTTGCTCTGATAACAATCATTACCACTCGGTGGATTTTTGGGGATGTGTTTTGCAGAGTTTCTGCCATGTTCTTCTGGCTTTTTGTCATAGAGGGGGTAGCCATTCTTCTTATTATTAGCATTGACCGATTTCTTATCATAGTTCAGAGGCAAGATAAACTGAACCCTTACCGTGCAAAGATTCTCATTGTGATTTCCTGGGCAGCATCCTTTGTTGTTGCTTTTCCTTTATCAGTAGGGAATCCTAATCTGCAGATACCCTCGAGAGCACCGCAGTGTGTTTTTGGCTACTCTACAAGCCCAGGGTACCAAGCTTACGTGATAGTTATCTTGCTAATTTCTTTTTTCATTCCGTTCCTGGTAATGCTATATTCTTTTATGGGCATACTCAACACCGTCCGCCACAATGCAGTTCGTATCCATAGCCACCCTGATAGCATATGTCTCAGCCAGGCCAGCAAACTTGGTCTCATGAGCTTACAGAGACCTTTTCAGATGAATATTGATATGAGCTTTAAAACTCGTGCCTTCACAACCATCTTGATTTTGTTCCTTGTCTTCGTAGTCTGTTGGGCACCATTCACCACTTACAGCCTTATTGCCACGTTCAACAGCCACTTCTACTACAAGCACAACTTTTTTGAGATAAGCACTTGGCTCCTTTGGCTCTGCTACCTCAAGTCTGCACTGAACCCACTGATTTACTACTGGAGGATTAAGAAGTTTCATGATGCATGCTTAGACTTGATGCCTAAATTCTTCAAGTTTCTGCCACAGCTACCTGGCCATACGAGGCGCCGCATTCGACCCAGTGCCATTTATGTGTGTGGGGAGCACCGATCCGTGGTTTGAAACTGATGTTGTTTGACAATGATTGTTGTTTTCTGGGATTACTTGTTTTTAGGCTTTAGGTGGAATTTTGTTTTGTTTCATATGGCTTTTTCAGTGTGGCCATATCTTATAACTTGATTAAGTTTTCCAGTACTCTGTGCAATTTTGGGAAGAAAAATAGAGGGAGGGAAAGCGATTGGTTATCATTGGGTTTATTATCAGAATACAATGTAAACAAAATAACAAATGTTACCTCTGGGATTCCATGGAAATCCATTCTTTTAAATGAAAACTACGTTTGTAACATTTTGTCAGGTTTATGCTTACTAGGCCTGCAATTACATCTAATTGTAGGGACTTTTTTTATGCTGCTATGATACGGTGTATTTAGTTGGTGTAATTTTTCTGAAAAATGTTGCTGCTGTCTGCCAATATATTAGAGCCAAAAAGTCTCCTTAGATTCTATTTAATTTAACAATATTTCAGAAGTTTTCATGATAGCATTAGAAAACTTTTTAAATATTTCCATCAATATTTTTGTGCACTTTACAGAATTTACTGTATAATTTGTTCATTGAGTATTTTTTTATGTATTGAAGGTGTATTATTATTGCTATTATTAGTTGGTGAATTTCAGTGAAAGACCCTTGTAAGCTCTAGGTGGGCAATTTACGTTGGTATAGCAGTTGTAAATTTCCTGGTTTTCTAAGACTTAGTCAAAATTAACTGCTCAGTTATCAGATGAGTTAGAAAGGAGAAAATGGAGGAATGGAAAGGAGAGAAAGCAACAAAAATACTAGGACCTGAGGTGTAGGCTAACACAAGATTTAGTAAAATAGTGTTCATGTGAAAATTATTATGGGCCAAAGGGTGACTGTAGTTATTACTTGTGGTTGTTACAAGCTACTCAAAACCCTGAAAACATATCTGAAATAGTGTTTTTTTGGGCCTGCAATTTATACTGTGTTGGAATTAATGTTGTTTCTACTTGGAGCTTGTATAAGGCTGGGTGTGCTCTATACTGCTGAAATCATGCTGTGAGACATTTGTTGGGATAGAATTAAAAACAGTATGGTAAACCAACAAAGAGATAGCAGATAACCCATAGCTGAGGTTAGGATTTAGTGTACATAGTAATTATGGGGGAAGTAAAAATCCTCAACTTGCTTGTTTTACAATTTAAGTGTTGGACTAAAACCATAAATGGACAATCACAGACTCATAGAATGGCTTGGTTTGGAAGGAATCATAAAGATCATCATCTAGCTGCAATGCCAGTGTCATGAGTATTGATGCCTTCCACCAGATCAGGTTGCTCAAACCCCCATCCTCCCTGTCCGTGAACACTTCCGCAGCTTCTTTGGGCAACCTGTTCCAGTACCTCACCACCCTCACAGAGAAGAGTTCCTCCTGTATCTTATCTAAATCTACCCTCTTTCAGCCATTACCCTGTATAACAGTCAACCAGCAGAGTTTGCTGGGGTTTTAAGTTAAAATCCTGTTTTCCTTGTGATACTACTTTACATTGACTTGTTTTCATTACCTCTTTGTCTCCGTAGTGGCAGATGCCTCAGGGGTTTACTCTGCTGTTCTCATCTGTTAGGCATCAGCTTCTCTCCCTGAAATGCCAAACTACCTTTCTGATTAATGTCAGGCTTTCTTGGTACCTACCTTGAAAGCAGAAAGGCAAAGATGTGCCTTGATGATGGCAAGCCAGACTCAAATTTTTTTTTTTTTTTAATCAGCTAAATAGATATTTTGTGAGATAAGTAAAACTAAGACTTAGGTTTGGGCTTCGAAGCCAGATCCCCAGTTGTTCTCAGGCTGGGGCAGAATGCTTGTAGAATTTGTGTGTCCTTGCAGAGAGGTTTTTGGGCCCGTGATTGAGAACAGGGGCATTGATGGACAACAAACTAATCAACCAGAGCTAGAGTTTGGACTTCACTTGCTTCCACCTCTCTTTCAGTGCCCCAAAGCATGGGGGGACCGCTTCATTGTTCTTTTACCTGAGGAGCAAATAATAGCAATTTTATCTACTTCTGTCTATCTACGGAGTACATGTTTGCATGAAGGAAATGCCTTGTTCTGTGTGGATGCCCAGGGTCTGCTTGCTTCATGAGGGCAACAAAACATTCACACACCAGATTTTATTTAGGTCTTCAGTGAAGAACTGATTTAAGTTACCTCTGTTCTTCCCATTGACAGCTATTGATAAAAGTGTTGGCAATATTTAAAGTTTAGGAGCATTAAAGGAACAATTTTGAATTTAGTAACTTTTTTTTAAAAAAGCTGGGGTTGTGGGTTACATGTAAAGTTACATGTTACCCAGTAGTGGTGATGTCATTGATGTTCACACTTTGCTTTCCTTGTCTACTTCACTGATCACGGGTATGGATTTTTCTGATTGAAATGGCAGGCAGTAAAAGAGTTCCACTATAAAACAGAGTGTTTTAGTGTGTCTTCGCAATAAAACTTTTATTTTTCAATTACATTTACATTGATAGCAGAATTTTATGACCTGGTTAGTATGGATTTTCCGTTTCAGAGCTGTCATGCCTGTTTATCTCTGAAAGCAGCAAAGCTGTGCTTAGAGTTAATGTAATAGAGTGAGAGCTGTCTAAATGCCAGGAACAGGTATTCTTGCTGTCTTCCAGCGCTGCAATGTAAGATATTTGCATAAGTGTTGTAAAACACAGTAATTGAAGAAGGAAGGAAGATGAGTACTACAGGAAAGTTGGTGAAATTAGTTTCTTGAAGGGTGAGGGGTAAACATTTAGTGGGGATTTTGTGGTCTCTGCTAAGTACTGGCTGTGAAGTAGAAATTGCAAACATCAAAGACAGTTAATTGGTCTTTATAATTGTGTTTGTTTACAGTGATGTAGCAAGGTTTCTCCTCAGAGCTGCAACTGCTGATCCTTGCAGAAAAGAAACCCAACTTGCTGGCCCAAATTCAGACGCTATTTACATAGCGATCCAGTATGCACACTTCCAGGCTTTTTGAGGTGATCAGAGCACACAGTGAACAAAACGGTGTTCAAAAAACAAGGTGGTGTAGGATGATCCCCAGGATAATTGTGTTTACAGAACTATTTGAGCTATTGTGTCTGATATACTGTCTCTAGAGCAGTGCCTTGATAATTGCAACTGAAGTCCTAGAACCAGGTTGATGACCTCTAAACTGCTCAGTCTTGCTGCCTGTGATCCTGCCAAGGATCCTGTATAACCATGCTAACATTTGTAATGTTAAAACCTATACACTTGGACAGAATTTGGGCTACTGAGGCATCTTAGTGGGCTTGACCAAGACCAAGGATTAAAAAAAACCTCAAATTGATCCTTCTTGACTCTGCTTGGGAATTATAACTTTCTTCCTCTTCAGAATTGTTAGTCATTACTAATCTGTGTTTCCTCATGTTACATTTTTAGATGTTTTTAGTATGGAAGATTTAAATGAATGTATTTTGAATTACATTGCAGTTTAATTAATTTTGTCAAAGCATGCTGCTTACATAGTTCTCAGTTGTACAAATCTGTTGATGAAATGATTCTTTTGTACTCAGAGTTGTGTGTTTTTGACATTGCTTGTTATTCATGTAAAATATTTCTGAATATAGAGAAGAAAATTGTTTTGCTTCATTGCTTTCTGTTACTATTTTTTCACTTGTATGCTTAATGCGTTCGTATTTTATTTTGGGCATATGCATAAAAAACTGTAGGATTTCATTGATTTTTCTGCAATCATTTGAGACTTTAATTCTCAAATCATTCAACAATGCCCTCCTTTAAAGGAATTTTAATTTATTTTTGTGTGAAAACTAAAAATTCAGAGCATAAGTATGTTGTGTTTAGAATGGTGAAGAATATCTTAAGTCCAGTTTTTCAGGAGCCACTACTTTGCCAGTATGAACTGGATTGTTGTGGATGTGGGGGGTTTGTTTTGTTTTTGTTTGTTTGGGGGGTTTTGTTTTTGTTTTTTGTTTGGTTTGGTTTTTGTTTGTTTAGGGTTTGTTGTTTTTGTTTGTTTTGGGGGTTTTTGTTTTGTTTTCTGAGTAGTAGTCCTTTTCTGATGTGGAGAAACCTTGACTTACTGTTTTAAAACAAGCTGTTACATAGAATGACATTGTCTTTTCTGTACATATTGCACCTGTGAAAACACCTGAGAAATTAAAAAAATGTGGAAATAAACATTGTCTAAAAAGGTAGCAAAGTCTTTAGATTTTATCTTTGTGCATTCACAGGTTTCTGGGATGTAATGCCCAGCTTCATGGTTTCAAACAATTTATTTTATCTGTATATTAAATAACAAAGATTGCCTGATGTAGATGGTTTTGTTTAAGCCAAAATGTTTCTTGTGTAAAGTCTTTACAAAATACTCTTTTCTGAGATACTGGGATAGAGACTTCAGTATATGTAGAACAATTTAAATAGTATCCAGCGAGTAGAGAGAAAGGCTAAAAATAACTTTACTAAAATACTACCTGAACTGGGTGTGCTACCTTTTAGCTTGGATTGAGTAATTAAAATTATCTTACTCTGCAATAAATAAACCAGGCAGTGGTACTTCATGGCATGATTCATATCAACACAAGACAGTGACCTTTATGATTCAAGTGCTGCATGTTTGTATGTGATGGATTATTCTTCATATCAGTAGAGCGAAAACTGTTCAGCATCTTGGTTGTTTTGGAGAAATCTTTCAGCTTACTAGTGGTTTAGCAGAAATTCTGCTGGAGTAATTTCTCTAAGTGATAAAGGCATGTCCCTGAAGAATGCCTGAAAGGAGATGGGTATTTCTGGTTGCTTGGAAATGGCCTTTCTCGTCTGCCCACATGGCTAATGTTGAGACAACCTATGCAAAACCCCCGTCCTGGTTCCTCCAACTTCCCTCAGGTAGCACCTGCTGCACTGCTGTGTTGCAGCAGGTACAGTGGTGGCAAGAGAAGGTGGAGGTGCCTGGATAGGCTGTGGAGCCAGCAAACCTCTCACCTCTCCACTCTCTCCTGTCTTGAGTTCAGATTGGGCCATCAATGGCAGGCCAAGGATGAGTTTTACCACCTTTGGTTAGAACATTAGTGCTGTCAGGAGAGCTGTTACAGGAGCACATGTATTTGCCTCTAGTGCAGGATTCTTGGTTTATCCCCAGTAGTGCTACAGGTTTTATTCTACCTGAGTATTTTGGCACCTGAGCTAGACGTCTCTATAGCCAACTCATGACTGAATAAGAATCCCTTAGCTGACTTGTGTCTCTGAGTGCTCTGGGCACAGGATGTGCCAGTGAGCTTCCACCATAACAAAAGTTCCTACGGCTTGCTCTCAAAAATGGCATTCATGGAGGCAACCACAACTCTGCTCAGATATGAAGGGGAAAACAGCCTTAAGTCAGTGACTCGTGGAGGAATATGTGAGTTTAATGGGAATTCTGAAGTGCCACTTGCAGAGAGAGTTTTTAGAGTTTTATTATGGTTATTTATGCACAGACTGTTGGGTTGGGTTGTTCTACCTTATTGTGTGACAGTGAATGCAGCTTCATACCAAATCACTAACAGTACTGCTGATAAGTAACATAGTATTCATAAATACCAAAGCAGAGCTTGTTCCTGGTTTATATTATTATTTCTGCCTAGATAACCAGCTTTGCTGGTGTGTGGGCACAGAGCAAAGCAATAATGAGACATGCTGCTTGTTTAATTGGTGCTCTGCCTTAAATAGATTACTGCAATCCAAACCTCTCTGGTTGACCTGAAATAAAATTAAGCCTGTTCACCCACATGAGTAGGAATTTTACTAACTCTGCCCTGTCTGTTGAAAGAGAGGTCTAGTGAAATAAATGACAATTCCTCCAAAAGTCAGTTTATCTGATCTCCAACGGGGGTGTCATCACAGCTATGAAAAATGTAGCAATAGCTTCTTTTGATTTACTGTGTCTAAACTCTGTTTCAAAGACAGAGGGGAGAGTTTGGTGGCTGAGGGTATTGCCTGAACACCCAGGATGGCAAGAGGGAGCTGCTGAAGCTTACATGAAAATCTCAGTGCTATAGTTTAAGCCCTGCTGTACTTTGGCGGTGTCAGTGCTGCCTTTTACTGTAAAAGTAACTCCTTTCACAAGAACAGAGATGAAATGGCATCTCTTCCATCATCTCTTGTCTCTTTATTGACACTTAAATGTGAGAATAGTAATTCTGAATTTGGTTTCCTGGACTTGGATTTCCTTCCCTTCCTTACTGGAGGAGATTTGAAGCTGTGATTTATCAGCCTGTGTGCTGTGGTCTGTTCTAGAGGAGATGGGCAATACCATCAGTACCTGCTGTAAACTCACATGGGCCAGAGGGAAAGGGTGTGTGGGAAGAAAGTGGGAGGCTGTGCTCCAGTCCCCATTTTGTTACAAAGCAGTGTAGACTTTCACAATCAGGCTGTCAGGAGCGTGGCAATTTAAGCCAGGTTCTCCGCATCACGTGCAGTAGCCCCCAGTCCAGGTGTGCCTCCCTTCTGCTGGATGTTTAGTTATTCTGTTTTAAGTGAAACAGTTTTATAGAGGGAAGGGTCCCCTTTGTGTTCTTACCTCAGTTTAGGTAATAATCCACTGATTAAACCATTGAGAAGAGACTGTTTAAAATCTTCTGGGATCCTGAGAACAACTGAAATGATGTCTCCTTCCTAAGTATTTTCACTACCAAATTTTTAGGTTAAAGGAGTAGTCTACCAAAACTTTTGGTTTCATTTATGAGGGGTTTTTTTTAAAGTCTTAGCTGTTGGTTGAGCTCGGAAAATGCCTATGGCTGGGACTTCTCATGTGATATAGATAATATAAAACCTGTTTTGTAAGTTCTGATTTGAGATGGGCTTTTCACTGCCATTGGTGCTGCAACACTTCTGGGCATATGAAGAAGCAGATCTATATGATGAGATGCATCTATGATATTTTAGCAACTATAGCATAGACAGCTCTACCGATCACTTGAGGCTCCTTAGCACTCATCAGTGGAGATGAGTGGATGTTTTCAGGAGCTCTTCTGGAAGGTTACCTTTTCAAAGGAGTGAGAGAAACAGCCTGAAAAAGATGCCTTTTTTTTTTATTTATTTTTTTTATTTTTAAATTTATGGTGATAAGTGCACTGGACAGAAGATTGTGCATCTTAGAACCTGATTCACTTCCTCTAGTGCTTCTTTGTAGATGAGGCAGGAAGTTCCTGCACTTTCAACCAGGCTGTGGATTTTTGTTCTGATCCGCTTAGATGCGAAGGGGAACCAAGTTCTAAAATGTTCCCATAAGCGAGATTAAGGCATAAATGAGGCCAGATGCTGGATTCCAACACGGTAATTCGACTTCATTTTGGAACACAAAAGAGCAGAGAGGGAGAAGGAAAATAAAAAAGTGGGAAAAGCTAAGGGCAGTTGTTAAAACCGCAGCGTGTGAGTTATCAGCACCACGAAGTGCCACTGGCTTGCAGGCTAGGAGATCTCTGGCTTCTGCCCTGGTCATCTTGTAGCCTCCAAGGAGCAGAGCCACAGGCAAAGCAACAGAGTGGTAGCAGGCCCCCTGCTGTCCTCCAGAAGTTCCCCACGTGTCCTCTAGCAGTTCCCCCCCAACTGTGCCACCCTGGGCACTTCCTTAAATACTCTTGCTATGGAAAACCTTGGGTGCACATTGGTCAGTTCACTGCTATCCAAGCCAAATTCACCTGGTACCAAGATGGGCTGTGACTGTCCATTGGCTGTTTCCCCAGTATGCACAGCAAGAGCTGCCTTTCAGAGCTTATTTGGAAGAGTAAGTCCTTGCTATGCTCGTGATTGTAACAACTTCTTGTCTTTTTTTGCTAAGATCCATCTGCCTGCAATGGCTTTTTAGATAGCCCCTGGAGCTTTTGCAAGCAGCTCTGCTCCTGCAGCATGGTGGCTGTTGCATCAAGGCTTTTCAGCTCCATACTCGAGGCTGTGGCGAAGCAGACTCCGTCTTTTAATCAGTGTATCACAATTTTCTCCTGCAAAACTAAACTGGGCTCAGTTTCATCCAAATTGTCTGATGGAATTAGAGCACTTTGAGAACACCTACACTGAGATTTTGCATTGTTACACTAGAATGCATTGCCTGTGTACCTTTAATTACCTGGTCTGTGATTTCTCATGTTCCACCATAGACAAGACTTTATGAAGTCATTTCTAAAATTACCCATCTATCTAGCATGATTATTAAGTTCTGGTAATTATTTCATTTCTATTATGTCAAATTTATAAATCAAGAAGGGATCATTGCATAGACTGAGCTGCTCTCCTATATATTTTGTTAGACTAGATAGAGGGGGCAATACAAGGTTTATAAGACTAAATTAAAGTAAGAAGGGGGCCTGACTTTGCAGACTACTAATTTGGGCAAGTCAGAATCCTCAAAGAGAGCCCTAACTGCCCAGTTGATTTTGGTTTTTGTTCAGGGATTACCAGATGTGAAATAGATTAGCAATCATGTAAATATAAGTGGGAGCTGAGGCTTTATGTGTCCTGGTCTCCAGACAGCAGCAACTCATTCCTTCCCGTGCCCTGCATTCTGTGCCCACAAAGCTGTTGCTGCTTCTTCCAGTGTGCTGTGCCTCCCAGGTAAGTGGTGGGAGAGGCAATGAGACCTCACCTTGCCTCTTCAGCAGCACAAGCTAACCATTATGCTGAGGGGTTAGTCCTTTTCCATGCAGCGTGTTTTAAAGGAGATGCATTCTTTATAGTTAGGTCCATGACTTCTTTCCATGTGAATTGGAAATGTAGGATTTTCAGCAGGGGTTGGAAGCCAGTACTTCAGGAGGAAGGTCTCAGTCCTGTCAACGTTTTTACTGAGTGGCTGCTTTTCTGTAACCTGGATGATGTGAGACAGCCCACAGAAGTGGCTGACGTTCTCCACTCACTGGGCAGCAGGTGCAGGTCCTTGCCTCTGACCCTCTCAATAGGAATGTGAAGCAATTGTGGTGTCCTTCTGGTCCTTAACGCCTCTTCTTTATCACACAACAGGATTTCTTTTAGTTCAAGCAGGTCTTTAAGGAAAAATAAAATTTCTAAAAGCATTTCATATTTGAAATACATTTTTAAGAGGTGCTTTTATTAGCACAATAATTAATTCATGTGATTTATATTACACAAGAGGCCAGACTACGTGACCACAATAATTTTTTCTGGCTTTGTTCTGTATCAGAGGCTGATTCCCCTTCCATAAAATTTCACTTTATTAATGCCATTGTCAAGGTGAGCCTGACTATTGATAGAAACAATCTCAAACGTAATTTAAGGGGCATAAAGAAATGGCCCTTTCAAGAGCGTAATTTATCTCAGGTCAATGTTGGTGGCACTTGATTCTGGAAGGCTTGCTTTTCTAATCAACTTTCTCAGAGGAATTCATTATTTGAAAACCCGTGACTAATGAAAGATGTTTTGTTCTTTTGAAGTCCAAGCTGATTTCCATGAAGGTTACAATTACTAAGCAACAGATTCTGCAGTGTCTCCTGAGGGGCTGAAACTGCAATATGGACAAAAAGCAAAACACAGTGCAAAAAATGATGAAATATTATCCCCAGACACAGAGGCCACAAATAGTATCATGACCAGGGCCTGTTTTGAAGTCTTCTTCCTTGAAAGCTGTTCAATCAATGTGAAAACTCCCGCAGGAGAAAAATATCAGCACAATCTATGTACGGTGAATGTAACAAGATTCAGCCTCTACTCAAACGTAGAAATACAGCAGAGCATAACCAAAGGGGGGAAAAAATTCCCAAATACATTTCAACATACATAATTCTTCTGAGAAAAGCAATCACCTGTCATATATCTTAGCCATATTAAAGGAAGAATAGTTATTCTAGTTGTGAGGAGAGAGTGAAATGAAACACAGCAGTGCTTTCTTGAGTCACAAAAGATGATGTTGTCTTCTATGCAATTTTGTGTCCGAGTAGAAATATGTATTTGCACTTTGCTTAAGTAAAAAACCACACCTGGCTCTTCAGCTTTTTGAGGATAGAGATTTTGTTCTGTCCTCCTACTTTGCCTTTATCCACTGACTTTGCTAAATACAAGTGGTAGAAGATAAAGGGGTAAAAAAACCCCACAATTACTTCCAATAATGTTTTAAATATTTGAGTAAACTCCTTTGAGCTTGTCCTTTTTTGTGTTTTATTTGGGTAACTGTTTAAGTGGTGTAGTTTTCTAGCATAGAATTTGCATGAGGTGAATGCCAATATTTGTTCAATAGAATTAATAAACTTTAATAAAAATATCTATATCAATTTCATACAATTCACTAATCATGATATGTGTAGGTTATATGCAATCTGGAAATAAGTAAAACATTCTAAATATTTGAATTTAAAAATATTTCTTGCCGTGAATCTCAAATTCCCAAAGTTAAAAATAGAATATCCAAAATAATTTTAGCATAGAAGTCCAAATGTTTATAACTGCACTGATAATTTCATTCACAGGGTTTTTTTTTAACATGGTTGGATTTGTTTTCTTTTTCTTTCCCTTCTTTGCACTGCCCCCCTCCCCCAATATATATCTTCTGACACTATGAAGAAAACTTCTATGGATGACTGATTCTGAATGTTAAACCTTATCCACTATAAATGGATTTAGCTTTTAGAGAGAACAAGGACCCATTTTTTTGAAGAATCAGTTTCCCCATGACTTCTCAGTGAGAATAAGTGAAGTAAAAATAGTCCTAAAAGTAGGAACAAAATGGCTGTGAATCTGAACCCCTCATATCTCTCTCACCCAGAGCCACATAGAAACTTTGCAGCACCATTTAAAGATCACCACGGTCTCTGTTGGATCTTCTTCTATTACATGTATCAAGCAATTGGATGGCTTTTAAAAGATGTGCTGTTAGAAAAAAGGTTCTCTTTTTTTAATTATATCCTCATTTTATGTTGTAGTTTTATGTATGTATGTTTTACTTAATCATTTAAGTAAGGGTTTGGAATAAATAAATCTTAGGAAGTCTGATTAATTGATTACTGTAAATATAGCTTTCATTCTTGCAGCAGTTAAGATTTTACAATGTTGCCATAGGTCAATTGCATATCTGGAGCAATGTCCTTATTTTACGGATTTGAGTCATAAATGCTAACACTACTTTAAAATTTGGTGTTAGATTGACATAGGGCAGTTAGTGTTTGTACTGGCTTTTGTTAATTTCCAAACTATAAGGAGTAAATATAAGTTGAAAAATGAGAATATGTGGTTATTGTGGGAGAAGGTGCATAAATATATATAATCTGTAAACTGGGAAACCAGGATTCATTAGTTCTGCTACTGGTGGAGTAATTAATATTATTCTCAAGAATAATTTGGCATGGAATATTTCAAGTTATGTTTCTGGAACAGGTCCTACTTTTCTGGAATTATACAGACACCAGTATTAAAAATATGATACTCTCCAGAACTAAATATTTTTTGATGAGTGTACCTTTGGGAGAGATTTATCACGTCTGTATGTGTAGTTACATGTTGCTGTCATTTATGCTTACAGACCTCTCCACACAAAGCTCCGTATAATGAATCATATGATTCGGAATTGGTCTTCAAAGATACATACAGCCATAGTGGAAAAGGGAAGGCTCTGCTGCTACACATTTCTTACTGCCTTTAGAATATGTAAAAATAATGAGATGACTATAATCCTTTGTACTGGCCTTCTTCCCTGTTGGAGTGGAAAATGACAAAGCTGTCATTCACGGTGCTGGAAAATTTACATCTTGCCCAAGGAAGGTGGTATCATTTTCAAATGACCTTGTTTGCAAAACCCAAGTTATTTTGGGCTGGAGAGTGAGAAGTCTTAACCATCATATATTATCAATCACTATCATATAATATCATGATACAGGCACTGCTGTTTGAGCCCCTAAAGCCAGTCTTCTGATTGAGGCAGCCCTAGACAGAGGGGGGTAAAAACAAGCATTCTGAAAATATAAACCTGGGTAAATATTTCAGACATGGAAGCATAATGGCTTTTGAAGAACAACAAGCCCTTGTACATGTAATGCATTGATGTCGCTTTTCTTATCCTGACTTAATAAAAATTTCTTAGCAAGCAAGTTGTGAGAAATCAATTTTTGACATTTTTTTTTTCCAATGAACTTATCCAAGCCAGTGGTATTTTAATTTAACTTTTTTACAGTCAGGGATATTTAACCATAGTCTTTCATATGAACTGTGCCTCAAACAGTAAGTAACTCTGCTGAGCTCAGAGCACAATAGAAAACTTTAGTTTACTGGACTCAAAACAAGTGTGTTCATGTGCGTAGTAAAATCTGGTTTTTTATTGCTTTTCTGATCCTTTCATTCAATACAAGTAATGCAATCATTCATAGCAAATGCAGAGGAAGTGCAATTATGGCTTAAGCAGTAATGTGCATACACTTCTGGAAAAAGAAGACTTTTTCTAAATATGCCTGTCAGAACATGCTGTTGCTCAGAGTTTTCATGCTGTGTCCTAATACTCCCCTGCATCTGAGGAATTAGTTAAAACGTGTTTGCCAGAAATTGGGATTATTCACTTTCAAGGGAATATTAAAATTAACAAATGGTTTTTTACTTCTCTGACCTTCCCTTGCCACCAGAACTAGTATGGCACAAGGACTGTGGAAGACTCTTGCTTGGCAGTTAATTCACACCTGTCCCACAAAAAGAGTTGCATGGCTGTATGGACTGAAACCTCTTCCAGCTGAAGAAATAATTGGAGACATATATTGCTATCCTCATGTGAAACTAATACAGAGGATGCTTCATTTTGAGAATAATGCCAAAAACTTGCAGTTTTTGTATGTTATACCCTTAGATATTTTATTAAAAAAGGAACTCTAGCTCCAGTAGGGATTAGGAGCTGGGAAATATCCACCATTGTGCAACCTGCAGGAGGTATATCCAGTTCTACCACTCTGAAACATTCATTTGACAAGGCAGTGAAATGAACTTGGAGGTTTTTTTTCTTCAGTCAGTATAGACTGGTGGACTTTAAAGGAAACAGGCTGGATGTTTCTTAATGTTCTTGGTGTCAGGATGATGTCTTGGATCAGCATGATTTTGTGTGGAGTTTTTATGTCTTATAGTGAAATATGCATTGCTTTAACAGGTTTGTATTTGAAAGATAACAATGGGACTTATTATGGTTTCCTGAACATCACTTAGTGTCTCCTTTTTGTAATAGCAATGTGAGAAATAAAAGCAACAGTAACACGTTACTTTGTTACTGCATTTACCTGCTTGGTACATGTCTTTTGATGGCATTTGCTTTGAATTCTGTCAAGAATAAGCTGTGACTATTTGTCAGCTTTTGAAAAGCAATGTAATTCTAGTAGAGTGAGGCAAATTCATGCATCTTCTTTTGTATTTTTGTAATTTCTTAATTTATTTCTGGATTCTGAGAAATATCAGGTAGTTACTGTATTAAAGATTCATTTTACCCAGCTTTCAGCACTAATAAATTAGGCGCCTAATCTCAACTACTCCCATGTGCTCTCTAGGTATCTTCAGGTGGTGAGTCATCCCTTCTATCCAAGAAAATTGTTTTAGGAGAATGAGTCATTCTCCAGAAATGCCCACCTGCTTCCGGGGACTCTCAAGGAGGGTAAGCTTAAACTTGCATCTCTAAAGTGTGGTAAGATGAAGTTAATTTTTTCCTTGTCTTTTCAACTGTGATTTATTTATTACCATGGTCATGTTTGTTTCAAGAAGAGAGAAACACAGAATTACACCATAATTATCCCATGGTACTTATTCAATAGTTTTACTGAATCAAATCCTCTGTGGGCAGGGAAATGAGGTATTTCATATAGCATTCCCACTGTGTTTGGAATATGTACAACAGTCTTTTCTGTTCCATGGTATAAAGAGGCAGTTGATTACTTTAGTTCAAATTCTGACTGGCCAGGATTGTCTCATTTTGCTTTTCTTCTTGCTTCTATGTGAGCAGCTTGTTTTTCTCCTTTATGACATTATGTAAAGCTTGCAAATGACCCCTTGAATTTTTAGGTGACAGTTCTCAGTCCTTAGACTCTCCAGTTTGATTCATATGGCAGGTGTTGCAGGCACTCACCCTCGTCAGATTTTGCTTCCTTCCAGTAACTTGATCAATTAATTTTGCCTGTAGCAAACTTACTGTATGTTTGCATCATTGCCAGTAGATTTCAACTTTCAGTTGTTAAAAAAATGAGTCAAAGCTTTTGTTAAGGCAGATATTCTGTTATTATTATTGCTATTATTGATGATGGTGATGATGATGATGATAATGATGTTGCTACCATCACATTCTGTATCTAATATTTGTATTGTTAGTGATATTTAGTTACTATTAGACTGTTTTATACAAGTCCCTGATATAGTATGTGTATATGATATTGTTTTAGCTATTAAAAAAAATTATCATAAAATACAGCATAGAGAAAAGCTTGTCTAAAGGGTTTCTCGTAGCTCCAAGCTATATCCAATAGCACTTCTCTCTTTCATCCACCCTCTTTGATGATATTTTTAATACCTTCAGCAAATCAGTCTTTCAATTCTACCTACAGAGAATTGTTCTCAAAATCTGGGACCTAAATATAGCTACAACACAGCTTGTAATGTATTATGGTACATAAGTACTGTAATAGCTACTGTAATGTATTATGGGACTGCAGTGCATAGTCAATGTTGCTTCCACCTAGTGATGTGTTAAATAGGATGAAGAAATACTGTCAAATGTCATAGCACACGGTGTTAGTCCCAGCAAGTCTGTGGGGTAAGCAAGATAAGTTTCTAAGAACTCTTTATAAGCTTTAACAAGCTGCTATCACAATAGTGCTCATTGGCGTACATGTTTGCAGACTCATCAGAAGGGCTTTCTACAAAGTCTGTCCAGGGCACCAAATAGTTCTTCATCTGTTGATTACAGGTTGAAATGGAAGTTGGTAACCAGACAGAAACTTCCTCCTTGCTTTAAGTGCTAAAGGGTGAACAGATTTTAGCCCTTGAAAGAACCGGTACATTTATTTGAAAACAGATACAGCTGCAAAAAGTATTTTTTTGGAAACTACTTGTGCATGAGGAGGCAGTTTCTAATCTGTTAATGTAGCATTACTGTCTGAGCACAGGTAAAGTGAAAATGAACAGAAATATAGAAAAATACTATGCTACCCTGCTATATGGGAGAATCATAATAAAATATCTGTTTCTCTGGATTACACAATCCTATTAAGTGAATGTCAGCCATGGGAACATGCAGACAAACTCATTTGTGGCCGATATTGCTGCATGACTCCCTCTAAAGCCAACAAAGTCACGCAGCCAAATTCATACCCTGGCTGCAGGAATGCAGTGAAGAAAGATTTGCTAAATTCCTAAGCAAGCTCTTCTCTGAATAAGATTCTCACCAGCACCACATCCCGGGCCTACTGTACGTTCAAGGAGAGAGGGATAAAGAAGGGCTTCTGCAGTAAGGCAACGAACTGAGTCTGTGAAATACTCATTGCCCATGGCAGCCCCTGGAAGTCCACTGGCTGCTGAAGCCAGCTCAGCTTGGCTCTGTGCAGGTAGGTAGCTTTCACCAGAAAGAACAAAGCAAGAAGCAAAGGAGAGAGTGCTCTCAGCTCCTTTTCCATCCATTCCACTTCTCTGTAAGGCCACTTTTCTGTTTTTCATAGGGTAGTGTCAATGGCTTATTTTCAAGCTTTTTCAGCAGCTATTTTATTTTCCTAGCTAGCCTAAATAACCAGTGTTGGAAACATAAGGACAGAGAAGGTGCCTTTTTTTCGGCTTCTAGGTACAAGTAATCAAAGTACCTTGTTAACCAATGCCACTGCCATTTTAACCTCACTTACTACACTGGGTCATGGAATACATTTCCATTGGTCATGGTTTCATCGGTGAATGGTGACTGTGCTTCTAATACTCAGGCTGAAGAGAGTTAAATAAATTTTGTATGAGTCATGGTGGATATGTTTCATGGTTTCAAAGTGGATTTATGAAGCTATCAAGTAACAGGTGGTTCTTCCAAACTTAACATCAATTTTGATATTCATTTAATATATAGCTTGTGTAGCTAAGTAGAAAGTACAGCAGTGAACTTGAGATGCACTCATTTACTAAAAATGCAATGGTTTTAGTTTTCAACCTTTAAAAATATCATTGCCTTTGAGAAAGCTTGAAAGTTGCAGAAGTGAAACAAAACTCCAGTTAAGATTATGGATTTAAACCCATGCTGATAATTTAGATTAGTGGCATCAAGGACCAAGATTAGGAGGGTTTCCAGCAACCACTATTGTTCTCAGAAATTGATTGTAAGGTCCAACTACTCTGACAAAAAAATGGACTTTTCATTGTTTTTTTTCTCAGACTTTGATTTGGGCAACAGAATCAACTCATTCTGTTACCATCTCCTAATATGTTTCTAGTAAGAAACATTCCTGGAGAATGCAAATGGTCACAGATTCTTTAGTCATCACTTGACATCATTTCACTTGTGGTCTCCACTGAGCATAAGAGATGCAGAGCTTTACACATCCTGCCACATAGACAGCACATCACCTTTGGGCATCTTGCTTTTGAGTTCTTGTAGAAAAGTATAAATTAGAGAGAGGAGAGTTTGGATTTTTTCCCCCAAATATGTTGTAATATCATTCCTTGCTTTTCTGTTCAAATTAACAGCAGAACTTCATGTTAAATTACTGGAAACAGTCTGGGCCATCTTTGAGATGAGACTAAAGAGACTTCATGGAATTTTTGAAACAAAAAATGGAGGTGAGCAGGCAAATTTTGTCCTTAGCCTTTGTGTAGGAAAATACCCCATTCTTTCAAATTATCTAGGCTAATTTTGCAAATCACTGGCTGTCAATATGGAGGAATGTAGCAGATATTCTCAGGAGATGGGAGAAAACTAGTTTTCTTAATCATTTTTTCTTGGTGAAATCTGGTATGTAGTGCAAGTCTGATGTGGGGTTTCATGTGGTTAGGATGCTGATTGAGACACAAGGTGGACTGATTTGAAGAGTGATGTAATCTCAACACTCTGTAACTTTGCTTCATGCAGGGTGAAACGGTGTTTGAAGAAAAAAATTCAAAACTTCCTATAATATCCCACAGATATCTTATTTTGTAATGAGAACTTGATATTAAGAAAAGCCTGTTGTTTGGGGTTTCTTTCTACATATTCAATAGACTGTGGCATTGTATGGTGCTTTTCTAACTTATGATGCCTTAAAGCAGTTTGCCCAGCAATTAAACACCGAACAGAGTATTTGCACTGGCCTGTCAAACAATGACCTAAACACCACTGTAGATAAGGGACATTATTTTTTCCAAAAGTATCAGATAAGTCTCTAGAGAGATATTAGGCAGGGCTCCAGGGAGATTTTCTAGTCTTTCTGAGAACTGCCAAACAGGAAACAAATTTTATTCTATATTAAACCTGATGTGAATACATTACTGTCAAAGTAGTTATTATTGGTTTACCTCAGTGCACTTCTGAGCAGAAATTGGCACTATAGATTCTGTCTGGGTGGGTGCTAAAGATGAACAGATGGATGCTTTTAGCCACATTTTATCTTAAGCATTGAATGAAATGGTAATGACGTATTTGGCTACGACAGTTTCTGTAACTGGAAGTCTCAGAAACAAAAAATGTTAAATCATTGCATATCTCTTCCTTATTTATAAGCTATTCTGGTTTGCCTCTTGATGACTGAACTTTTCTACTTTACATGCTAGTCTAAATTTACTTGTTATTAATATCACTACCCAGGCTAGACTTGGAAAGGAATAATTCTTCCTCTGCCTAAAACCACAGTCAGTGTTTGGCATTATGTTGGAGTGATTTATCTCCATCAGATTAAACTGAATACTTTAGGTGAGCACTGGATTGTCCAAATCAAATAAGTCACACTGTCCTGAAAGTTGGTTGGTTTTTCATATTTGTTTGTTGTGGTTTTTCTAAATAGCAAGTGATTTCCCAATGAAGGAATGAGATAAGCAAATGCTACTTTGATAGGAAAACAGTAAACAAGAGTTTTAGGATGGCTGTGCAACTTTTAAAATGGAAGAAACTTTTTTGTATTAAGATTGTTATGCATGAAAGATTTTCCAATGCCTCACTGACACATTTTAGTTATATTTTAATAAAGCCAATTAATGATAAAATAAAACTATACAAATTCACAGTCTGTTATAGCTTTTCCTTAGAATTGAATTCATTATGAAGTATGGCTGTCATCCGTTCCTAACAATATTTATTAATGTAATCTTTTACCATAATATTAATGAAATGGCCCTTAATAGTTGATATCCTGGACTGCCAGTAAAGTCTCTGTATACACCGTGTGTCAAGCTGTCAGATAGATGATACAGATGATGAAAATTGTACAAAAAATGTCGGCTACAAAATTAGCCAACCTCTGCTCTTGATATTTTTATCTCCCATGTGTTGCACTTTTAAAAGAGGTTAGTATTTTGTTAGAATTGGCAATGACAAAGGGTGACACCATCACTGAAATAGAGGCAGTGAAAAATATCTCCTTATTTTAGCTATCTGACTGTGTGGGTTTTTTTTCCTTGAGGTCCATCTGCTACCACTGGCTCAGAAATGTGATTTGGATGCATCGCAATGCCCTTTCATTCCAAAAACTGCATAAATGCAGTACTGAATCACAGTCATAAATCTAAGTGGGTGGAATGTGCATTTCATTGCACTACAGCCTGAATTCTTCAATTTCCTTTCTTTTGTGTCTGGGAAGCCTGAGCATTTTGCTATTCTGGCAATGAAATTAGACCTAAATCTTAAAAAGCTTTTTTTCCTTGAAGGGAGCACTACAGGTTGTGTGGCTTTCAGTCTGGTCTCCACTTCCTTTAGACACAACCATTCATCCCCAACCTTGCTTCAGTTGAGTGCAAAGCTTGGCAGCAGAAAATTCCATCCTGCTGTTTCATGGATTTTTCATGTCTTACCACTGTTGGTTTCTTTATCCACTCTTCTCCACTCACTGGTTTGCATTACCTCTTCAACATCACTTTTATCAACTCTTCCTACTCTCACTGGCGAAGGTTCAAGGGCTTGCAAAACTCTCTCATCTTTGACATACTGTTAAAGGGGCTGGTACCCAGCTGCAATGCAAAAAAGCTATGGCCCAACTTGGGACATCTGTTCAAACTTTGAGGAGCCTGTCATTGTCTGGACTTCAGTATCTATCCCCTCAGGGTAAGGAAAAGAGTTGTTCTAAGTTTCTGTAGATGACTAAGTGTCACAGACCAGTCTCCTTCAGTGGATGGATGCCTCAATTATGCAAGCAGAAAGATCTGCTATGACAGTGCTATCCCAGAAGTGGGAGGAACATCAGAATCAGCATGCTTATGAGCATTAGCATCCTTTGGCCAAACATGAAAGTCCCATCTTCACAGGTTCAGTGCCAGACTAACGACCTGTTCCTACTAGTGGAGTAATAGCAATAAAGCCAGGCTATCAGCCTTGTGGTGTGGCAAATGCCACATGCTCTGCCCTTTTTCACTGGTTTCCTGTTGTAACAATAGGGGCTCCACATGCTTGCTGTCTGGGTATCAGCTCATCAGCATCAGCTCATCACTTACTCATTCAGTAAGTGAATGCTTACCTGTCATTTGGTGGATTTTTCTTAATTGCCTGGATGCTCTGAAGATTACACTGGACACCAAAGAACCAATACCTATAGGGTCAGTATCCCATGAAGGTCCTTTATGTCTCTATCACCAAAGGGCAAGATGAAGGCAAGAATCTTGTCCTTGCTCTCAGAATCAATCCTCACTGTTATCAGTACCAGTGTTACCCCAAAGCAGAGTCAGCCTCTTCACTTCTTTGCTCTCTGATTCCCAGACATGCCCACAGAAATGTCCTTTCAGGGCCTATAGTTGGACCACAGCAGAAGTCTGTGCAGGAGGGCACCTCAATATCTCTTGCTGGTCCTTTTTATCACTTTGGTGTCTGGTTAGAAGAAGGAACTTTAGTGCTGTCCAAAGGGGCTGTAGTGACCAAAACTTGGCTCTATATTAAGATTTTAAAGGGATCTTTAAAAAAATCAACATGAGCTGGCAGTGTGCACTCACAGCCCAGATAGACAACTGAATCCTGGGCTGCATCAAAAGTGGCATGGCCAGCAGGTTGAAGGAGGTGATTCTCCCTTTCTACTCTACTCTTGTGAGACCCCACCTGGAGTAGTGTGCACAGTTCTGGTGTCCCAAACGTAAGAAGAACATGGCACTGTTGGAGCAAGCCCAGAGCAGAGCCACAAAGATGATAAGAAGATTGGAACACCTCCCTTTTGAATACAGGCTGAGAAAATTTGGTCTGTACAGGCTGAGAAAGCTGAGGCTCTTCAGCCCGGAGAAAGGAAGGCTGCATGGACACCTCTCAGCAGCCTCCCAGAATCTGAAGGGACCTCCTAGGAAGCCAGAGGGACTCTTGGTCTGGAACTGTAGTGATAGGACAAGGAATAATGAGTACAAATTGAAAGAGGAGAAAATTGTGCTAAATATTAGGACGAAATTCTTTACCGTGAGGGCAGTGAGATAAGGGAACAGGTTGCCCAAGGAGGTTATAGTTACTCCATCCCTGGCAGTGTTCAAGCCTAGGGTTTGCTGAGAGTTGGAACTAGATTATCTTTAACATCTCTCCCAATCTCTGTGATTCTATGGTCTTTTAACTTAGAGAAGTAGATTTCCTGTCAGAGATCTATCAAGTGAATTCACTGGGAGAATAGGATACAGTGTGCAGTCTCAGAATGGGAAATGTAATCCTAGCCCTTAAAATAGGAGGTATTGATCTTTTTACAATTTATATTTCCTTTGTCACTCTGTCTTGGTGTGCCCTACTTGGATTTATCCCAGATGTAACCTCGTACTGCTTTCCAGTCACTCTCTCAGCAGAAAATAAAAATATTATTGATAAGTTTCTTGTTGGCAACAGGTATAGTACTGGAAAAGAAATTAGAGTAGCTACTGGAGAGCTGAGACCCAGCATGTGTGACACCATCAAGCTTGGTGGAGCCAGCTCAAGATATATGGGTGCCAAAGCCTCCCTTGAGAGCCCCCTAGGATCTAAATGGCATCCAGAACAGACCCTAAGTTAGAGCTGTGCATGTGCTGGTTGGGCAGGTGGCTACTACCAACCCGTATAGCACATCTGAGGTCTCATGGCCTTCTTTTCAGTGGAGTCCTGTTGTGGTTTTTTGTTTGTTTGTTTGTTTGTGTTTTTGTTTTGTTTTTGTTTTGGGTTTTTGGTTTGTTTGTTTTTTGTTTGTTTTTTTTGTGTGGTTTTTTGTGTTTTTGTTTGTTTGTTTGTTTTGGGTTTGTTTTGTTTTTTGTTGTTTGTTTGTTTGTTTGTTTGTTTGTTTGTTTTCCTGGCTTCCTCCCTAACATATATCAATGCATTGCAATATTTCTAAGTCTAGTTTGAGTGCTTCTTCTTAAAAAGCTTCAAACAGGGAATATAATCTGAGAGATTAAGTAACAGAATTTCTGAAATAAAATGCTGATGCTGACTAAAACAGCCTAACAGTTCCTGGTGCAAGTATTATTAACAAGGTTTACCCCAAACAAATGGTGCTTGCCCAGTTGTTCTTTCAGTCCAGGTAGTTAACTGGTTTCATTAGAAACCAAAACATTGCAGCAACAGAAGAAGATTGGCAGCTTAAAGACTGTATTCTCCCAAACCCATTTAAACCAACACCTTTGTGATTGGAAATAAAAATAAACTCTGCTTCTTCATGGAATAAGTCAGCGAAAGAGTTGATCTGTCTAAAAGATCAATCAATTTCAGCTTGAAAGCAATTGGAAAAATCTCTTAAATATGTGCCTCAGTTCATCCAGCCGCTCTGAGAACCAGGAGACAAATGACCATGGCAAAGGGCTACCAAACTAGTTAATTGCATTCCCGTGAGTGCTGCTGAAAATCAGAGACGTGTCCATGGCCTTTTTCACTTTATCTCCAGCCTAGTTTTTAGCACATTTTTCTGGTCCTTGCCTTTCTGCAGAAGGAGAGCAGGTGAAATTCTAAATGCTGCACAGTAAGCCCAAAGATAAAATGTGAATTACTGTCTGCTATAAGTCTAATTCTAGCTCCTTCTTCCCCATCCAATCAACACATGATTACTGTCCTCTCCCTTCTCCCCTTTTTTTTTTTATTTTTCTTTTTAAAGTATGTTTCATCTAAAATTGGCAGGTAGAGTGGCGCTGTAGCCAGAGCTACATTTTTTCTGGGAAATTTTCAACATAATTGAACAATGTCTAACTTGCAGAGAAGGGTCTCTAAAAGAATGTAGGTGTTTCATTTTTTTAAATGCTTTGTGATATTTTCTATACAAATCTTATCTCAGAACCAACTTGACCTAGAAATGACAGTATATTGGAGATCCTTGCTAGTGTGGATTTTGGCAGTCCAGAGTGTCTCAGCAGGCTATAACAACATTGCCAAAAGTCTTGCAGAGAAAATTAATCTCTAGCAGAGCCAAGTTGATTTGGAAAAGAAAACAAGGGGCTTAGGTGATTTGCTATCATGAAGCTTCTTCAGTAATTATAAATAGCCTGCCTTGCTCCCCTTCTCATGTGTTTCTGACTGTGTGCTTGACTCAAAATTATTTCCTATCTCTGGAAACCCATGCCACCATCACCTCCCTCTAATGGTTGAGTGGGTGTCAGGAGGTAAGACCATGACAATTTTTGGTTAGGATAAGAGAGATGTCACTACAGTAAGGTTACAAATCAGGCAGACAGCTTTTATCTTTTTGTTACCTTGCTACAGTAAAATTGAAAAGAAGAAATACAGGTCCCATTTAGCTCTGCTGGACTTGGGGAGGAAGGCTGAGCAAGTCAGTAGTAAATAAATGGAGTATATGGCAAGACAACAGGTGGCTGTATCAGAAAGAATATACATGACCTCCTGTTGTTCCTCCAAGCTTCTGTTTCACAGAAAGCCCAAATCATTTTGGGTAAATAGGGCTGTAAGCTATAGATAGACAAAAAGGCATAAGAAGGAAATAACTCAGTAGGCAGAGAAAGCAAGCATGCTCTCTTCAGCTTTTTTCCATCTGTTGGTCTACAGTGAGAAACTGAAAAGACAGCTGCTGGGGAGTCCTGATCTCTTGGCAATCCAAACTGATTATTTGGTTTGCTTTCACACTGTTGCAGTGCTGTTTCAGCAGGAGCTGGATTTGTTATTTCAAGGCTTTTTTAGCCTTCACAGTCATTGTTTTCTCCTAAGGCTTTAGTTTTCAAAATATGCTGTAATCTAACATAGTATAAATATAAATATTATCCAAATTTAGATAACGTTAAGCTTTGGTGGGAGAGGAGAATGATACAGCCATTTTCAGTTTGTGCTAGTTTTTTGTAGCTTTGAGTTGCAGAAATAATAACAGTATTTAAATGAGTCAGCAAGGGGCTGCATTAAGAAAAATGCCTTCCATGGCTATGAACATGCTGTCCATGTACTGTTGTGCGTGATTCATGTGATGCACTTCTTTTTATTATTATTTTTTTTACAGTTTGCAACTGTTCTTTCTATCAGAGACATTCACGTATTCACTTTTCCGAGGCCTTCATTTCTGTGGACATCTAATACTGAATTGAGGAAGATCAGGCTGATCTGACTGATGTTTATTTTCTCTGCACATTTCATGGACTTTCTCTGCTCATTTCTTACTGTGTAATAGTTACAGCACAACCCACTCCACATGCCAAACAAAGATATATTTAAGAGAATCATTTGGAAGAAAAAGATTGCCTTCCTCTCCAAAAGACATCTTACCTCCATGGATTCATTCAAAGTAAAAACCAAAGCAGAACCATATATTGGCCACATTTTCACTTATAATACATGCAGCCTTTGGAATCTTCAAACATCTACTGGTAAGGGTATGGGATAAAGCCCTGGAAGGAAGAGGGGCCCAAGAAAGCTGGTTAGTGTTCAGGTATCACCTCCTCTAGCTCAGGAGTGATGCATCCCAAAAAAGAGGAAGTTGGGCAAAGGCACTAGAGACCTGCATGAATTAACAAGAAGCTCCTGGACAAACTCAAACACTAAAAGGAAGCCTACAGAGGATGGAAGCAAGGACAGGCAGCCTGGGAGAAATACAAAGAAATTCCCTGGACAGCCAGGGATGATGTTGGGAAAGCTAAAACTGTGAGAGAATTAATTCTGGCCAAGGTTGTTAAGGGCAAAAAGAAGAGTTTCTATAGGTACATCAATGATAAAAAGAAGACTTGGAGAAGACTCTCCATGAAGAAACAACCAGTTATCTGGGAGATAGAGAAGACTGAGGTGCTCAACAGTATTTTTGCCTCAGTCTTCACCAGCAAGTGCTCCAGCCATACCATCTGAGTCACAGAAGACAAACTCAAAGAGTGAGAGAATGAAGAATTGCCCTTTATAGGAGAAGATCAGGTTTGAGATCATCAAATGAAACTGGAGGTGCAAAAGTCCATGGGACCTGATGAGGTGCACCCACAGGTCCTGAAAGAACTAATAGATGAATTAGATAATCCACTATCCATCATATTTGAGAAGCTGTGGCAGTCCAGTGAAGTTCCCACTGACTAGCAAATGGGAAACAAAACCCCCATTTTTAAAAAGGGAAAGCAAGGAAAACCTTGGGAACTACAAGCCAGTCAGTCTCACCTCTGTGCCTGGCACAATCATGGAGCAGACCCTCCTGGAAAATACACCACAGCACATGGAAAATAAGGAGGTAATTAGTGACAGCCAATATGGCTTCACTTCACTTCAAAAGGGCAAATTGTGTGTGACAAATCTGGTGACCATCTTTGGCGAAGTTACAGAATTGATGAATGATGTCAGAGTAACTGATGTCATCTCTTTGGACTTGTGCAAAGCATTTGCACTGCCCTGCATGACATCTTTGTCTCTAACTGGAGAAACACAGTTTTGACAGGTAAACTACTTGATGGATAAGAAAATGCTAGATAGTCAAACTCAAAGAACTATGGTCAACAGCTCAATGTCCAAGTGGAGAGGAGTGACAAGTGGTGTTTCTTGTGCATCAGTATTGAGACTGACAGCATTTAACATCTTTGACAGTGACATGGACAGTGGGATTGAGTGCATCCTCAGTATGTTTGCAAGTGACACCAAGATGTGTGGTGGGGTTGACACACTGGAGGGAAAGGAAGTCATCCAGAGGCACATTGACGGCTCTGAGAAGTGGGGTTATGTGCACCTCATGAAGTTCAACAATACCAAGTGCAAGGTCCTGCTCCTGGGTCAGGGCAATTCCAAGCACAAATCCAGACTGGGCAGAGAATGGATTGAGAGCAGCCCCAAGGAAAAGGGCTTGAGGGTAATGGTGGGTAAGAAGGTTGATATGAGCTGGCAACATGCACTTGCAGCCCAGAAAGCCAGCCATATCCTGGGCTACATCAGAAGAAGTTTGAAGGAAGGGATTCTGCCCCTCTATTCCACTCTGAGACCCCACCTAGAGTGATGTGTCCAGCTGTGAGGCCCCCAACATAAGAAGGACAGAACTGCTGGAGCAAGTCCAGAGGACAGCCATGAAGATGATGAGAGGACTGTGAGTACTTGTCCCATGAAGACAGGTGGAGAGAATTTGAGTTGTTCAGCCTGGAGAAAAAACGGCTCTGGGGAGAACTTACAGCATCTTCCAGTACCCAAAAGGGGCTTATAGGAAGGCTGAAGAGAGACTTTTTACAAGGGCATGTAGTGATAGAACAAGGCACAATGGCTTTAAAATGAAAGACTGTGAGTTTAGATTATGAAGATACGAAGAAATCCTTTACTGTGAGGGAAATGAGGCACTGGAACAGGCCGCCCAGAGAAATTGTGAGTGCCCCATCCCTGGAAGTGTTCAAGGCCAGGTTTCATGGGGCTTTGAGCAACCTGGTCTCATGGGAGATGTCTCTGCCCATGGCAGGGGGGTTTCTTCCTCCAGGGAGGGTTTCCATGGGCATCCACCATGATAGTGATGATAGGCTTGTTAGTTTATGTGTAAGAATCAGAGAGAGAGCCAACAGGGGAGATACCATGGTGGGAGTCTGTTAGAGTCTGTTACATCAACATCTGGGATAAAAGAAGTGAACAGGAACAAAGATGAGCTCCTGGCAGTACTGACAATAGCATCCTCTTGACTCAGTTCCTGAAGGGAAGCCTTGTGTTACGCTGTGGGTTTTTTACATGTTCACTCTTCACATATGTAGAGTCTTACCGGTGAAATCAAATTGTGTGTGGAGATGATGATGATCTGGGACTTAGAAAGTCACAGGCAGCAGGTTTCAGATATCCATTCAAAGTAGCCAAAATCTTTTCATGAAGTGCAGGCATTGCTGAATTTTCCTATTCCCCATGCCAAGGACTTAACATATTGTCACTTTCTGACTGTGTGGTGAAGACACAGTTCTCTTTTTGTAAGAAGGGAAATGCCTTTTCTTCATGATGCCAGTTATGCAGGTGATGCAGCCAGGACCCTAGAGGACAACATGTGCCCAAAGCCAGTGCTGAGATGCCTAAATTAGAAGCTTCATCACACAGCCTGCCAATTTAATCAGTGTAGAAAGACAGATGCCTCCAGAGAACGGTATAAATCTTAGTACAGCCATATCCTAAATATAGTTGTGAGGAATCCACACCTGAACTGCTGTGTGTAAGAGCTGCTTTTCTGAACTGGACAAAGGAAACCTAGTGAGGAATTTAAAGCCACAAGAAATTACTACATACACTGGGAACAAGGCAACAGTGTATTTGGAACACCCCTCCCTCGCTTCATTTTTAATCCCATAAGTAAATTCAGAGATGCAAAATAACTGGAGAGTTTAAATTAAAAAAGTAAATAATGGCTACAGTGCAGTGTAATACTTTCATATAGAATAAATGCAAAAACAAATATGCCAGCCAGAATAAAGGAATAATAATTTATTTTATTTTGAATTTAAGAAATAATGAAGTATGACAGCTATACTACAAATGGGTGAACACCAGGTAATAACAAGGAGATCTATATATATATATATATACCAATAATAAGTTTGTGTGTGGGTATATGTAAGAATTTATAATCAGTTTTCCTTACTCCCTCACAAGATAACAAAGCCATGAGGTAGCTTTGAATGTCAAACATACCTAGAGGAAGGCAGAATGTAATTGCACGTGTGCTGGAGAACCTTGTAATCTTATGGTTGTATTTCAGATACTTTATCCAGAAGTGATTGTAGCCATAGGCTTTTGTGTTTCAAGATGAGATTTGGAAGGATTTTTTCACAAAAAGCCATCAGAATGTAGCATACTTTTCTTCTATTAAGTGTATAGAAATATTTTATGTACTAGTAGTGGTAATTGCAGACAAACCAAGATACTTAACAGGGAATGACATCAAGGTGTAAAGATCCTCGGGATATCAGTGTTTTCATATACACAGCTTGTATTCTTGCAACATTTTTACTCATTTCCAGTCTTGTGGGGTTTTTGTTTGTTTTTGTTTTTGTTTTTTGTTTTGTTTGGTTGGTTTTGGTTTTTGGTTTTTGTGTGTGTGTGTGTTATGCCAGTTAATAAGCATTTCTCAATCTATTACCTCTGTGCAGCCTTCAAAAGTAATGTTTTAAATTAGCATAGGGAAGCAGGGAAGTTATAAATGGCATCTGGTACTGCAAATCTCCTGCTAATACAGGGATTTTTTTCAGCTAAGAGAAGCACACTGCTTTGATGGTTTTATTCTGAGTGAGGTGTCAAATTTGTGACTGACAATAGCATAGGAAGTTTCTTAAGGCTTATGTGGGCTTTATAGTATTCAGGGACTTAAGAGAGAGGAAGAAAAAATTGCCATGGCATTAATGATGCATCTGACAGTTATTTATACATTCCTATACCCAGTTTGCATGCAACAAAGCTCAGTAGTCATTAAATAGCTCTTGGTCTTACTGTCACTGTTTAGTCAAAGAGGCAATTTTAATGACAAATACATGCATATCTTATACACGTTTATTGTACATAAAGAAATTATGTAACCTTCTCTGTTTTATAAATTCTTGACATTTTAACACCTGAAGGAGTTGAATAAAGCTGACTGAAGCTGTTCTGTTTCCTGTGCGTTTGTGTTTTGCTCCAGAGTTGCAGCAGGGTTGCAAAAGCTCTTTAGTTCCCAGGATAAGCAAGGAAACCTTAAGGAGTCAGAAAGAAGAATGCCACCTTGTTTTTCTCCAAAATTGAGATTTTACAGCTTTCTTGTAATACTGGTCTTCAGAACGGAAACTGATACTAAGCAGAAGCTAATGAACTGCACCTGGACTTTATGTCTGTATCAAGAGGACAAGGGTGAGGCAGAACAAATACTATTGCTCTGGAAAAGCATTTTTGGGACTTGGAAAATGAGCACAGCCTAAAGTCAGGCATTATTCTGGTGAGACCACAGTGGAGGAAATCCAGCTCTAATTTAGGTGATTGTGGTGAACCTAGCCAAGCCCCAGTATATCCTTACCCATTGGTACGTAGTCTGGTATCTTGTTTTTGCTCAATGTCCCTCCTGTTAAAGTTTCAGCCTGTTGTCAAAGGCATTGGCTGTTGTTGTAAGGTCCTTATAAGGAGAGGCTGCTCAGTGGATTCTTTGCCCGGGCACATATGACACCCAAGGACACATGAAGGTTTTCCTCCAGCAGAAAAATGGCACAAGAAAAGGAAGGAGCAAAGGCAGGGCCAAGCTTTCATGATCCTGAATGGTGTTTCTGTTTTCTGTTGGCACTCTGTTGGGTAGAGTAATTTTTATCCTCTCTCAATTGTGCCCTTTTAGCAAAATATCCTAATTTAGTCAGTATTTCCTCATCAGGAACCTATTCCAAAGCTCTTAGGAAACCATTTCCTATCTTCCCTCTGTCATCCTTTCCTCTACCCTTTCTTGTTATTTTCAATATGAAGTGACCAAAACTATATTCAGTGTTTAGGAGGAATTTACCAGATTTTTTTTCTCTTTTTTTCTCTTCTCAATTATTTCTGTCTAATTCCTAACATTCTACTTTTCAAATGCTGCATTGCTTTAAGAATGTACCTCAAATGATTGATAGTTTTCTCTGATTAACAATATTAATGTTTTAGAGTTCATCATAGTGTGTTTATAGTTACAGTTATTGAGAAACCGTTCCAATCTGTATGGATTGTTGTCAACCCCTCTAGCATTCTTGTGTAACCCTCCCAGACCTCATTTTCTTTATTGTTTAAACCAATTTTCTCTACAAATGGATTAAATTACCTGATGTACATTATCTTTGGACAGATGCATTCAATCTATAGTAAGGTTATGAAACAGGATCAATAGAATATGAATACTTCTCTGGTATCCTTAGGTAATTCCACAGAAGAAGGAAAATAACTTCCCCAGTCCTTATAAAAACAGTCTAGAGCATCTTAATACACAGTACCAATGTCTAATGTCTCAGACTCTCATTTTCCAACACAGAAAAAAAAGAAAAACCACCATTATTAGACAGGATTTTTCAATAAGTGTTCATGTGGGCTAAACTGGATGCTTTGATTTGTGTGCCAAATACAGATCATGCAATTTAACAGCTCAATCCATTAAAGGGTATTTTCAGCTGTCTCAGTAGTTCTCTGGATATAATTCATTGAATGCCTGGTGCCTTTATCTTTCATTTAGAAGGCTTCAGTCTGCATATACATTTCTTAGTGTTCTGTAATTTGCAAGTGATTAACATTGTAATTTTGTTTGTTTGTTTGTTTTTCCTGAAGAGGGAGTTGTTTTTGTAGAACTTCCCTGGAATTTACTTTGGTTTTCTCCATAGCTTCTGCTTGCCTGGTGACACCACCTCTAAAATGAGAACTGAGGATTGTTTTGAATGTGGGCTTGTCTCTTGCCTTAGATTTTATTATAAAGTCAAAAATTCTTAAAGTGGAATGAGTTCTGGACAAAGGAATCAAATGAAGAGCTTTCCAGGGCATCCCTGAAATTTATGTAGGAAGTCAAGAGTTCTGCTTTCAGTTTTTCCAATCTCTAATGTATCTTTTCTGAATCACTGGAAACTTAATTCATTCAACTTCTTACTGTCTGTGAACCACTAGGCTCTATTTGAATAAGTCCGCCTTGCACTCCTTCTTGTACTTCATGAGTTTCACATAAGCCCTCTTCTCCACCTTTTCCAGGTCCCCCTGAATGGCATTCCTTTCCTCCAGCATACCGACTGCACCACAACAGCTTTGTGTCTTCAGCAAGCATCACTGTCCATGTCACAGATAAAGGTGTTAAAAAGTGCCAGTTCCAATGCCAACCCTTGAGAAACTCCACTCCTGACTGGTTTCCCGTTGAACATTGAGCCATTGACTGCAGCTCTTGACAGCTGTGTGACCATCCAGCTAATTCTTTATCCGCTGAGTGCTCCACCCATCAAATCCATATCTCTCATGTTTGGAGGAAAGAATGTTCTGTGGGACAGTGCCAAATGCTTTACACAGGTCCAGGATTGTAAAGAATCATGTGAACAAACACTGTGAACACAAATTCAGTTCAGTTAAAGTTACATGACCTTTGGAAATCAGGGGCTTGGTTAACCATCTGAAAAATAAAATCGGAGTATCTTCTAATCGTTAAGCCTTGCTGCTTCTCCAAGTCTAGGACCAGTTTGTACAATATTGCTGTTTTTAACCTTATTTTCTGACCATATGTTTTGTTGCTTGTCTGGGGATTTGAGTATATACATTTATTTCCTTATTGTTTTCACAGTTCTTTGTAATCTAGTGCTAAAAATGAGTTAGATGACAAATAAGAAAACTTATAGATATATATAGATAGATAGTGATATATTCTGACATAGTCTGCTATTAAGATCCACTGCGTCTAGTATCTACTGGTTTTAATTTTTCTTTGCTGCTCAAGGTGCAAATAATATAGAAGCACTCACCATAATTAACTTGACCACAGTGGGGCTGGAAGAGTGAATAAAACATACCCAGAGATCTAAAAATTTAACTCTGGTGTAATCAGAATTAAAGAAACATTAGTTTGGTCCAGAGAAATGTATAAAAGCAAAGAGATTACTGTACCCAAAATTTCACCACTCCAGTATTTCACCTGGAATTCATAGTGTCTGAAGAAATTTCCTTGGTACATAATGGTATTTTTCAGGGATGTAGATCATACTATCTAGGCTTTTTGCTTTTCCTGTGAATTCACAAAGTATATGATTTGGATGAAATTATATGTTCTAGCAACATTGTAAAAGAGTTATTTTTTAAGTAAAATAAAATTCTAATGTTATCAAAACCAAATATGTTATTATGTGCAGGTTTTGGCTTTGAAAAGTAGGAGTGGATTTATATAAGTGTAAGTACTTTATATTCTCTTGCAAATCTCTTTTGAAAATACAATATGGTTATATTAATTACTTTTAAAGCAAATTGATGCCTAAAGACACTATCTGTCACCATATTTATAGACAATACCTATGCCTTTTAAAAAATAGTCCTCATCCATTGGTGGTCTATATCCTGCAAACACCGAGGCAGGTTGTTGCAAATACTTACTTTCTAGCTTGAAAAAGGTGGGTTTATGCTATAACATCTCACAGCAATCATCCTGGATTTGGAAAAGCAGCTGAAAAAAAAAATCAAATAGATAATTTTAAAAGTATGGCATCAGAGAAAAGTGGGTGCTCAGATGGCTGTGGTTGCTTTGTCCTTTGTGTGCAGGGGTCACAGAAAATTTTACAGTGATCTCTTGAAGCACGCTCTGAAGATTTCCTTGGTACAAGCCCTGAGGAATACTGGAATGCCATCATTGGAAGTGCATCAATGAGCAGACAGTAGCGGCAGTTCTGTTCCACTCCAAACTAGAAGAGGAGCAGAGTATCAGTCTTGCACATCAGCACAAGTTTTACAGACGTTTACGTGGCAATAGATGCAGACAGCCATCTGCCATGATGCTTAGGAAGAGTCAGGCACTTAACACCTTGACTTAAATATGGAGATTCAGGCACATCTGAAAAGCTCAGTAGGTGCCTAACTCCTTTAAACCTTTAAAATCCAACCCTTGGTCAGTGTGTTTCACCTGTACCTATGCAATGGGGGTGATAACACCTGTCCACTTTGGAAAAGGGGCTTTAGTCTGGCCTTCCCAGTCTTTAAATGAGATAAATAGTGGAGCATGATATTGCTATACAATGCCAGCTGTCACGTGTCTGACTGCAGCAGGTTTTTCTCAAGGTCTGTTTCCTTTACTGAGATTTGTGAGCAATCATTGACACTTAATTTAAAATATATGAGTATGAATTTTGTGAAGTTTTTCACAATAAAAAATATAACATTTGCCTTTATATTTTATGTAAATGTATCCACATCTCTTCTGGCAGCTAAGCACAATTCCACTTATGAAAATATTTTTTAACAGGGAAACAAGAACTGTGCCAGTTTTATGCACCAGAAACATGCACTATTATTCTTCTCACTAGATGGAGGTCCAGTGCCATGTAAACTGTAGATTTCTTGATTCTTCCTGTTAGTGTTGAGATTGAAATAATTGCTACAGTGACCTACACAAAGCTTTACAGTTTTTCTGTGTTCTCAGAAGAGGACACAGATTAAGGAATGCATATTTATAAATAGTTTAAAGCCTATAATAAGCCCTGGTCATAAAACATTTAAAAAAGAGAATGTAAAAAATGCCATGAAGTTGTAAAGATTTAGATGCAGATGTGTATACACAATGAAGATTTTATAAAATCCAGTTGTACTGAATCAGTTCCTTTTGGCAAAAGCAGAGCTATTCAATAGACCTTGTCGGTCTGGCTGCTGCTACTTTAATCCTGACAGTAAATTGCTGTAACTAAACAGTTTTAATTAGGGAAAGTAAAGGCTCCCATTTATTTTGCTTTCCAATTTTTCTAGTAATCATTCTGCAGTGCCAGTGCATGTAACACACATCAGTTCCAATACTAGAACTAAAGGAAACAAGCCCTTTCTTGAATGGTACTTTCCAATTGCAAAAATGAGTCCTATTTACCTCCTCTAATCTTACTTTCAAGCTTTGCTTTTCACTTCCCAGAAAGTCTATATCCTTTTTGTTCTCTTTAACCCTACTTAATGTCATATTAGACTTCTCTGAGAATGATTTCAAAGAGAGAATATATAAAATCAAAATAAAGAATCAAGCAAAGAGGGACTGGGTTGGTATTGTTGTGTTACTAGTTTTCAGGCCTGATGTGCTGTAAGGGTGGATGGACCAGTGCTTTAGGTGATGGGAGAAAGAGTTCCAGTTTCTTCCTCTCCTCTAGATGTTCTTTATGGCAGATCAAATAATTTTGTCTCAAGCACACAAAAGATTTTAAAGCCTCAGATATCATTTAGACCTGGTTTTAAGCAGCCAAGTTCAAAATCTAGGTCCTGAAAATCAAATCTTTCTTAGCCTGTCAGTGACTGCAAAGTCTTACAAAATGCTTCACATTTACAGTGCACAGTGTGGACAGTGTCTTCCTGGTGAATGCTGGATGGAATATACCCACTTCATATGCAAACCCTAAAAACTTTTACGATTTTGGAGTACTTTGGTATTTTTTCCTAATGATCTTGCCTGTCCTGGACTTGTTAATATTTCAGAAAGGTGTTTCAATCTCGTCCATGCAGAGAATCCAGGTTGCTGTGAATTCTCCACATATGGTGGGACTTAGCTACATAAACATATGTGCCTAGTCCCAACAGAGATGCCCTTGGTTGCCAAGTCATCAGGGTGGAGCAGACAGAGACAGCACAGTGTGTTTGGAGATGTGTGTCTTCCTGGGGTGTAGGAATATGAAGCTGGATTATTAACAAGAAAACTGACAGGATTGTATGCCAAGCCTTGAGAGACCACAGACAACCAGGAAGGTTCCTAGGTTCATAAATTTAATCCTGTCTCAAGATGCTGATCAAGTAGTCAGACAGACCCAAAGACTATTAACATTTGACAGGATTGTAACTTCTCTGTTGCCAATGTCAAGATAAGAAGAACTGTTGGACAATACCTATTGCCCTCCCTTGCCTTGTGTCATGAATAATGGATTAAGCTCTAGATACCTGTTCTCTCTCCCCATAATTAACATAAAGTAATCCCTTAGTTAGCATGATCCGTCTCCCATTAAGCATAACCCAGCCTCCTAATTGTAATAACCCTATACACAGTGAAACTTGGTTTTAATAAATGTTTTTTGTTTTTACCCCAAAATGGAGAACGTGGTTTTGGCCGTTTCACTGGAGTGTCATCTGGAGACAAGATGGGCTATCCTAAGGCATCTTAATGCACATTGGCTGCCCAAGTATGGGCTCTTAAATTGCTTAGCTTTGCAGAATAAAGAAATCAAGGACCTGGTGAAGAATCATGTATTCTGTTTAGGTACCTGGCATCTGAAAATTTACTTCAACTAAAAGAATTTTTAGTCATCTCCCTTGGTGGATAACTTTAGGAGGTATCTTTTGTGTAAACTAGGAGCCTCTGTACTTCACAGAGATAAAAATAAATAGCTTGCAGTTTATGAGGTGCTAGCTACCAAAGTAATATTGGCTCAGTAAATATTGTCATTAAAAGAACTTAGAGCTCCACAGCTCTACCCAGGACATTTCAGCCCCACTGAGTCCCATGGGGCTTGTAGCAATCTCAGTGCTCACTGAGAGCCAGGGCTTAAGTTATGAGCTGTGAAAACTTGTTTACTTTAAAAATTAATGAACATTTCATTTTTCTGCATTTGGGATGGGCAAAATCCCCCCATATAATAATAAAAGAGAGCATGAATGCTTCAACTTATAATCATTTTAGACTTGAATTAAAAAAAAAAATCAAACAATCCCTTTGCCAAGTCCCTTTCCTCCATTATTTTTGATGTTGGATAATTTTAACCAGCTTTGAAAAAGGGTAAGTACTCAATGATATTTTCCTACTAGTCCAATGGAAACAAATATCAGCATAAAGGAGGAATTTATGACTCCTCTGAGGAAGGCACAGCTCAGTCATTGTATTTCTCTTTCATAGCAACCTACTGGCTAATAAGGCATGCACATTACAGGTTGGCCTATCCACATGGACCCAGCTCCAGATGAGTCATAGTAACTAATATCTTTTTCCCAGTGCAAGTGGATGAGATGGGGTGAGAAGCAGGACAGGAGTAGGAAACATAATGTAGATTGATGTTTCCAGGCCTCTTCTGTTTCTCTGTTCATGTAGCATTTTCTTTTGTTATTGCTTCAGCAATTACTCTCATGTTTATGCATAAATTTTCTCTCTTGCTGATTATATTGTATTTACTTACAGTGAATGTTTGCCATGATTTAAAATGTAAGTCTGCTCTCAAAATGCAGGTGATGCAGCAGCTGCCTGATCATGAAGGCAGGCTGAGTTTTTTATGTAGTAGCACAGTTATGCTTAATTCTATATAAATTTTTACCTGACATATATCACACATATGCCTAAAGAAAAGAAAACTTCTGAAGTTTTTTAGAAATAAGGAAGGTATATTAGCTTTTATGACCTGTTTCCAGTTGATGAGATTTTTCCAAACTTTTCCTGAACTCATTATGTTCTTTTCCCAGATTTATACTTTAACCAGTGAATATGAATTATAGCATTCTATTTATCAAATTAGTAATACTTTGTCAGTTATTAATAAAAATAATAAAAATTTATGAAAATCAAAGCCTTCATTGTTTTTGACACAAATCCCTTATTCTAGTATGAGAACTATTAAGTGGAATAGCACATAATTAGGATTAATATTAAAGGAATCACCTTAAATAAAGCTGAAAAAAAATCTACACAGTGGAGCAAACGCTGATTACTCCAGGTATGAGATTACAGAATTATTAATTTTAAAGTTGAATTTTCAAAATCTCTTTAGAATATGCACCTAGTCTGAGCTATCTGAAAATTCTTAGAACTGTCTCAAAACTCAGATAAAATGCATTATAAAAATGTGAATTTTTTCATCAGAAACCATCTGAGATAAATACACCCACCTCCATAAACATTTTCTATATAAAGAATTAATAATCTTAAAAGGCAAGGCTTTTTTCATTGTTTTTTTTTCTTACACAAGAAGGAGTAATTGTAGAGTACCCATGTGGAACTTACGTCACCATCTTCTACTGAGATCTGAAGGCCAACACAAAACACCTAGCTCATATTGCTGGAAAGCAGATAGACTTTCTTTCTGTTTTCTTTATGGCACAGTTCATCAGATGTTACGAAGCTGGAAGGAATTGAAGGAACAGTGAGTGGAATCCAGTGCTGAAACCCACACAGCAATAATGGAGAAAAGGGAGATGGTTTTCTTCAGACAGATGCTGCAATGGTTTTTTTTGCATAATCTCTGTCACATAAAGGCGAAATCTAGGGTCTGGTCCCTTGTCCCAGGCAGTTTTGGAGCATAGTCTTGAACAGACTAAATTCTCTTCATCCAACACTGTACATTTAGGTGTTTAAAAGAATTAAAGAAGAAAAATTGTTGTGCAGTCAAGTAGAGTTCCATATCCTGTGCCTCTTCAAACACCTACCAGATAAGTACTAAAGCTGGAAAACCAGAATAATTCAGTGTTCATGTCTCCCTCACACCTCTCACAATGCAACGAGAGTTACAGTAAAAAAAAAAAAAGAAACAGTTTAAAAAGTAAGATTTTTATATGATTTACATTCAAAGAATGTTTTCATTATACATTCTGTCATGCTGCTTCCTAATCTTCTTCAGTTCACTTTAGGCCAGAAAGGTTTAATTTTCTATGTTGGCACTGAAAGGGAGCCAACTTTTCAATGAATGTGCAAGGTGAATCTCCAGAGAAGGAAATGCAATTATACTGAATAACATTGGCTTACTTTATTTGAAATAAATATAAAGGCTTATATTGCCAAAGGACTCCATTACAGTTGTGTAAAAATTGAGTATGAATGATAAAAGAAATAGAAAATATGTCTGGAATATATACTGAGCCTCGGTTTTTCCCCAGTTGCTATAGTAATGTTTAGCACCTTTGTTACTTATTCCAGCAAGTTTTCTCACACTCTGTCCCTGGGAGATTTGTCAGTTCAAGAAGACTGAGAACAATGAGCCTGCCTTGGATCTGGAGACAGACCTCATTAGTTTTTAGGATTAGATACAAGACCTAACACTGACACAGGTAATCAGCACACAAGCATACAGAGGAATCCCAGGATGCTTTTAAAGAGGCCACCCAGCCTAGATATTGGATTGCTCTTGGCACTCCAAAGATAGGTGGTTATAAGGCTGACTCTTCTGCAGCTGCCATCCTAATAATAGCTGTCCATGGTTAATCTCAGACAAACCAGCTCAAAGCCCCCTATGACTCGAGGGAAGTTGCCTTGATATTTAGAGGACACCAAAAAAATGTAAGTACCGAAAGACTGTACTCTGGTACCAAATCAAGTCTTTGGACCATTTTTGCTCTGACAAGTGTAATGTTCCAAGGAATTAATAAGGAGCAGTCTCTTTGCATGTGTTGGTCCTTTCATTTTCTCTTTTCACTGTCAACTAAATCATCAATGTTTCCATGTTGTCCTGGGAAGGATGAGAAAGAGAAATGCAAAGTAGGGCTGCTGCTATTCTCCATTTTTCTGCCTGACTTGTGGTGTAAGTTTTTTCCTTAGTAACTAAGTTTTTGGTTGATTCAGTGAGAATATCAGATGTTTTACAGAAAAAAAGGCAAGTTTCAGTTTCTATGTGCTACACTAGTAATAAAAAAAGATCTTTTAGTTCTTGCTCTTGTGTTTTAACTCTTTTTAATGTCATGACTGATGTTTTACAATTTTTGATTCTGACATTGGCCATACTCCGTAAATTTATAGTTTTTAGAGTTCCTTGGCAAGTTGACAGGAAGATCAGTGAGGGAAAAGGCATTTTGAAACCTTTGTTGCAGGTGATGCCTGAATCTATTCATTTAGGTATAACTGCTCAGGTCAACTGCATGGTTTGGTGACTGAGCTAAAGAGAGGCATCTCAACAGAAATGATTGCAAAAGAGAGGGAAGGGAATTAAGGGAGGTGTATGATATGCCCAAATTTGATGTTCAGCTTGTGCCTTCATTTGAGATGCCTAGAAGTGTAGTAGTCCTCCTAGGGAATATGCATAAGATCTCCGATTTATTGTTTAAATAACTTGGGCATTCTCCAGAAGCCAGCTGAGGCTGGTGATTGTGGCCTTAGGTTGTCAGCAAGAACTTGCGGTAAATGAGTGTAAATTTTAGATCTGTTCTAGTGTCTCTTTGTTCCCATAACAAGACTAAAGCTGAAGTGCAGGGAAGTGGGCGTTCATAATCAAACACAGTTATTAAGCATCCAATCACTCACAACACTGAACTTGAAAACCAGTGCACCTTTTCAAACTGTCTCCCAAAATGTGATTTCTTGTTGCACAGCCTTTTTAGAAAAGAAACCCAGTTTGGCAGTTGAATGCTTCCAATACATTGGAGCCAGCCAGCTCTGAAGTTTGTTAGTACCCATTTGGAAGCAGGTTTGTATGTGGCTTGGAGAGCATTGCAAGAAGTTTCAGGAGGAGTGAGGGATGGTTAGTTACAAAAAGTTAGTTACAAAAAGCTGGGAGCAATTCAGCTGAGGCCGAAGGAAAACATAGGAGGAGGGACAGAGAACTTCTGTGGATAATCAGAACTGTCAAGGGGTTAGATTAAATATATTTAGATTAAAGTATTCAGTGTAGTCTGCTGTATTTGCTATAATGGAACACTATTGCTCTTAAATTCGTCTGAATGTTTTAGGAAGCCAATATGTACTGGAAGGGTGTGCATTTTTTCACTAGAGCTGAATAAGCTACAGAATATCTTGCTTTACTGAAGTGTGAGATTTCATGTTCTACATAGACCTTTCCCTAGAAAAGTGGTGACAGCAAAATCCTCATTTTGTTGCCCAAGTTAATATATACGGTTAGGGTGGAAATGGGTAGGAATGAAATCATCCCTCTCCAAAATTAGGATCCACTTAAAAAAACTTGGAAACACTCACTCACAGGAACAAATGCTCTTACATATCATTGGACTTGAAGAATTCTTTTTCATTTTAGTTCCGATGTATATGAAATACATTTTTACTATAGCATTTTGTTGCATCTTTAATCAGGAACTTTAAAATAGATCTCCTTTACTTAAATTAGGAGAAATGTCATAGTAGGTTAAAAGATACAATTCTCTGAATAAGTGGCTTGAAAATGGTTTTCATAAATTTTAATGTGAACTGAACACCAGTTGCCTCTGTGAGTCTTGCCTGATACTTGGTTATTCATGTTTTAGACATTTTCACTTTGATTATATTGAACTTGCTCTACAATTTGCAGCCAATAGGCACCATTTTTCAATTGTTATTTTTCTATTGTGACCATTATATAATATTTTGTTTCTTTGGTGGTACTGTTTTTGACCTGCATGCCAGAAAAGATTAAATTACTTGAGACTTTGAAGGGGGAAACGTAGGCCTCAGATTTTATGATAGGTATATTATTGCATTGCAATAGGCTTTTTTCTTCACCTAATCTTTCTTTGTCTTGTTGAGAATGACAGAATTCTATATGCCAAACTGTGAGATGGTCCTTTTAGCTCTAGAAAAGGCCTTGGCCACTATATTAACAATAAACTGGCAGCTTTGATCTTGAGCGTGTTCCATTGTCTGCTTTAGAGCTTTTCTGCTTTTCTTTCTAGGCTATTGGTTTAGTGAGAGAGACACTGGACTTAACTGTCCTAATAAACACAGAATTAACCACAGGAGACTTGAAAATTATTTTGGTGATAATGTAGTCAACTTCCCTTTAGTGAATACTCATGTCCACTGAGAATCCATTTTTCTCATCTACTTTTCCAATATATTACTTTTTCTTGACTAAGTTTAGGTACTTATTAGTGTTAGTTACACCATCGAGCAGGCCTCAGATGTTTATTTCTCTGCAGTTTTGTATGGGATATAGCAATGGCTCCAAGCTGTGTTAAGCTGTATGATCCATCCAGATTTTTCTGTGGGATTTTTCTTTCTCTTTAGTAAATACTTGGGTTTGTTTACTCAATGCCACATAAACTGCATCCAAGCAAAATTTAATTAGATGCTCTGCCAGAAAAAAAAACTATGAGAAGAGAGGAATTGAGCACAGCTGTTTCTGTCAGTTTTTGCAGTCCTCAGACATACAAATGTAAGAGAAATGTGACTGGCTTGTCTCCACCAAGAGAGGAAATAGGTGAACAAGCATGGGTCTATCACTCAGGTTATCTAAGTAGTAAAATAGGAGGGAAGACAAACCTATTTGATGGTAAGTCAAACTAAAGTTCATGCTCTGAGTTTAAATTTCTTGCAATTTTATTTTATCAACCAATAGTGTTTTATTTTTTGTTTGGTTTTGTTTTGGGTTTTTGTTTGTTTTTGTTTTGTTTTGTTTGGTTGTTTTGTTTGTTTGGTTGTTTTTTTATGGTTTGCTTCATATTTTGGGGATTGTTTGGTTTTTTTGTTTGGTTTGTTTTTGTTGTTCATACAGTTCTAAGATGTATTGTATTCTGGGGTGCTCAATTCTTGATACTTCTACTTCACTATTTTTACTGCATTGACTTCTTGAAAGAGCTGTTTATGCTGCAAGCCTCCCTTTCCTCTTCTTCCCCAGTGCTTACAATGGCAGCTGCTACTTTGACTTGCTTTTTCCATGGCTACATATTATTGCTGCCATCCCCTGCATGGAAATCTGTCATTTGATTCTTGGTATGTCATACCTGATCAGGTTTGTGATGTTTTATGAGCCAGAGGATCACTAGCTGAGAGGCAGTTGTGTTTTGTTGCAAGGGCAATTTGTCACCTGTGAAATACTCCAACTTTCAGTCCCATCCAACTTTCTGCTCCATATTGCATTATCTTGCAATACTTGAAAAGTATGTTTTGTCACCTAAAGGAAAATATTGTATGCTGAGCTTGCCTGAGCCAGTGCTTCCACCACAGTAGAAGGGAAATGGCTAAACTGAGGGGAAGCTGTATGAGGAGCAGCTGAGGTCACTTGGTCTGTTCATCTGGAGAAGAGGAGATTGAAGGGAGACCTCATTGCAATTTCCTTGTGAGGGGAAGAGGAGGGGTGGGCACTGATCTCTGTGGTGATCAGTGACAGGACACGAGGGAATGGCCTGAAGTTGTGTCAGGGAAGGTTTAGGTTGGATAGTAGATAAAGGTTCTTCACCCAGAGAGTTACTGAGCACTGGAACAGGCTCCCCAGACAAGTGGTCACAGAACCAAGCCTGACAGAGTTCAAGATGCATTTGGACAATGCTCTCAGGCACAGGGTGTGAAACTTATGGCTGCCCTGGGCAGGGTCAGGAGTTGGACTTTGATAATCTTTGCAGGTTCCTTCCAAACTGGGATATTCTGTGATACTAAAATTTTATGAACTGCTTTCTCCTTTAAAAAAAAAAAAAAATTACTCTAGAATCAGCATTAAATTTAAAAGACCAGTATGTGGTGTTCAGCAATGAGAAAATAAGTGGTTTAAACTACACAGTTTCCAGTGCAGTAGTGTGAGCACAGTACTGACACACTGGCCTGGTGCTGAAGATCAACCCCCAGGACTGGCATGCCAGAAGAGCAAACATCTCTTATTGACAGACTGACTATCAGTGACATTTACCCCAGTGATGGCATCTGAGAGCATCCAATGAAAACATGCTACAGTGGTCCAAGATTATTTACTTTGTAGCTTGCCCCATTCTTCAGTCAATTCTATTGTATTGCATTCCATCCCCATTAGGTTCTCGCAAGCAGCCTCTCCACTAAAGTTTAAACCTTTGGTAATGACTTGATTTCTTTCATGTGTTTGTGCAACTGACTCACTCTACAGTGAGGTTTTATGTGATTCTGCAATGTGACAAATATGTTAATGTATTCAGAATGATGCTTCCAGTTCTGGCGGACATTTGTTGTGCTCATAGTGTCAGTAAGGATGACATTTTTTGTTCTATAAGGTACTCCAATATGACTATAATGCTACAACTCTCTGAACTTGCTTTGAATTGACTCTCTGCCTACTGATCAGACTATCAAAACCCAAAGAACTGCTCCCTTTGTTTTTCTGTAGCAGTAATTGGAGAAGGCAAAACACCATTAAGATCAACGAGGCATGATTAACACTCAAACAGCACAGAATTGAGAAGTCCATGAAAATGTGATCTTGCACTTAGTTATTATGTCTCACAGGTATTTGGGTGGTTTGGAGAAAATTACTGGGGAGGGAGAAACTGGACATCTTTCAGCTTTCCAGAAAAAATCTCTATCTGACATCCTATTTAGCAGCCAAATACATATTCATATATATATATATATCAGCAACTGTAGTATAACAGTTGCTGAGATTTTCTATTTATGCCCATTTAAGTTTATCATGCCAAGCATAATTTATATTTTTGCCTTCACATATTTAAGAGAAAACCAAGTTGACAAAACCTATGGAAAAAAAATTACTCTATGAAATTGTGTTTCTATGTTGGTAGAATAGCTCTTGAGGAGACAGAATGTTCCCAGAAGATGCTAAAACAAATATGCAAACAGAACTCTAAATTAGGACCAAGGCAAGAGTTCAAGTGCTTTATTTTCTTTCTGAGACAGACGGCTTAACTGTTTGCTCCAAAGATACTGATCAAATAAATCCAGAAAGTTATGTTGCCTTGCTGAATCACTGTCTGAAAGGTTATTTTAAAGAGGTTTGAATACAACCTTGAGGTCCTGTTCAGGGTAAGGTTTTCACTCTATGGAGGAAAGGCAAGAGTAACCCTTTATATATCAGTAGAAATTGACTAGAAAAGTTTAAACAAGGAAGAAAGAAATGTCCATAATAATGGGTGCCAAGTGGCACAGCTTCAGCTCTATCAATGGCTTCAAGAAAAGTTTCGTTCTCAAAGGATGCAAGTATGGTTTTAGGTGATGTTGGCTGAGCTAGTGGTTCTTGAAACACAGGAACTCTGCATTATGCGTTTGTACATATCTATACATGCAGGTATTTTCTAGATGAGATCATGTTCAACACCAGAAGCAGTTTTCATGGTCTTATTTAGAGGTCATGGTTATGCAAACAATTTTAACCCCATGAGTTTAAATGTATGTCTTTACTGAATGACAAGTTTCACAAACAGCTCTAGAAGCAATATATTTTAAAAAATATGGAAAAGTGATGTGTCAGTCTGTGAGGCCTAATATCATCTACAAAAGAAGGTCATAAGACAGCTGCTAGCATATTCACACTTGCTGTATATGACCAAATACATATGCACAATGATTAATCTCAGTCAGAGTCAGGCAGGCTGGCAGCAAACTGAGTGCAGCTGGGCTGACCACACAGAAGCCATCTCTCAAAACCTGGGCTATGTGCACAGTTTGTCGAGGGCCATGTAACTCCTCCTGCTGTTCTCAAGGGATTCTCATGAAAGAATCAGCCCCCAGCTGACCTAATTAAATGTCAATGGTGGGAGGCTGATGCCTCTGAGATGTATTTGGAATGATCTACTGGAGGAAATGATTAACCCTGTCTGTAAGCAGAATGTTTTGTGGCATTATTGATTTGTCAAAACTTTCCTATAGCAACGTGAGTTTGGGACACAGCAGAGGACATAAAAGGAAGGTTGCTGTCTGAGTGGAAGGTGGTTATGATCAGTGTTTGAGCTTCTACTGGCAAAATATGTGGTGTTTCCAAATCAAAGCACAGGCTCTTAGAACAAGTCTCTCTACTCTGTAGAGGATGCTTTCAGTTTAGCTGTGGTAACTGCAATCAGAAAGAGGGACATGCAAATGGAGGGGCATAGCAGCTTGAATAGCTTTGAATCCAAAACCTTGACTGTCATTGCTCTCACAAAGAACGTAAAAGAATGTGTTGCATAAAAAACACGGGTTATAGTCTGGGGCAAATGAAAAGCAAACTAAATATTTTCTCCCTATTTGAAAGGAAAATAAATATTACCAGGATATTGCAATTAGTTTGGTTAATTCATATGGGCATTTGGATTAATATTTTTTACAGAAATTCTAGTTCTTGAGCTTTTATTTTAGTAACATATACAAGCCTTTCTATTTTTAAGTAAAGATTTACTAACAAGTTTTGCAGCTTCTCAAGGGTTAGATTAATGGTGCACTGCCACCATCAGTGCTGTGGCAGCATCTTTGACTTGGTCTGTCTGAACAAAAAATGTCAAGTAATTCTTCCCTTTCACCTACTGTCCTTGTAAATCTTAAACCAACAAATGAAGAAGAAGAGTTCTGGACATCTAATCTAACTGATTCTTTTCTGAGTCTCAGTAACTATTAAGATGATGGAAACTCTGGCATGAATCATTCTAAGCTCTGACCAGTTTGTGCTGCAGTTTTGAGTGTATTTTGAGTCCTTTGTAGCTGTTTTTCTACTTATGTGGCTATTGTCACTTTTCAGAAAAGAGAACTTGTCTAGTAGGAGGAGGAAAATAAAAGAGGTGCTGTTTCATTGGTCTTGAAGTAGATACCGATGCAGTTCAGTAGCATCTCCTGGAAAGCCATCTGCAGATGTGGGTGTAGTCGAGTGTCACTGACTGCTTCTGTTGGGAGTGGCTCTGCTCTTCTCTCCCACAGCAAACTCTATTGTTTCAGGGCTTGAATTATTTTTTCCTTTTAGATGGATATGATGGAGTGTTGGTAGGAAGTGGGGATGAATACTGTAGGGTATCTTTGTTTTCTTTTTAAAAGAATGAGTAAATCACATGAAATGATGATTTGTTTTGTACCTGGGAAATGTCTTTTTTCAAATGACCTTTAGGACTTGAGTTGCAGGTCTCTATCCCATTCCTATTTCTTAACCATTTTCTTCTGTGCTTTCTCCCTTAAATTATTAATTCCACTATTTGATACAGTAATTGTTTTCTTTATGTAGAGGGAAGGAGTTGAAGTTTTTCCATGATGCTTTGAGTGTCTTTCTTTCTAGTGTCTATTTCAGAAATAATAATGGGATAGAGTCCCATTCATTCCAGATTAGTGTGGTCTCTCTTGTAGTGGGAACCCCAATATTGGGCATAGGACTCTGGATGCAGTACCACCAGTGCTGAAGAGAGGGCAAACGTCACATACCTTGACCTGCTAGTGGTAGTTCTGCTAATGCAGGCCAAGATGTGCTTGGCCTCCTGTTCTGCAAAGGTATATTGCTGGCTCATTTTCAGCTTGATGCCCACCAGGAGCCCCCAGAACTTTTTCTACAAAGCCACAGTCTGGACTCCAGCCTACACTGGTGCATGAGGTTGTTCTAGTCTATTCTGCATTCCCATTGTTGAATTTCATAAGGTTCCTGTGTGCTGACTTCCCCAGCTCATATAGACTTTCTGAATGGCAATTCACCCCTCTAGCACGTGAACTACTTCCTACAAGTCGATGTGGTTCACAGCTTCCTGGGGTAAATTCTCTCCTGTTACTTGGCTCATTAGCAAAGTTAAACAATATCAGTTCTATATAAGCATCTCAAAATGTGTCTACATTGTTAAAAGAACTGTATTTTTATGTGTTACTTCTCACTGTGCTTCTAAAGATTTTGGTTTTATTGATGTTGCTTGCTGCAGTTTTATGAAGGTGAGATTTCTGTTTCACCACAGAAGAAAGAATTGCTGTTATGCACCCATTCCCCCCTGCTTCCCAGCTGCCCCTGACTCTAGAAATACATCAATCAATTTACTTAGCTGCTATTTCGTACCTTGAAAATGAGGTTAATTTTTCTAAAGCATTGTGAAGTGCTGTACTGAAAAACTGCTAAATATCATAAAATAAAGATTTGGGCTTCTGGAATTTAAAAATAAAAGCCTAATGTCTCAGATATGAAAAAAAAAAATTAAAAAAAAAGAAAAAAAGGTTAACCATGGTTAACAAATTATGTTTAGGAACATAACTGCAATTCTAAATCCATCAGTGTTAGAAAAACCTCTGTCTTCTCTCTTGTGATGGTCCTAATAAAGCATTCTCTCTCATGTCCCAGGTGCTAAACTGATTCATGAGCATTTGCCCTTCATGAGCTTCAAAAACAAGTACAGATCAGCTAGCCAGTATTGATAGGTCTAATCCAGAAATTCCATTGACCTTGATTAGTCCTCATGACATGGCTACAAGTCTGTAGCTTTTGAGAACAGCCTCAGACTGTATTTTCTCCTTTCCAAGCAGAACATGCAAGTAGATCTTAGGAGTACTGACAGAGTGCAGTAAGAATTCATCCTCAAAGAGGAAATGCACTCCTAGTCAGTATTAGCAAGACCTTATCAAGCCAGAGGTACTTCCTCAGGATAGTTTTATCTTCGATTTTGGCATTAAAGATGGTGAATGTTACTCACCGAGTAACACCGATGAACTACGGGCTTGATTGACAACTTACGGGGAAGTGAAAAGTATTGTATTTTTTCTGCTTCACACAATGTCATGCAGTGAACCTGTCATGCAGGTAACTGGCAGTGTATGGAGTTTACAAGTGGGTTGGGGCTGATGGACTTCCTCTGGCAGGCCTTTTACCAAGTAACATGCAGCAACACCAAACAACTGTGTTTCAAGCGAGATGTAGAAATGGGTCACACTGAACTTCTTGTTTCTAAGGAAGTGCCATGTGTTTTGTGATGAACTTAAGGACTGTAGTGAGAGTTAGTTGCAGTCTTCTGGATCTAAATGATGGGCCTATGTTGAGCCCTTTGTGAGAAGTACCACAGCTGGCCTGCCTGACGCATGAACAATAGATTCCTGTTGTTGGGAGAGGAAAGTACTGCACTGAAGGTGATATTTAACCAATTCTAATAGACCATCCTTTCAACAGCTTTCCTTAGAAAGTTTTGTGTTTCTAAAGAATAATGGAAAATTAGCTGTATTTCTGCTTCTTCATGCTGAAAGTTGAATTTCTGGTCATTCCTGAGTGCTGAGCATAAAAGACTCTTGTTCTGTTTTTTCATTAAACCTGTCAGAACTACCATCTCCCTTTCATGACCTGACCAAAGATACTTTTGCGTTCACTGGAGAATGCACTCTGCAAGGCTTGTTCAGCACCAGTTTGATGTGCAGAACAGTAGGGAGCTACTGAGCGAGCTTCATATGACCGGGTCAGGATGGGTGTGCTTGTCTCTGAGCCATCTCATGTGGTTGGCACAAGCTGTGTGACAGACTACATCTATCACTCCAGTGGTAAATAATTTATCATAGACTCATTTGAGCACAGTAGTGGGTGGATTGCAAAGGTGGATTAAAAGTAGCCTTGCTTAGCTGTCCTGCTAATCTTTGTGTTTCTCTGTGTGCTGTATAAGAGCAGAGAAGCTGTTCAAGCTGCTTGCATCCTGATGAGCCATACTTGCATGCAGTGAGGTAAGGCAGGTTGGCTGCTCTCTGACTGCAGTCGTCAATATATGAATGAAGAAACCAGTTCTTCTAAATTGTGTGAATGCAAAACCAGCTTTCTCGTCTTTTCACATGTCACTGAGAACTGAATTTGTAACTGCTAGTGTGGTAATAAGATAGGACAGCAAAAACCTCTTTAAAATTTTGTGCTACTTGTGCTGGGCAGGACTGAAAAATATCGAAGGATTTTTTTCATAGATCCACTTGAACAAAGAAAACTCCATTCTCTGTTTATGAAGGCTATGGGACAAATGAGAAATAAATATGCACATACATTTAACAATTTCTCCAGTTAACAAGATAAGGAAATCTGTCTGGTAACACAAAATGTTTTCATCAAGTGAAAGTATTCTTAGCTAGTGTGGATTATAATGATAGGCTTCTACACAGACTATATGTGGCCTAAATGATGCAAATACTAAATATGCTTAGAAAATGTATGAATTATTTATAGGGAGAAATGTATTTAAAGTTGTCACAGCACTTTATTGCATTAACTTTTCACACAGGCAGGGACTGTTGTGACAATACAATAGGCTTTGGTTTTTAGATAGGCATGTCCCTTTTTTATTCTTCCTCCCTCACTCCCAAGATTACTGATTCATGTGGCGTCTTTAGACTTGACATCATCTTTCCATGACTAAACTGCTACATTATATTAAAATAAGAAATTGCTGCCAATACTGATTGATGCATTACTGTTATTTTCTTATATTTCATTAATTTCCTTTCACTTTTCTGTTACTATGCTTGTCACTCTTAGAACATGTTCTGCATGTTTAATATTTGATATTCAGAGGAATTACACATATGCTTTTCGTTCAGTACTTAGAAGGATTATTCTCATAAATAAACCTGGAGTTAACTGCAGCAGACCTATTTATTTATTTATTGCAGCATTCTGTTAGCTATTACTATATTTATTTTTTCATTACTACACCCTTCTTTTGTTCCTTACGTCATACCCTTGCATAGGTAGTTTTCATCCAGCTGTTATTAGTTCTATCCCTGTTAGTACCCATCAGGGATTTTATTAAGGACAGTCAATTTTATCTAATCATTCAACAGAGTAAAAATATTCCCTTTTAACACAGAAATTCCTCCTAAAAGAGACCAATTGAGAGTTATTCTTGACAGTTTCCATCTTATATAATTTTAAAATTCCCATCTGGCCAAACAGAACAAGAAGCAGAAAGTACATATGCTTGAAAGGTTTCTCAGTAGCCTTATAAAATGCATAATTCTCCACCTCCAGAGTGCCTATGGGAACGTGGTCTAGAAGGAGCTCTCAGGTCGTTTGACCACAGGTAGATTGTGAAAAACTTCCTCCTCTCTCAAAGGATCCACCACCCCTTGTCATTGTCTCAGCCTCCAGGAGTCCAGCAGCATCTCTACAACCCACTTCTCCACTGCTGCTCAGGAAGAGAGGCAGTTCCCATCAGGGCCAGTATTTGAAATCATAATGTTACTGATAGTATCTATGAATTAATTAAATTTTCTTACTTCCCGTGTTTACTGTTCTGAGAAAATAAAGTTGCTCAGATTACAGCAAATACTCCTGATTAATAACCATAGCTATGTACCACCATGCTGGTTCTATGTTGTTTTTGGAGAGGATCTCTCAGCTAACTGTACCATGATGTCCATAGTGCAGCCTTAAGAGGAGAGAAGATAATGATTGTGTGACTGTTTGCAGAACTAGTCTTTCTTCTGGAAAACTGCATCCCAACAAACCGATATCTGCTTCCTGAGGCTGGTTGATACAATCACATAGAGGCTTGTCATTTGCTGAAGCTGGAATTGGATGCTGCAGATTTCCCTGCAGAGCAACATGACTGTGTATGGTAGAGATCTTCTCACATGTTTGAACTAATGAATGCTTAGTTAATCTACATAATATGAAACTTTCTTCATCAAGAAATGTGGCATTTGTCTTGATTCCAGAATGCACAAGTAACCAGTGCTCAGGACAGAACACTTTTTTGAGGAAGTTTAAATCCTTAATTCAAATTGCGCAAAGAAGAGAGTTTTTCAGATTCCTGTTAACCATGGTCACTGCTGAACACTCACACTTAGAAGAGTGGTAATACACAAATATCCTTCTGTCAAGACTCTTGAAAAAAGTTGGTAGAGTCCTTGAGTATCTTGGTAGAGCTTTCACAGCTTTGAATCCCAGAGGAAGACATATGCTGTTGTCCTGCCCTGAATAAATTGGGAGTAACTTAGCCTGTGACCTTTCCAATATTATTTAATTTTGGATAATTAAGACACTCCACCACTCAGTCCAACGGTCGCTGTAAATGCTGAACATTTACCTCATGCAGCCACTCTGTGGCTCTTATGATTCCTTGGGACAGTGAGCTCCTTGCCATCTAGGTAGTGCAACATAGATTTTGTAAGCCTAGATAAGGTGTCTGCGAACAAACACTTGTGTTCAGGGTATGTTTTTTCACCACAGTCATTGCAGATGGCAGAGTATTTAACCGTAGTTTCCATTACATTAACTGTCAGATGGATATCACGCTTGAAAGGAAAGAATGTGTTGTTTTGCTAGATGATAGATGTTTGTTTTGGGCATTTAAAAAAAAAAAAAAAAGAGATGCCTAACAGCTACCATCCTTTGGTGTGAGTCCTCTGGTATAGAGTGCAAATCCCAGCTTACTAAGGACTCCTGCTGTAAGCCGGTTATATATAAAGAGTAGAACAGGGATGTGACCTTACTTTCCTCTCATGATGAAACAACAGCAGTTGTTTCTGTACCATGAATGCAGCAGACTTGCCTCTGGGCGAGAGGGAAGTAAGGCAGGAATACTATAAAGCCCACATTCCTCTTTAAGAATTCTGGCAGGTCTGAGTTGCTCTTGTTTGACTAACAGAATGTAGCTGCAGATGAATTTCTACCCTTCACCACTGCTTTTTGTCACACAGACTGACTTTCATTTTAGTGATGACAACCAATTAGATGCCCATAAAGAACAGTATCTCAACCTGACTGGATCTTTCTTCTGTAATCAACAGACATGTTTATTGCCTTCTGATGGATTGTCTCCATCTTCCAGGTATAGCTCTGTGGAATTGAGAAGGTAAGTGAAAAGAGAGGCATCTGGGTCTAGTATGCCTCCCATCTCTGTGCCTGACAGCACACCAACGGGAGGAGCAAAGAGCATTAATAAATCCAGAAAATAATTATCACTGCATTTTCAACGCAGTGAACTCACAAGGCTGAGACCCCAGGTACATCCCTGCCTCAGAAGTGAGGGCAACTCTTTTTGGTTTGTGTAACTGTAAGGATTTGTGAAGTGGTTGGTTTATTTTGTGGTTCATGTCAGGTTTGCACAGGAGTGGCTGCTGTGTAGTGAGGCTAAGGTGAAGGCCGCTTGGTGCTGTGACTAGCCCTATGTTCTGTTCTTGGCACAGGCAGATGGTAAAAATCCTTCCAAAGCTCGCTTTTGAAAAGCCTTGTAGACATTGGCAGATTGACAAAAATACTAAACAAAAGTTAAAGTGACTAATCCTGGCTAATCTGGGTTAGAAGTTTCAGAGCTTGTTCCTGATCCAGGTGAAGGAACATTGGAATTAGAGCTGCCTCTGTGACATCCTTACCTCTCCTGCATTGCACCATCTTAAAGCAAAATGGCCCAAAGTGATTATTTTAGTAGAGAACCCATTCCCCATCATTCATGCAGAGTGGATCATGCTCTCACAGTGAGCACTGGCTTACATTTGGGACTCTCAGCTCTGTTATGCAGCTCCATGCTGAAGACCATGCTGAAGACAGAATTGAGAGCTCAGCCCAGAGGCTGACCTTGTCAAATTGGTCTCCAGCACCCTGCTGTGACAGTGCTTTAGATCAACCAGTTCTCACAATTACCTAATTAGATTTCTTCAAGATGGGGACACATATCCCTTTTACAGCTCAAGAACTGAAATATGTACCCAAACCTAAAATACTTACAAGTGATTGTCACCAAGCACGTAGTATCTTGGCCACATAGTTGCCCTGTGAGAAATGTGTCTGCAGTTCTGTAACGCAGAAAAGATATAATTTGGACAACCGGATTTTTGTGGGGATGGCAGGAGATATCTCCGTGAAAGAAATGTTTCCTTTATAATGTCATTTATGTTCCTGAGCCAAAATCAAGCACTTCAACTCTTCAAAGAAAAGGTTCAGAGTTCTTTAGTATAAGGTAAACCTTATACTTTCTCTTGTGTTTTGTTTTGTGAAATATAAGATGATTTTGTCTGAAATCTTCTGCGAATGAAAAGGAAAAAGGTGAAGAAGAAAGAAGGAACTGGCCTGAGAAAATCTGCCACAAAGCTCAGCCCAAAGCATTTAACTTTGACTGTGTTTTATGGGCAAGTAAAAAGATACTCTAAATCAAAGATCTTGGTAACCAATAACACCAAATGAGTCACGGTGGATTTACTTTTCAGTGAGTTAAGAGTTAAGATTACAATAAGAAATTTGTAGCGTTGTAAAAAGAATCAATCTAACAGGGAATAAGATGGCTATTGTGAGAAAGCCAGGAAATCTTGGAGTTAAAGGTTAAAGTATTCCCAATGCTTGAAAACATTGGAATGTGGTGTTAGGGTCACCCAATCTGCTGTTTCTCTGACTTGCCGCTTCTCCAAGACCATATGAGGACAGTCCAACCCCCAAAAGGAGACTAGTGTCCTGACTCTGGTCCTCTGTCACAGGCTCACAAACTATGTTGTAGGCTAGCATTTATGCTACATATTTGTTTTGGTTTTTTGTTGTTGTTGTTGTTTTTTGTTTGTTTGTTTGTTTGTTTTTTAATATATGTAATTTCTAGTAAATTCTGTTCTTCATATTAGTAGCCTTTTATGGCCATCTACATTTATAGCCATAAATTTCTACTCAGATTGCTGTCCTTCCAACGAAAATGTTTGACTAAGGGCTTGATTTGCTTTTTTTTATAAGTAAGGAGCTAGTTCTCAAGAAATAAGTAGTCAATTTTTTTTTTTCTTTGCGAAACAACAACAAAAAATTTATCTAGCAGAACTGGATAAATTGCAGAATTTTACAGTGTATTTTTATTTTTTTTCAATAGAGGGAAGATGCCTTTTGATGGAAGAGGTTTTATGTATTTATTTATTTATTTGATAATTAATCTAGCAAAAACTAATTCAAAAATGTAAGGAGAAGACAGAGATGCTTAAATTAGTATTTTCATCCAGGAACAATGGCTACCTGATGTATGTCTTTACTATAAAAGTACTCCAAGCTGAGCACTGGGGTTCAAATGTGAGCAACTATCTGAGGCTGTTTGGATTTTTGTTACCTCCAGCTGAGTCAATCTTCTATTTAGTAAGTCACCCGGGAGATTCCTGAGGTTTGGTCATTAGTGCCAGACTAAGGTCCTGTTGCAGCAGTCTGTTCTCCCGGACACAAGTGGAAATTAGGAGAATGCACTTGAGGACTGTTAGGATATGAGGTGCCAGGTGTGAGCTAACAAGTGATTGAGGGAGTGCTGAGATACTGGAGTGAAACATCTGAGCCCTCCAAAACTTGCTTAGTTGTTTTTTTTTTTTTTATTTTGCTAGTTAGTATTTGACCTGATTTAGTTCCTCAAACAGCTGAGGCCATGTTCCTTTGGTTGCTCTATAAGTGATCTTATCTGAGTTTTTTGGTGGTCACCTTTGTATCTGTGCCCAGCCTACAGATGGGAGCCGAGTGTTTCTTTGCTGTTTTAATGGGATTTGTTCTCAAAGCCTCACACAGGCTATGCATGAAAGGGACTCATGTCTCCTGTTGTTCAGAGGTGTGGTGGGAGTGCAGCTTCTTGGATTCAATAACTTACAGTTGAGTTGGTGCTCTGGAAAATCTGCACGGAATCTGGTGAGTGCCTACAGTCTTGAATATCTTACTGGAGCGGACAGTCAAAAATGTACAGCAGAGGCAGAAGTTAATAAAACCAGATACAGAATATATCCAAGACAGAGATAAGGGTTATTATTTTAGATATAATGCTGCGCAATGGTTGTTCTTCTGACATCAAATTAATTTTCACCGAGCAAATCCAGGTTCTTTTGGGCATAGTTCAAGTCTGTGTGACTGTGTTGTAGAGATGTTTCTCTCTGGCCTCATCTTCAAGGAACCCCAGTAAGAAATTGGGTGGAAAATGCAAGATGAGTGTCTACAAAAATGTTTACATGGGCACTACTAGACAAATGTTCTTAAGAAAAGCTTAATTGTTCAGGCCAAAGCTGGTATCTCCAGATCCTCCACTGCAGCTGTGTACTGCCAAGTGGGTAACAGCTCTGTGTTACATCCATGAGTCAGCTTTGTCTGTCCTCCAAAGCACTTACCTCTTGCATTGAACTAACTTGTACCTTGTGCCTCTGAATAAGATTTATGGTACTTTTGAATATGATGAATGGAAACTTTGTGGTTATAGTAGTCTATAACCATGTTAGGTGTTTTTACTTTGGTTTAAATTGCCAGGTTTCCCATGACTCAGTCCATTCAAGCTTTGGCAATTCCAGGAACAAGCATGCATGCACACATATGTTTTCTTTGAGATATTATTAACAAGAATGTAGAGGATTTATTGCAGCATTCCTGCTTGATCAGTAAACAAGTTTGTTCTGGATATAGTTTTGAATCCTATCCAAAATTTTTTGTTTATAGAAATGATCTCTCAGCTTCCACTTAGGAGTAATTTAACATTACTTTCTTTTAGCTATTGATATCTGTCATTGTATAAAAGTCACTGTACTTTTTCTTGTCTTCCTAAAATACAGTATATTGAACTACATCCATTCTATTGAATCAAGTGAGATTCATAAAACCTTTGATCAGGTGCTGAAATTGCTGGTCAATTCAGTGGGATATAAACCCATACATACACACACCCCCTCCCTCCATCTGGTGACGGGCCTGGCACGCGAAGCATTTGAAACCACAGGTTCAGAAGGCCTTGCAAACCTTACCACTCCCTTCTTAATGCTCCTCTGGTTGCACAGAGCCACTGCTAGCATGAGGAAAACTTGTTGTGTATCCACTGCTATAGTACAAGAACCAGTTAAACTTGCATGTGCTGAGATACTGCAGAAAAACCCCACTGTGATGTGACACCCACTTCACTGATGTAGCCAGGCTATGCCCTACCTCTTCCCCAGTCTAGGCTCACAGACTTTCTTACTGGAGAAAGAAACAAGGACACAAGGAGACAGAATGAAGAATGTCTAGGTTTAATCATAGACATAAACCGTGAGTCTGGAGCATGTGCCTTTGCCTATGAAATGCAGAAGTGGCCCTGGATTCCAACAGGACCGCTGCTCTATGTTACCTGCTACAACATCTACTGAAAATGTGCCTGGATTTTAAAAGTAATAGTCCAGGAAAGGAATTGCTATCTTGCTCTAACAGTATGAACTTGCCTCAGAGAGAAAAATGTAACATTCAGAAATATGAGAAGGGTCACTAGGTAACAATATCTCAGGGTTAGTCTTCATATTTTAAGCATGTTATCTCTGGGAGTTCTCTGACAATTAGGCAGTGGATGAGGAACTCAAACTATAGCCTGAAGTATTGAGGGAGGTAATAGGGCACCTACTTCACTCATAGTTAGGCCCAAAGGACAACCTCCCTTCCAGTCCCCTGGGATAACTGTGGGTTCAGTGGAGATGTGGCCAGGGCATTAGAAATGCCACTGCACCTTAGGGAAATTTAGCTTGATTATAACAAAGGCAGTATTATCTTAGATCTGGGCTGCTACATACAGAGAAGAACTAGATATATTCTAAAATAAAGTACTACAGTGTTGAAGAAAAATATAACCTTTAAAAAAAATTCCATCCTCTGCTGTTTATTAAAGAAAATTGAATTGCACTGAAGTCTGTATTGTTATCATTCTGCAGTAAACCCAGTGTTAGCCACAAAGACTGAAGCTGATCATCTTGTTCATTTTGCCCAGTGCTTTTCTATGCCAGGCAATCATGTTCTATATGGCATTTAATACATGGATCAAGCATTGCTTTAAAACTGACCACATAGCTGTTATCCTCTTGGTTCTGGAAACAGACTCTCCTAGAGCATTGCTGCTTAGCAGCAGTCATCACCTTCTATTTCCAATTTCCAGTCTTGAGTTTACATGCCTTTGCTCTTGAACCAAATGTAGCCTCTTTGCCTGTAGTAGCCATCTAATCCTCTCCATGATCTTCAGTCCGCCCCAGAGACACAAAGTTCCTTCTTGCAGCCCTTCATTACTCACAGTGGTTTCATCTACATAAGAATAGGTGACTCAAATTGTTGTATTGGGTTTTTGTGGCCATGTTTTGGCAGCAAGAGGCTACAGGGGGGCTTCCTGTGAGAGGTTGCCAGAAGCTTCCCTTATGTCCAACAGAGCTAATGCCAGCCAGCTCCAAGATGGACCCACCACTGGCCACAGATGAGCCCATTAGCAAGGGTGGTAGTGCCGCTGGGATAACAGATTTAAAAAGGATGGGAAAGCAGGGAGAAGGTGCTGTGCTGGAGAAGGCTGCTGGCAGGACCTGTGGCCCTATAGAGAGAGGAGTCCATGCTGGAGCAGGTTTGTTGGCAGTTCTTATAACCCCATGAAAGACCTTCATTGGAGCAGTGTGTTCCTGAAGGACTGCACCCCATGGAAGAGACCCCATACAGGAGCAGGGGAAGAGGGTGAGGAGTCCTCCCCCTGTGAAGGAAGAAGCAGTAGAGACATGTTATGAACAGACTGCAGCTCCATTTCCTGTCCCCCTTCTCCATTCTGGGGGAAACAGTAGAGAATTCAGGAGTGAAGTTAAGCCTGGGAAGAAAGGTGGTTTTAAATTTTAATTTTATTTCTCATTATTCACTCTGATTTTGTTGGTAATAAATTATTTTTCTCCAAGTCAAGACTGTTTTCCTTGTCACAGTAGTTGCTAAGTGATGTCTCTGTCTCCTTATCTCAACTCACAAGCCTTTTGTAATATTTCTTCTGCCTTGTCCAGCTGAGGAGGGAGGTGACAGAGTGGCTTTGGTGGGGGGTGCCTGCTGTCCAGCCAGGGTCAGCCCACAACAAGAGGATCACTGTATTTATATTTAGGCATTGGAAGCCGGTGACAGAGACTAGGAAATAACAATTTCCTATCTAATATAACTTTTATTCAAACTATTTATAGCAATCACATTTATTTCTTACTATTATTCTGAAGTAAAAATTCTCCATTTCAGATTTGACTGTAGCATAGTTACTGCAGAAGAAATAAATAATTCTGTTGATATTTCTAAAAATATAATTAGTTGATGAGTCAGAGAATAATTTCATTTTCATAAATGTTAAGGGTGGAAGACTGGCTTTATCATAAGCAGTGTGTCTGACCTGTGACTGTGTCATGTCTTAGTAGTCTGCCTGGTAATTCTTGCGTCAGTTTGTAATAAAGCTGGAGGATTGTTCAGACAAGACTGAAAGAAGAGCTCATCATTGCAATGTTTTGAATGTTACTTCACCCAAACAAACAAAAGGTACACCGCACAGACAAGCCTGAATATGATGATTCATCATTTTAATTAAAAAATTTAAGACCATTAACATTTACTAACATGCTAATTTCTGATAACTCAGTGCAAATTTTTGGAGCATCATACATAACTGTGAACCACTATGCGTTTGTGTATGTGTAAATATATCTATATATCTATATATATATCCATCTATATATAAAAGGCAATAAAATGTATTTCTATTTATGGGAATCTAAGTCTTACCCAGAACCTGAATTAGCCATGTGAGATTTATAAATGGAAAAGGAAACAGCCTGGAAAAAATGAAAAGGCATAAACTCTTCAATGTATGAATGCAATAAAAGCCATGAAAGAAGAAACTGAAAACCAAAAATGAACACCAAATAGAGCAAGAGATAATATTTTATTGACTGGAAAACAGACTGCTGTGTGCTCATTGATCAGTCATTATCAGCATTGATTTTAGGCTGCTGCAGTTCAGCCTTGGTTTAGCTATGCACACATATTCATTTTTTAATTTTTTTTTCCCTTTTCTATCTAAAGCCATGGCTGTCTTCACTGTGTATAGAGGCCATTCAAGTCAGCCAGATAACTCTATGCACTTAAGGTCAGAATCTAAAGAAGAGTGACTTAAAGACATGCTAGATAAGGACTCAAACAGTGCTGAACAGTGCAGAATCTGCCATTCTCAGCATCATTGTTCCATTCACCATGGCCCAGTACGTGAACCAGGCCACTGTAACATACAGTATGGAAGAAGGAAGAAGATAGACGTTTGTAACTCAGCTATAGATGACCTTTTGTAATAGACACTTAAGTGCTGAAGCTTAGCAAGCAGATATAACCTTCTCAAAGCCACCTACCTAGAAACTAAGGCCTTATACTGCAAGCTAGAACTGCCTAGCTTGCAATGACAACATTACTAATTCTTGACATACTATTGGCAACTACATGTGGCATATGGTAAAATCAATTTGGTATTGGTTCTGGAGAGCTTATAGCCTGCCACAGGCAGGCATTTACAAGAAAAATGATGTGCTGTGAATCAAAGACCTAGCAGGATTGAAATGGTAAGGCCATTAACAGGGCTTTGTTTGCTGTCAAAGGGGTTTAGAAGGGACAAGTGTGAGTTTGCTCTTGTGTCTGCTAGTAAAAATAGTAAAAATTATCTATGTATTTGAAAGTCTAGTGAAGATAGTGGAGAAAGAGTCTTAGGGTATATTAGCTATGGGAAAATGTACATTAGCACTATTCAGTCTTGGGCAATCGTCACCTCTTGCAGTAGCTGAAATTATGGGATTATTTATGTTCTAGAGCAATTATGCTTAAAAAAATTAAGTACAGTTACCCAGTTTTGTGAAAGGAGATGTCCTGTAGTGTTTTGGATGACTAATGACTATGTTTTTGAGAAGCAATCCCAGTAAGGGGAGGAAAGTGACCTTATTTCCCTTTATCTGCCCCTGAAGTTGGCCTGTCCAACTCGGTGGCCCTCAGTATGAAAGCACCTCCTCCTCACACTTTCTGCCTGCTTTTTCATCATCTATTTGGCCTGAAGTGTGGAGAAATAGCATAGTTTTTAGTTGTTCTCATCAATATTATGATAGGAAAAATTATGTGCCCAGCTTTCCATGCCAAAGTCTGTATCTGTGAAACAATGCTAATGCCTCATCATTATTTCATATACCTTCCAGACTTTTCACAATGCACCTTGGTTTCCTGGGAGATGAACAGTAAATTTTTAAGCTTCTAACAGCAGAGTGCAGTGTGTTACAAAGGAAACGTATTCTGGTTAGATTTAAAATATACATGATTTTTTTTCTGCATAATTTTCTTAACCAGTATGGGGCTGTTTAAATTTTTTTATAGGCAGCTGACAACTATGATAGAATTAAATTGCTGAAGGAAAGTTACTTGAATGACTAAATAACTGTTTTACTTTTGTATGGTGTTCTTACAGCAGGGTAATGAATTCTGTTGTTACAAAATGAGAATAATGCAGCTGTACAGCTTTCCACAGAACTACAAAGCAGAGCCACATTGATGGCAAAGGATGTCATCCCGCCGAGTGAGGAATTCCCGGCCCACCAGTGAGACAGAGCATTTTGCACATTTAAAGCATTCCCCATGCCACTGACGCTCTTCAAACGAGATATATTTGGCACTTCCAAGAGCTGAAAGAGATTATGAAAAAGAAGATGTGAATCCAGTATTTCTGGACATGGTTCAACAGGATTGCTTTCTGATGTGTGATCAAGTTGTCATTCATATAGTGAACAAACAAATGAACAAAAATTTGTGGTCTAAAATGTTCATTGTTGGTTGAATTAAAAACAAAACAAAGCAAAACAAAACAAAATAAAACAAAACAAAACCCAAAAAGCAAACAACAAAACTCCACAACTTTAAATACAGTGAGAAATATATCAAGTAAAGCCACAAGTCATTAGTTTCCTTACATATCCCATTATAAGCTCTGAATGCAATGGGTTTATCAGAATGTCTACTCAGATTTGCTGATCTTCCAAATTGTCTACAAAAATTATTTGCAATATGTTGATACATAAAGTTTCTATACAAGATTGAATGAAATTAATAATTTCCACCTAAGTTTCTTCAAGAGGGAGTCTTTTGGAAATTGCCAGACTATAAAATTCCTAGCACAAATATCTGAAACCAAATCTGTAGGTCTGGGGGGATTTGAATGCTTCTGAGGGGTTTTTTTAACATTTTTTTTTTAATTTGTTTAGTTTTTGTTTTTGTTGTTTTGTGTTTGTCTGATTTTGGTTTTTTTTTAATAAAATCATGAACATTTGACTGGATAGTCACCATTTTCTTTGTCCACTAACATATGCAGCATGCACCTCTAAGAATCAGGCACTGCTTTTCAACAGTTTAGTCAATACATAGTGGAATTACAATGCAGAACACCAGCAAATGCTCTCAGAAAAATTCAGCTGTCATAGACCAGTGACACATGTCTAATTATAAATCATCTAAGTACACAAGGATACATATGATAGAGCTTTGTTGCATTTGGCAAACTTTCTGATTTGACAGGTGTGTCTTACCAGCAGGCAGTTAATTTGTGTTCAGTTTGATCACATTTGCATTTAAAAACAAAACTGTAGAAATTACAAACATGAGAGACTTGTGTGTACTGTCCTGGAAAGAGCAAAAAATGCCTTTTCTTATATTCTTATACAAGAATTTTAGTACAGGAGGTACTGAATCAAATGATGGAGGAACTCCTTTCAGTGCAAAAAATGACTCCTCAGCAGTTTGGGAACATGTGTGATCAGTATGTCCTAGACAGATGCATTACATGTGATACAGAGAATGTCTCTCCAGTAGAAAACTCCTTCAATTTTTCATTGTGATGGGACTATTTTTAATGGTGTTTTCTAAAGTAAAAATCTGCTTTTAGAGGATACCAATGATTCATCACTGTCTAGCCCCCTGTAGAAGATGAGACTCACCTGTAATAGGTTTCTTGCATGTATCACACTTCTTAGCATACCATTTACTGAAGCAGTCTACACAGTATGGGTACTCATCTTTGGAAATAAAACTTTGTCCATACAGCTGAGTTTTACAGCCAGCACAAACAAAGCATTCTTTATGCCAAGGCTGGTCAAGGCAGGTCACTCCTCCAGAAGTTATTACCTAATGTATTGACAAAGAAGGATAGAGCAATGAAACAAAGGTGTGAATCGTTAAGGATTATCCAACCCTTCCTGAGTATTTCCACTTGTTTATTCTCTTTCCATATGCACAAGAGAAAAGAGTGTGGTCACATCAACTCTTTTCCATCTGAATTTTCAATTTTACTAACTGTAGTTGAGCTTAACATGCTACTGGCTTGTTATTCTCCATTTTCTATCTCAATACAACATCGTAATTTTTAATAACCAGGTTATCTTCTAATGGAATTTTTCCACTGTACTGTAGACAAAGTTTTAAAGTCAGGCATGCTCTCAGAAGATAAATTCTCAGTGATGGAGAGTTGGTGAGAGAACTGATGCTGAGATAATGGTTAATTTCCAACTGGAATTGTTATTTTGCTATCTCACAACTGAAACAGTATTTTAAATAGGAAGAAAGAAAGTAGAGAAGTAGAAGTAAAACAAAAAGGTGATGTACGCTGTCAGAAGAAGAAAAAATAGTGGTTAGCAGTGTCATGGACTGTTCATCCAGGAATTCACTCACACCTCTACCCTAGTTATTTCTGAAGAGGGAAATTTCCAGTTTTCTATGACTCCCATGTGTGTGGTAAAGAGCTAGTTTCACAGAAGTTGTGTGAAACTGTACAGAGACATTTCTATAGAGATAGGCTGTAAAATAGTATTTCTACTGTCAAGTCACATGTATGATGGTTGAATGAATGAATGAATGAATGAATGAATGAATGAATGAATGAATGAATGAATGAATACAGTTGGAACAGGAGGAGAAAAAGTTAGAGAAACTTAAGTAAAACTAATAGTATCATCAAATTTCCCTGGGGAATAATACTGGGTCATGTCAAGCAATAAAAATATTTAAATAGTTCCCAACCCCTTTAAGCTTCCAGTGTTGGGCTATTTTGAAATCACATTTACTTTTACATTAATATCTAAAAATTGTTGGCACAAAATTCCAGGCTTAATTTTGGCAATTTAATCACTTTCAGCTCAATTCTCACTTATGGAAATTAATGGAATTATGGGAATTAATGTAAACTGAAGAAATAAAATTGTTTTGGCTGTGTAGGGAAATCCTTGATATTCCTAGTTTTTTAAGAAGCAAATCCTGATTATTTCATGTAGGTGCTGCTAACCTCAATGCCTCTAGTAAACATCAAGCATATTTACTATAATTGCCATGTGATCATTTAATGCAAATTAAAGGCTAGGTGTAAAGATATGGAAATATGTAAAAGTACTTTCTAATGTTTAAGTACTGAAGAAAAAAACAGACAGCATATTTTCCGTAAATTAAAAGGTTTACTAGAGATAGACATTTACTGGTCAGGTAAACAGTAAATAACTACAGAAAGTAAACGTTACTTGATGAAGTGAAAAAAGAACAAACCTTTTTATTTTATTTTTTTTTTTGCTTCCAGAGTGATACAGGGACTAAAGAATGAGTTAAATTCTGCCATAAAAAAAGCAGCTTAAAATGGCTTCCATAGAGAAGAGTATCACACTAGAATATTAGGATGAATAGTGTGATACTTTGAGTTTTTTCATCAAACAGAGACAATTTTAAAACATGGGAAATTGCAGGAGAGAAGAACTGATTTATTTGTACTTGGGGGAAAAAGAAAAACTCATTTGAAATCAAGCTTTCTGGTAGCCACAGGGGAAGTGTCATGTATTGAAGCAGTGGGACTCTTGACTAATGTTATCACAACTGAATGTTACTTGATCTGATAACTGCCTGATACATTTCAAGGGAAAAAATTAAGCAAGACTGTGGATACTTTGCTAATCTTAGGTGACTTATTATGCATGTGAATATATGCATAAAATTGATGGAGAGTCATGTTTACCAAGGCAAAATCAGAGATTATCAGGAAACAAGGGTTATACATAACTTTCTGTTTAACCTTTTCTAAAAATCACCATCAGTAACCAAAGAAGCCCAGAGTGGTTGTTTTGCTCAATAAGTGCATCTCAAAGATAATCAACTTTAGATTAAAATTAACCAGAATGGACAGCTGCAGTTGGCTTTCAGTATCCAATGTCAAAAGGAAGGCTCTGCTCGTACTCTCAGTTCACCAGATATTTTGCATGACCCAGCCCTTTTCCACATGAACAATATTGCCTCATCTGGGCAGTTTCTGCATTTCGTGTTTAATTACCTTTTTGCAAGAGTAGCAATGGTGAGCAAAGTGCTTCTCAAAACAGGGCACGCAGTAATTCTCATTGTCTTTGGTGATTAAAGGTTTTGTTCCCAATGGTTGCCGACAATATTGACAAACGAAACAGGATTCATGCCAGGAACTCCCCTTAAATTCCATTTTACGGGAACCTGAAAAAACCCAGAGTGAACAATCTCCCTAGATATAGCCTTGTAATATGAGTTTTAAATGTTGGGAATACTCATGTTTTCAACCTTTTCTCTCAGTATCAAATTATGCAAGAAAACACTAATCTTCAGTTTAGTAGAGGTTCTATGAATGTACTTGAAATTTCAAGAACACATTCAGATCCATGTAATCACCTGGCAAAAGATGTGTTAAATTGCCTAAGGTGTGATTTTGAGTATATCCTTATATGAATTTTGGGGTTTCTTCTTTGTGATTACACTTCATTTCCTCAGAGTTTCTCTCAAGCCAGGCAACTCAGTGATAATGTTCAGGTACACAACACTTTCATGAATTGGAGATTTATTTGTTGTATGTTTACTACATCATTTATTGTCTTGTCTTTTGTCTTCCTTAAACTAAGGCTCCTTAATTTATGAAAGCATTATTTACCTTAATCATCTTAAACTGGCAAGTTTTTAAAAGTAAATATTTTTCTGTGATACAACTCATTACACTCCTTCTTCTTATATCTCATCATTTCTGTCCTAGACCAACAGTTCTTTTTATCATGTTCAAGTAGATGCTTTTGATAAAAGGACAGAAAGTTGTTCAGTTACATGCCAGTCAGATGAACTTCAGAGCATTTGTGTCTGTGTACAGATGTCCTGTACTCCTTGAGGTAGAAGTGTAAGTCTGAGCAGTATACATACATCTGAGAACAATTTTGCCAATTAATCTGCATCATAACTTCCTTCCATGTAGGCAGCATCAGACTTCAAAGAGAGGTGCAAGGTAATTTACCATCCATTCCACATGAAGAAGAAAATTGCTGGTATAATTGATTAATCCCACAATACCTGTTTCCTGGACTAGTGGAGAAACCCCTAGTTGTATTTAAACAGAAAATATTTTCAACTTCATCCCAGTGGTCAGAAGGCTAACTTCACTGTCTTTGCCTATTGTGTCTTTTCAGCACAGAAATAAGGAGCTGATGAGAAGGAAGTTAATGATACGGAGGTAGGCTGGTGTTCCCCTACCACTTCCAATTCCCTGTTTGCACTGTTACCTTTGAGCACTTGCTGCAAGGATTTAGACTCCTGGACTCTGGGGCAAAACCTGCAGTGTGAATATACACTAGAGGACAATATAATGCTAATCTAAGTACTATCCTCATCACATCTAGTAAGGAGTGTGTGTTTGACAACATTTTGGTAAACTATATAAAATGTAAGCAGTATATAGTCCTAGAACTGAACACAACTGTATCGTTACAACATTTATTTCCCCTAATACAGCTTTTGCCTGCCATGAAAAGCAAATAAGCTGTAAAATTACAAATCGATGTTACAGGTTGAACATGGCATCTATAACCTAGTGTTTACACTAAGACAGTGATTTTTCACAGCCAGGACCTTATTGTCTGCTATTAAGATCTACTGAAGGAGAAAATTCCTATATAACTGCCAAATTTACTGATGTCCTTCGCCAAAGATTCCCAGATTAGTGGTCATGAGGACACAGCAGATAGTTTGCAGATGGTATTTAGAGTTGTACACAGGAGCTGTAAAATATTTCAATATTAAAGGTAGTTCTCTATTCCAAAAGTGGGGGCCCCACTTTCCTAAGCAAGCAACTTCATTTTGTCACATGCAGTGCTGTGGCTTCTTTCAGGTGCCTCTGAAGAGGCAGCTTTTGGGCAATTTGTCTGCTATATGAGCTTTACTGATATGGTAGCAATCAAAGGCCTGAACAGACACAATCACAAGCTGAGAAGCAGTTTAGTGGAAAGTGTAGAATTTTCAAGTTTGCTAATGGCAGGAATTAAACGCAAATTTATTTGTATTCTTTTTAGCAAAAATTATGCTGATGATTTGAAGGCAGATTGTCATGTTTTGTCAATTTAAACAAAAAATATTTCTGAGTAAAGAAACAATATAAGGAACATAAGCTCAAGGTCTGGTCAATGTGACAGACAAACATGCAGATGTCTTGTCTAATCTGGCACTCCTGTTCACAATAACTCAGTGTGTCTACCTACGCTTCCAGCGCGATACGCATCCTAAGAACTGCAACAGAATCAAGGACATAATACAAACACATTTTACCCAGTTTTCTAATCTTAGTATGTTTTATGAGGATTCATAAGACCTGTCAGTGCTAGATCACCTCAAAGCTGTTCTGAAAGCCAAGGACCTTATAGCTGTTTTTCCATGAAGGGGCTCAAAATTAAAAATGCAGTTCCATTTTTCACTGAGGGGTCCCTGCTGTCTTACCAGGCATAATGGTCTTTTGGCAGTGGAAACACTTAGATGAATACTCATCAGAATAGCATTCAGTGCACAGCAAGACCTCGTCCTTGGCAGCAAATGGTTTCTCCACCAGTGAGCGACTGCACTTGGCACACTTGAAACACTCCTCATGCCAGTGGTGGCCTTTGTAGGCCAGATCCTTGGAGAAAGTAAGTTCATGTTAATGAAAAGATTTCTTCACAGTTCTTTTATACTTCAGCTCCTCACAGAATGAAAATGAAAAGTGGAGAGCACTGTGGCAGTGACGTGACAAGAGGGCACGTGCATCCAGCCAGAGGTGTGCTCAGAACAGATGTACATATTCAGAGTCACACTGTTTTGTAGATCTCTTTCAGGGCCCATTAGGAGCAGCATTGGTAGATACAGTGGTCTTTCCTTATGTAACATCAGAGGTATGTTTTTATTGGAAGAATCATTTTATATTTTACAGTTGGCCTTCAAGGGGAAGCACGTGATAAACTGTTTTGTTGTGTGTAGACCACCTGACAAGAAGCCAATTGTGTATAGAATTTGAAATTGAAATCAGGTATTGTTAATGTTACTACTTTTTTCTTCCAACTGACATTACATAACACTAAAGATAGATCATATTATTGCAGAAAACAAGCAATTAAAATCTCATTGAGAAGAAAATTATTATTAGGAAGATTTAAAAAAGTATTGCTTTTGTTCCCATCACCTGATAAAGCCTCCCCAAAACTTGGCAGAAAACTGTTTGTTTAAGACTCAGCAGGCTTAGGGGATGAAAGAGTTAACAGTATATGTATGACATCTTGACTAAGAATTCAAAACAAGACAAAGCCGCAGATATAATTTTTCTGGGGTTACGACAACAAGGGAAAAATGCACCTCCAATCCCCTTGCCTCCCACACCTTAAAACAAAAACCAGACCCTTCCAGGTCTCCCTTATAAGTAAAAAATATGAAAAAGGTGTACAAATTCATTCTTATTGTTCCCCTTTGTCAAGTCCCCACCTTTTAAAGTACTAAAAATGAAAGAAATACCATGCTTCATTTCAGGAGGTAAGAATTTGAGGAGTGTCTTCATCCAAATCAGCATTTTCCTTGGGTGATTCCTTTACTCAGACAACATACTTTGGGGTACTTTGGCTGGAGAAGCCTTCCAAGAAGCTTATTTTAATAACTTTCACCTTTTATTTCAAAAGAATATAGGCAAAATGAGTGTGGGGAGAAGGTGAGCACTGCATGGTGAACCTGGCAGAGCAGTGGGTCTTTTGGTAGTCTCCATCTGAACTTGAAAGTCAAAGTCAAGTGTATTTGCTTTAAACTGAAGTATGAGGTACTGAAAACACTGTCAGAGACCACAGAGGAACTTGTATTATTAATCAATATTGTAAGAAAAAGGAGAGGGGACAGGAAACCCAAGGTCAGAAACACTGTCACTAACATTCCATTTGTGATCTGAGCAAAGGTAACATGGAATTAAGTAAAAATTCAAAAATACTTCATTTCCAAAAGACAGAGGGAATAATATGCAAATTATAAACATGTTGTCTTTTCATCTTGGCATCTCCATGTCAACACCTACACTAAAAATAATGTATTCAAATAATGTATTATTTTCAATGGGCATCTCTCAGAAATTCCAAAGTTTCATTCAACCTGATCCACTGGAAATACTTCAGCACCCTACCATCCCCCCAGCACTGTGTTATCTCTACAGCCAGTGAGTGACGGGAGGTGAAGTCTAGCTGTGGTCCACACATACATCACAGCCTTGCCACATGCTCGAAGTGTATGTATGAGAGATTTCCTAATCTTTGGTTCCGGAGTTTTCTTATTCTGGAAAATAGCACTGTTTCTCTTTGCTGTCTGTGGATGTACAACTGCTGTGCTTAGGTCTCTTCAGCAATACAGGGATATGCAGAGGGTTGGATATAGAATCTACCATTAAAGAACTTCAACTTGTGTATAATTTAACAAAGAACTAGAAGTGGAAGCTAGATGTTTACCTTGGAACTGCACTGAATAGGTTGCTTGCACTCCTCACAGGGGTTGGCATACAGGCTGTCATAACATGGAACACAATAAGCATTTTCATCTCTTAATGCATACTTCCTTCCACGAAGAGACTGCAGGCAGTAATGACAGTCTGTGTGACTGCTGGTCATTCTGTTGGGATTCTCCATGTGATCTGAAAAGATGGACAAATCATGTAATTCAGTGGATGACCATTTGTTCGACAAATAATAAGTAATGTTGCATTACCTGTGAAAGTTAGACATTTTTTGATCATTTGCAGTGCCCTGGATTTCTTAATGCCAGGTTGTTCTATAATAAAATGATAGCCTTTAACAACATATACCAAATGTTGTATCACCTACATGATGGGGAGCAAGAGGACTACTTCAATTTATTCTAATGGTGCCAGCACTGTTCCAGGTCAGACACCTGAAAATGAAACCACCTTCTCATTCTCTGTGTACAGTTACTGGCATTATGAGCACTATGGACTGGATTTTAAGACATGGTTTATCCAGTCAGGCAATGGAGATAGCAATAATTCAAAAATCAGCTGTGAAGTTAAAAGGACAAAGAGAAGGGGCAAGGACTTTGTAGTGTTTTCCTGACTTTCTCTTGTTATTTCTTTCTTTAGCTCTTTCCGTTCTCTTCAAAATATCCCCACATCTACCAGACCAAACAGAAGGAAGGCTCCTGGATACATGTCAGTTTTTCACATTATCCCATCTGTTCCACTAATATTTGGTGGCAATGTAAGGTCACACAAATACCCCTGGATAGCAAAAGAGTAAAATACAAAGAGAAATAAACTAAATCATAAGCCAAACAAAATCATAACTCAAAGAAAATTGCCCTTGTTGTTATTGGAAAAGATGCTTTTTTCTTACATATTTTTTTTTATTGATGGGTTCCATGTTGGCAGTACCAAAATAATGTGAGAGAGTTTATATTTTTGTGCCAGACAAGTGCAGGAAATACCACAAATCTTCTGAGAGCAAGTTGTACAAATTTCCCATCTTTCAATTTTTCAGACTAGAGGCTTGGACAAGCACCCAAACCTCAGCTGCTTACAGATCTACAATGCTGAATGTTTTAAGGATTGTGGAGATGAAGACTTATTTCAGTCTTCTTGTTGCTGGTTGGGATCGTCAGCGCTTTGCTAAAATTGGGTCTTGATTCCTGGAAATGAAGGAAGAAGAAACCAGAAAGTTCACAGTGAAACAAACCCAAAAACATCTGCTGGGCTCATTGGATTACGCTGTTCATTAAATTCATGGGGTGTAGCTGCAGGCAGCACCAGCAGTCATGAATTTTAGAAGAGTTGAAAACAACTGGGGAAGGTGTCGTGAAATATTTATACATCAGTGACTTTGGGCAGGTGACATTTCTGTACTTTGAATAACAGTGCAAATTAGTTTATCTGAACCAGATGTAAATCCTAAGAGAAAGGAAGAGAAGCATATGGAAGACAAGATTTGAGGGAGCGCATAATGACGACAAAGCTTACATCTAGTCCACTTAGAGTTATGCCCTCATACTTTTTTTTTTTTTTTTTTTAATACTCTCATTGCCTGTTTTATACCCATGATTAAGTTCTAAAAAGACATTTTCTGGGTTTCTGCTTCATGAGCTCTAAACTGAAATGGTTGTTTGAACTGTGAGAAAAGAACAATTATTTTGGGTCTCCACTGGCACCAGTGCATAAGGGCAGGCATTCATGAATCTCTTCTGGGAGATGTAGTGGTAAAACAGGGGAAAAGGGGCAGGGAGAGAAGCTATCATACTTGTTTCAGGCCAAAAGTAATGACTTGATTGTTTGGCACAAGCTATGGAAAGCTTGTTGCTCCTTTAAATTGAAATTTTTTAGCGTTGAATTGATTTACTGTTTTTGTTACTGCCTTTAATATTTGTGCCAACCAAGACAGGGTGTAGTAAGGAAATAAAATAATCTGTAACTCAGATCAGTGGGAAACATGCTCTCTTAAAAATATTTCAGATGTATTTTATGTGATATCCTTGGAATAATAACATAACAGGATTTGAATCTGGACTTCCATTTCCAGAAGATCAGAGATTTGAGTGTGAAACAAATGAACTCATTTTTATGAGAAAATTAAATCTATCAGTTTGTACATTTACACAACATGACATATAAAAACCAGACAGAGCTCAGTGCATTTAGTGCACAATTACAGTCATCACCAAAGTCAAGGTTAAGTTTTGCGCATTTTGTTCTATATTGGGGAAGGAGAATAAATTGTTGTTTAAGGAGGTAATCAAGGAATGTTTGTGGTTAATTGTACTCCATATTCAAGGTCATAAGACAGGTTTGAAACTGGGTTTCAGAGGAATTTTTATTCCTTTTCCTGTGGAAATGGGTGTTTTGAGCTGCCTTGGAGGAAAACCTTTCTGATCTCCTCCTTGCTGAATCAGTACTCCAGCTTTCTAACAGAGGTTTATCTTAGGCTAAAAGTGGCAAAAGCAATATCCTAACAGGGCATGCATGAAGAATTTTTTTTTACTTAGAGTGCTTTTTGTTGCACAAAGCTCACCAACAGCTTCACATATCTGCAGAACTATCTTTTTCATTCTAATGAATTCAAAACAGGTTTTAAGGTTGTCAAAAATTCTGCATGCCAAATAATTTTCTTTTAAAAGTGGTTGTCTTGATTATTACTTTTCTTCCACCCCAGGAAGTCAATCTGTTTCAGTAAGCCCAGACTGTCTGCACAAGCAGGACCCACTACCACAATACCTCAGAATTTCAGAATTTGTAGTGTAATTATCCTCCTAAACCCCTATATAGATATGGGAGCAAAGTGCTATTACTCCTGTTATACAGATGGCTGTGGTTGCTTGAGAACTTTAAAAAAGTGGCCCCAAGACCAGAGGCAAAATCTAAGTGTGTCCTTGGGCTGCTCCTCTACTAAAATGCTCAAGTTGCCCAGGGCTTCACTTCAGAGAAAGTCTTCAGAGTTTGACCCGTGATGGTATAAGATCATGTTTGGGAATGAAGCAGTGATGGTTTGAAAAAGAATGAAGATTTTTGAAAAAAATTTTGGCTAAAGTCTGAGTAACCTTTGAGAAATGCTTTGAGCATTAGATAAAGCAACAAAAAAAGTGAATCTCATCTCTCCCAGCACCACTTAGCCTTGCTCCAATAAACAAGTAACAGTATGAGCACCACGTAGTTAAGTAAAATGTTTTTCTTGTGCTTTGATCCTAATCTCTAGAGAAATATGTTTACTTTAAGTTTGCTGGAAGCTAGGCTTTGTGTTTTGAAGGTCAGTTAAGAAATCTCTAGAGATCTGATGCTATTCACTCTCATGGAATGAAACGCTGACTCCAGCATTCCAGCTGCTAACTCGTGTCCTAGGCACAAGGAAAGGCTGCCGTGTCCTCATTCCTTGGGAAAAGATGATTTTGTTATTTAAATTGGAACAAAACTGTTGGTTTTTATGTACCTAGTAGGCATGGATATATGAGGTCTTTTGTAGTGCTAGAATATACCAAGGAGGTGCAGAGAGATATTTCTAAGGACGTGAGGATATTGTAACTGGAGTCCCTGGGGCCAAATTTGAGACTGCAGCAGTCTCATGATATGAATGATAAAATAGATGAGAATAAAACAACAGAGCTGGCCAGTCAGCCTGTTGTTACAGCAGGTTAAGATAGAACTTAGCTGCAACAAATTAGGACAGGGACTTTCTGTAGAGTCAAATGATTTCCTATAAAATGCTGGGCACTAGAAGACTTCCAGTGAAGAAAGCCATAAGAAAATGGTCATGAAGTTGCGAATTCCGATAAATGTGGAGGCATCAGGAAAAGAATGCTTGTTTTCTCACTGGACCTAAAAAGTACAGCAAATTTATCTTGATGCTTGCAATAAATACATGTTGATCACCCTCACATTATATAAGTATAAAAAGCCCAGAAACAGTAATACTATTTACATGGGAATTAATATATGCATCTTTGTGTAGATATACATATACAAGTAAAAACAGTGTATCTTTCACTTCATGGTAATTCCATTGCACTATTTCCCAACCTAAATATACCTGCTGTTGAACTTCACCATCTTTTTTTTTAAGAACATACAATGATTAAAATAAAAGAAAGAAAAATGGTGGCAAAATAAATCCTTGGAACAAGACTGAAGGATAAAACCAATTTGACCTATTATGAGAACACCCCTGCAGGCTGCCCTTGGTACTTGTTCATTTTCAGGTAAGTACATGTTTTTACCTTCCAACATGATTTTGATTATTTGCACAAATTTGCTGACTGGCAATTTTAGGGGCATGTATTAGAGATCAAGTCAAAACAAGTACCTACAGGAAAGCAGAGAAACAGATGCTAACTTTGGACAAGCTGTTTTATCTCTGTGGCACAGCATAGTAATACAGTGTCAGGTCTTGGAAACATCTGAGTGAGTGCAGAGCCCTCCCTGATGACATTCTCCTTTATGCAGCCAGGATGGATGCCAACCAGGATGCTGCTGTAACAATCTGACTATACTGCTTCATGGTCCACAAGTGACACCATTTTGGTGAGCTGTCTGGGCAAAGCAGGTCATTCAGAGGTTGCTCTGGTAATTCATACTGAATTTTACTGTGTTTACACACCCCATGACTACAAGAAAAGAGGGCAAGAGCAGTGGCTTAGCTAGGGGATCAAACATCTCAGGAATTCTGTAATTTTCTCCTTAATTGGTATTGCTGTCTGCTTTGTTTAGACCATAAAACCTCAAATGCTGGTGCAGTCATCTAAATCCTTTCTTTCATTTTTTCCCCCCTGAAATAATTCTTACCCACATTTTTTACAGGTTTTCACATAGTCTGGTAGAGCCAGAGTTTTCTCCCATGCTCATTATGGAGCTCATTTCTTTTTGACTACTGTCAGATTCATGGAATAAAATGAAGTGAGGAAATACTTCATCTGTGCATTGGTGTACCTTGTAATGTAAAATCCTGTCAGTATTCTCAGTCATGCTTCCATATTAAACCATAAAACAGGCTTGAGGATTGCATCTGGTACAAAGAGCCATGTGATAAAGCCTACCCAAACTAACTGGAGAGTTAGATACTTAGAAGATATTTAGACTGTTTAAATTGATTTGCTTCTGCTGCCTGAGTTCCAAAAGCAAAGAAGCCATGAGCCCAAGCTGTGGATGAGAAGTCATTAGTGACTCCCAGCTACAATGTTAAAAGAGACATTTCAAAGTAAATGTTGTTAGTGGTGTACCCAGGGGCTGACACTGGGACCAGTACTGCTCCACATCGTCAGTAATGACCTAGAGAAGGAACAGAGTGCACCCACAGCAAATTGACAGATGACACCAAACTGGGATGAGTGGCTGATCCACCACATGGTGTGCTGTCATCCAGAGGGACCTTGCCAGGCTAGAGACGTGGGGAGAGGGAGTCTCAGGAGGTTCAGCAAGGAGGGATGAAAGTTGATTCTGTGATGGACCACAGAAAAGTGTACCACTGCTGAATGATAAAAGAGGGAGGGTGAAAGAGTCCACAAAAACCTCAGTATTCTCTTATGGGTGTTTGAGCAGGAGGGGGGGTCATTCCCACAACAACAAAACAGGTCTCTCGCGGATGCCTTACTGAGAGTCCTTATCAAAACTAGACATGCACGTAGTCTAAAAGCATGAGAAATGTTATTGCTGTCAGCTGAAATAAGTAAATAAGCATGAAGCTGAATGCACTCTTCAGAGCTTTGCTGCCTTGTGTCCATGAAACACAGATTTTAAAAGACATTTTTGAAGATAACAGTAGGAGTTAAAATAGTTTATGAGCAATTAAGTTCTTTAATACAATTAATTGCAAAGGTGCCTAATATTTCAAGTCTGGTAAACGTAGTCTCTAAATCCTTTTCCAATGAATTACATTCAGTGTAATTGCTTGAATTTTGTTATAAAGTGCAAAGGAAGGTAATGATTCTATCTAATTCCTGTCAAAGGAAAAAAATGTTTTCAATAGATTCAGTATATCCATAAGAAAAAATCACTTCCAACATTCTTATGTCCCCTCGATGTTTACAAGATATTTGCAAGATGTATCTATTTACAAGAGCATGTAGTGACAGGACAAGGGAGAATGGCTTCAGTCTGAAGGAGCATGGGTTTGGATTACATATTGGGAAAAAATCCCAAAACACTGTGAGGGTGGTGAAGCAATGGAAGGGGTTTTCCAGAGAAGTTGTGAATGTTTCATCCCTCAAAGTATTCAGAGTAAGGTTGGATGGCACTCTGAGCAACCTGGTCAAGTGGAAGGTGTCCCTGTTCAGGGGAGATGGAACCAGATGATCTTTAATGTCCCTTCCAAGCCAGGCCATTCTATGATTTTATGTGTGAAAGTGAGAGACACATATTACTTTCTTTGTTGTGACTGAGTGTGAAATATGATAAATGTGTCCTTAGTCAACCCCCCTGATCCTTAGAGATCTTCCCTAAAGCAAGTCTTTTTAGATGGAAAGCAGTTACCAGCTTGTTTGTGGCACCTGGTTTACCACAGCAAAAATTTTGTTCTTTTTACTGTTGCAGAGTCATGCATGTCCAAACTTCCTTTCTTCACTGATGATTTTAAATTTTGAGCTGGTGTAAATTGTTGCAGATCAGTCTACAGAAGAGATAAAACTTTCTACTGGATGCCTTCAGTAGTCTTGGCTCTATCAGAAGGAAATGTAGGCAGTACTTTACTCCTCTGCTCTGTACAGAGGGGTAAAAGAGAGCCTGAGGCATGGACATCAACACTAAATATAGTCTCACCAGGACTCAGCAGGGAAAGTAAGTCTAAAAATTATTTTGTGACGATTTAAAAACCATATGAAGGAAAATAGCTATCCCTGTACATACATATATATAATTGTTTTTATCAGTTCAGCAGAAAAAAACATCCTAAGGAAGATGCAAGGAACCTAACAAAAGATGGTCAGGCAACAACCTGTTCATGAGGAAAGTTTTCCAGTCCCTTTTAGGAGATTAAATTCATGCTCTGAAACTTGAAGCATTTAAAATCTTACAAAACTCATATAAATTAAAAGTTATTGAACCTAGGTATTTTCAGAAGAAAAGCAGAGTTTTGCACTAAACTTATTCCAAAATGCTCTATTTTTAATTTTTTTATGAATTTAAATATAAAATATTATGAACAAAATCCTGCACACATACTTTACGGAGTATATCAGTTTCTTTTAGAAAAGTAGGACTTAGAAAAGTGAGACGACTTAAAACATTGGCCTAAAAATGGATTTTAAATTTTCAACAGAAAAATTTCTAGTAAAGTCTTCAATTTCATTTTTTATATAACATTAAAAATTTCATTTGAAGAAGATATTTTATAGCTATGATCAATTCTAGGAACAGAGATATTGATTTCATTTTGAGAGAAGAAATTTGGTAGCAAAAGGATGCTTATGCTGGGTTACTGTTAATTAAAATGTTGGGAATGCAGAGGATCACATACTTACGTGGACATATTAATGCATTCCTCCTCTATCAATGAACAACCCAGCGAGTACTAAATGTCTTTGAAAGAGAAGAAGAAACACTAAGCATTTGGGGATGAACTAATCAAGATGTGAACTGATCACAGTCACAGCAATGAATGCAGTATCTTCCATGCTGGGCTTTCCACCTGTTTTTTTCAGTCCCCTTTCCTGCCTCCACACTCAGCTGCAATCCACGATTAGGGAATCTTGAATAATACCTCAAAAAGTGCTTAAATAGACAGACAATGAAAGTTGCAAATGAATACATGCCCTGAAGTCCTGATCTGAGACTTCCACTGTTGAGTTCATCTCTATTGTGCAAATCACAGAAACAAAGAATTTTTAGGGTTGCAAGGGACATACACTAACACCAGCAGACAGGAACACATCTCCCTGAAAATTACACAAGTCTGCCTTTGGGACTGAAAGCTTTCTCAAGGAAAACAATAGAATTAAGAAATTATACCTGTGATACAGTGGTGAGTGAAGTGCTCACAGATCGTGAAACAAAACAGACTTGACAATAACAAGAAGTAACAGAACTTCATTAGGTCACACTGAGGTGGCAGATGCATCAGGTACAGAGACTGGATTTTCCTCACCCTTACATTTTATTTCAAGAACAGCGAGGTGGATGAAGAGTTGTGTGAGAACAAATGTATCACATGGATTAAAATCCTTATTAAAATAAAAATTACATCTGATTATGCAGTACAGCTTTTTCTAGCTGGGTTATTTAAGAACTTGTGACCTACTTAGAACTGCTTTAAGAAATAAAATGAGCAAAAAGATCATCATCAGCAGCAATGTTAGCAGCATGCTAAAATTGGAAAGGATTTTCATTACCCTTCGTAAAAAAAAAGACAAAGACCCGCTTTCCCCCAAACCAAACATAAATTTCCCAAGTGATAATAAGGTATCTGCTGCAGTGAGACAGGCTTTTCCATTTCTCTCCCAATTGTGCTATGCCAACCTGACCTAGTTTTATTAGGAAAAAAATAAACCAAGACACAGCACTCTTTTAATAAAAACATGATACCTTATCAAAATAAACCAAATCTAAAGTTTTTTGATCTCAGCCCTCTTAAGAGATTGTGGTAAGTTAGGTGGCTTTGCAGTTCAGGAAATGCAAAGGTTCCTATCAATAGTAATGGTATGTAAGATCCCCACTTCAATCATTGTATTTTGATTTGAATGGGCAGTTTTGCTGCTTGCAGTGCTCCATCAGGTTTGGCTCCCACCTTCTTATCAAACCTTTCACTGAAAACCAAGGTGATGTGCAGACAAGCCCTGGGCTGCTTATTACATCAAGAGAAATAGCTTGTGAAGCCACTGCTGTACACACAGTCTAAGAAATGCTGGCCACAGCAAAAGTAGCATATATACACTGTAACATATGTGAGATGTTTAGGGTGACCACTGCTGTGTAGTCACCAGACCTTCCCAAGGGAGAACAAGCTTCAAGGAGGGCAGTATCAAGAGGCAGGATCAGGGAATCATGGAATAGTTTGGGTGTAAGAGACCTTAATGTTCATTTACTTCCTTATCTCCTGCCGTGGACAGGGACACTTTCCACTAGACTAGAGTTGTTCAAAGGTCTACCCGACCTGGTCTTAAACACTGCCAGGGTTAAAATATCCAGAATTTCTCTGGGCAACAAGGAGAGAACGAACGGGCAGAAGCACTGAGTGGAACTAGTTACAGCTTGATCTCAAAGCAAGGACAAACTATGTACTCTGGGTTTTTGATGACAATTAACACAGTAGGTATTGGTATAAAACTTAGCACTAATGATGCTCTGCAATTGCACAGTCTTTGGAATACGGGGATCCAATAAGAACAACAGAGCCATATAAAACATATATGCATATATTGCACGTGCTAGGTAGACAGACCATGAAATGTCTAATGTGGTGAAGAAAATCTGAAAGATGTGTCACTCATTGGATTCTACTGCTTTTACAGCATTGAACTGGTTACATGATATAACTGAGTGAGAAAGCGAGAAAGGTTTCTAGGAAAGCTCACACCAACCAACCAACAGGAAAATACACTGCGGGTACTCTTAAACAGATTTATTTAACTTCCTTCTACTTCCCCCTAAGTGTTGCATGATCACCTGTTGTGTCTTCTCTTAGAACATGTCCACAGGAACACTTGCATGTACATGTAAATTAATGTAGCTGAATAATTTATCTCAATTCATGGATGTCAGGTGATTAGGTTTTAATTCTGCGTTGTAAGGTTGGTGTGTTCATATCTACTGGGGAGTGCAACACACAATTCACTTAGAAAGTCTCAACATCTGCACCAAGGTTGCAGTTACAAAATAGTGCAATTTGACTGTGCATGCATATCACCAATGATGTGGAATTACAGCAGACTGACTTTTTCCTTTTATTTTGTGCCCTGGGTGCTTTAAACACACTGTTAACATGAAAACCTCGTTAGTTTAACTATGTAGGTGCATCAAGGACAGGCTGCTGACCTTTGGGCTAGAGAGAAAGAAAGATAAAAACACAAATAAACACATTTTTTTTTACATCATGTCCTATATTCACTGTTCATAGTTACCCAGCACATTTCATTCCAACACAACAAAAGGGTATTTGTACTTAAAATGTAAACCCTTCAGTTCTAGAAGAGAACTCGCAACAGGCCTTTTGAATGTAATGAATCCTTTCAGAAGTGGGGCTGATGGGAGAAAGGACATGCAGTGGAGGTCTTTGACTTTTTGTTTGTCCTCTACCAGGTAAGAAAAATATCAGTGTCATTAGGATTAGAATAAAAAAAAAGATGTTGGTAGTTTTGTTTTTGTTTTCTTTTCTTTAAATATGTCATTTTGGGCATTATTCATTAACCAGGCAAAAAGTGTTAATTAAAGACCTTGAGTCTTGAGTAGAAAAGTCGATAACGGGCTGTCAGACAAGATAAAGTATAACATGGCATTGACTTGGTTTTAACTTCAATCCTCATAGCCTGTGACAGCAACATTGACCAGTCCTTAGAGAGATTCAGTCCTGGGTTCTGTTCATGTCCTGCCAGTGGCCTTTGCCACATGTTTGAAACCTTTGGGCCCCTTACTTACCTTTTCTGCTTACTTAGGAAATAAACTCTGCTGAACAATTATGTGACTGGGTATCCTAACATTTCCCTTAAGCCGTAAGGTCTCTGCACTTGCCATTAAACATTTTATGTCTATTTAAAATATCTGTCTTCCTAAAAGTGGACATGAATTAAAATTAGACCCTGCAATGAGTAGACCATGGTATTCTGTCTTTATTGTGATGTGACGTTACTGACCCTTCAGTAACTGCCCTGCTGGGATTTTTATGATGTCCTGACATGTGAAAAAGTTCCTTTTCCCCTCCTTGTTGTTGTTTATGGCACTATGACTTTCAGAGTGGATTTATTTCTATGATTATAAATACATACTATCTGTGAGTTGGTTCCACTGTAGGATTACCTTTTTTTTTTTTTTTAAGAAAAATTAAGACTATAGTTTATCTGAACATTTAAGACAGTCAATATTTGATTCAGACAAATAAAAACCATTACTAAAAGCTTAGAATTCTAGTGAAGATTTGGTAAGAATGAGAATATTCCTTTTTAACACTTAGGAAGATTTTAAGAACATGTTTTTTTAACTCAGGGTATTGTGGAACAACCAGACCATTGAAACCTGTAAAGTCTATTCAAGTGAAGATGTGAAGAATGTAGTAACCACCTTTGTAAACCTAGAATGGAAGTGACTGGTTTCAGTATAGGATGATGCTCAGAGACCATAACTCTATCCACCTGTGAGGAAAAAGGTTGGCCTGAGGAGGAGAGAGGAATACAGCAGAAGAAATTGTATTAAGGAACAAATATATCCTAGTCCTTTTTTCTAATTGCTATAAAAGTTGGTAAATGTTATCAGTAATTAGTCTAAGCAACTGCTTAAACAAGTTAAAAATTCTGCCACCATATTTAAAAAAAATCCAACCAACCCAAACTGTTTTGAACTTCTAATTTGAAATGTTTCTCAATGTTCCTCAGTTTTCAAGAACCAAACTAAGCAAAGATGAATAATTGGAAAATCAGCATGAAATAGTTTTTACTCTAAACATGTGGGTTTTTTTTTTTTCTTTTTTTCTTTCATGCAAACAGACTCACAGAATTACAACTATGCCGCAATTTTACAGGTTTTAATAAAAAACTGAATCATGATGTGGCTAAATTTGAAACCTGAAGAGCTTCCTTGAGAAAAAATGAGCTCCTGGTAAGTATGTTTACAGCCTAATATTGTTCTGGGCTTCTGATAAATAGAATCATAACCCAACACTCTGAAGTATTTTACAGCCTTCCTTTCAAAGGTTCCAGAATGCTTTTCTAACAACAATAATAAAGTAGTCCTAAAACAGACTTGTGAGATACTTTTCTACAGAAAAGGTAAACACTTGTCATAGCAAAGCAATTGACTTCCTCAAGGTCAGAGAGCAAACCTGTATGAGTGGGAACAAAAGACACTCACTGTGCCTTTACCTCTAGATGGGTCTACTCATCAGGCTGCATCCATGGCACTGGCCCAGAATAGTTAAAAGCGCTGTACAAAGGTGGTCAACTTCAAGTGCTGGAGGTAGAAAGCACTTCCAAAATTAGCTGAAGCAACAAAACGTTCCAGTTGCGAACTTTGTCCTTAATGACTCTGAGGTTATGACTAATATTCTTCACAAAATGTCCTGTCAACAACTACACTATGCTCTGGAACTTGCTCATTCTTGCTATCAATTCTGCTACCTATGTACAAGGACACATTACAGGAAGATGAACATTTTTCTGAGTGACAAAGCTTCTAAGTGTGAGCCCAGCTGCTACGGCAACATATTCAGATCATTACCCACAACATCTTGAGACGTGCAAGAATTTACCAGTCCTTACGTATGGATCCAGAACAAATTCAAACACAAAGGCAGCCGTGGCTGAGAAGAAAAATAACATACTAGTATGAATGAAATAGAATTTAAAAAAACTTAGTCTACGAAAGGCAAACAGAAAGGGACAGTAGTTGATGGATACTGCACAGCATCAGAGAATGGGGAAGTTCACAAAAACTAACCTAAGTCTATTGAGGCTAATGAGCAAGGCAATTTTTGTAGTTAAAGAATTCCTCTCCAGGATGATTTCTAGTAGAAATTAAATTTAGCCATCACTATGAAGGGAAGCGAGGCAGCTTAGTTAGCCTTTACAGCAGTCTTGTCCTTCACTGTTTCTCTGCTACAGAATGTTACGTCATAGGAGTTTAATAACTTGTGTTTTTGAAGTAATGTTTGCATATTTCTACAAAACTCTCCTTATTTCATCCCTCTGATGTTTTACAGGAAAACACAAATGGATGAAACAAGAAGTTCTCATAAGAACTGTGTGCCCTGTTCCCAGAAGAACAAATTCAGCTGCGGGAGCCCAAGAGGAGCATCAGCAGCATTTTGCTACACCAACTTGCAAAACTAGGGTTGTAGAGGTTTTAATAGATCAGTTGAACTGGAAATCATTAATTTCATGAGCATCCTAGAATTAGACATTAAGACGTCATTTTACTCTAAACTGGCAGGGAAGTGCGCAGAAAACTCAGAAAAAAAAGAAAACTTGGTTTTACTTCCCAAGAGATCTAAAAGCCTTTTCAGTATCTAGATCTCAGGTCAACAGGGCTGTTCATTCAAACAGGTTCAGAATTCCCCCTCTGATTTTGGACTTGACATTTGGAAACATCCAGGTTAAGGTTTTTAGTTTGTTTCTGTCCATCCATGGTTAGGTAATACTAAAAGAAACTACTCTTGAGAAATAAAACTCAAGTAGGGAAAAATAAAGGAAGAAAGCTGGGATTATTTTTATAGAGCCCACAGAACATGTCCTACCCAGTCAACCAAAAATACATGCCTTGTAAATTATGACTGTCTGCAAATAACCTGCAGATCAAATAAATCTCAGCTGATCAGAATCTCTTTCAAGCAGCTCTTGATTTAATTTTTCTCTAATCCTACAAGTGGTTAGTATGTCATCTTAGCTTTCTACTAGTTAAGCACCTTTGAATCAAAATGACTCTTCTGATACTGTAATGAAATTACATAGGAAGACCATCAGCAAACTATTATATTATTAAATCCATTACGTCTGTACTGTTACTCTTGAAATGCCATCTTGTCACATGAAGAGTAGAAAAATATTTACACAAAGGCGTCTGAAACTTGCTTTCTAAATGTAAGATATTTTGTGACCAGCTCCAGATATAAAACCATCCCATTTTTGAAAAAAGGGATAGTTAAAGAAATGTATTTTAAAACATTTATATTATCAAAGTGGAATTTACATTTGACAGTTTTGTCCAAATTTAATTTTACCCTCCCCATTATGAAATCAGGAAGCTGTACAGTTAATATACACGGACTGTAATTTAAGGACTGTTGCCACTGTTAGCCATAGTTTTATAATTATGCAATATAGGCACATATTTCTAGCACCATTACAGTAAACAGTGGTATATCCTTTCAATACTATTCTTTCCCTTCAAATTCCAAACAAAATTATGACCTTAAAAATATGATAGATGAAAGATAAAATGAGGTGTCTTGTGGAGGGAGAATTGGGAGATGATACTTGTTGTTTACAGCAGTATTTTGATAAAAGTCAGCTTGGAAACTGGTTTTACTTCCAAAAACAAAAATGCAAGAAAAATTCACATTAGGTGTTAAAATTAGTTAAGCTAGAAATAAGTGACTTAAATTGACAGACACTATCTAGAAACTTTTCTTGCAAAAACAAATAGCTACAAAAGCTTGAAAGCACATAAAAAAGGGGTTTAAAACGTCATGGGACACAGCATATGCATTTTTTTTGATTGTTCTTTGGAGTAAACAAAATTAATCCTTATCTCATGACAAAGGAAACCCCAAACAATCTTTCTGTAAATTAGTTAGACAATTAATACAAGGGAAAGAATTGCATCTAAAAAAAAAAAAAGGTGTGGTATTTTTTCTGGTACACAAAATTTAAAAAAATATTGTTATACTTGTAGCATTCTGCATCTAATTTAATCAGCAGTTTTTGTGTGAGGAAAAAGTTCCTGCTTACTAGCTCAAAATATTAAATTAGGTACCTTGTATACTACTATGTTTAAAGATTATCAGATAAAGGAATAACAGAAAAGAGCCTCAATACTCACATTTTGTTTTAAGCTGCTTCTCTTGGTAACTTGTGCAGCAAAATAAAGGAAAAAATAATTACATGTCTTCACAGAAACAAGCATTCATCACGTCCAAAAGTAACAGAACACTTTGCCAGAGCTATTTGAGGGTCCCATCAGAATTTGGCTGGATGGGGGAAGGCTGAGGGTCAGTTTGTTTCCCGTAGACCTCATGACATGCAAATAGCTGGCTGCTTCGTCACTGAATCAAATCATTCTTTGACATACTGCGTTTACAAATTGCAAATACATACCATGTAGGAGGTTCTTAAGGGAACATATTTCTGAGAGTTGTCAAAAGGAAAAATACATTTCTGTTAAAACACTTAAGGAACCAAAACCCCAAGCCCCAAAATATTCGGTGCAAGGAAAAAAAAGAAAAAAAACCATGGAACATTATTAATCCCCAGATATGCTTTGGTTCACGCATAACAAATTCTAAAGACCCCATCTGGGCTTGTAAATCAGAAAAGTTGCAATTACTAAAGTCTGATTGTTGTGTACAGGAAATGGGGGGCAGGGAGAATCTTTCTCCTGTTTCAGGAAAGATGTTCAGGGACACAAGAGATCTTCTCTGACACTACAAAAGCAGTTTCTGGGCTGGATCAATTTGCTCTCTTCCAGCAGGCAGGGAAGTGTTCACACAGCATTACGACCAGAGTGGCAGCAACAGCCTCCTCTGGTTGTCTCTCTCTCAGTCCTTCTCAGTTCCAACCTTTGGATGGCAGTCACCTCCTTTACCTTCCGCTCAGACACAACGGGGGCCAGGTGACTTTCACAAACAGACTCCCATGTGCACCGAGCATACAGAGCTCCTTATACTTTGCATAGGACTCCATGCAGACTTTTAATCAAATGCAGCTGAAAGTAAGGGTACATGTGCCCATTTACAAATGCCAGCTGAAGTTAAGCACAGCAAAAAAAAGGATGGCTGCTTGCGGTATGAACCACAACTGACCTCCAGGCAGAATTTTCCACAACCAAGAGCCAATAGATCTGAATCACTTAGTCTATAATGTCGAGTGGGTGGGAGCTGTTTTATATCACAGATAGTGAAAAGAAAGAAATGCTTAAAGATGTATTACATTATCTGAATATTTTGGTACAATTGCCAAATCGGGACGTATTCTGGAGGTTATCTGTCTCTAGGTAGTATCTTGCAGTGAAAAATGACTATTTTTGCCAAGAACTGATGATCTCTCCTTGTGGCTGACTGTCCTGTTAAACCTCTGCAGACACTTACTTCGTCCTTAAACTAGACTAAACTCTTCTCTCCTATTTTTATATATGCTATAAGCTTTTTGTATATCAAGCACCTTTTATTTCAAGCCTGTGATTTTTGCAGATTGATGAGAGGAGAAGTTGGGTGTGAATTAGAGTCCCAAATGAGAATCATGAAGTTTTCTCTTGCCCTTGTTTCCAGAAAGAGAAAATCGAAAGTACAATTCTTAACCAAGTATCTTTTCAAGTTCATAAAACAGATCAAAAGTATTACCCCAGATGGATCTTCAAAAGAGCCAGTGACACTTAGAAATACTTCTAACACAATGTTTTTTCCATAAGGGATGAGAAGTCGAGACACCTCCTCCAGCACATCACTTTCCTCATGCTTCAAAGACTACCCTCAAACTTGTCTAACTGTAGATAGAGATAATAATTGCATTAATAGTAGAGAGGTCCAGAGAATTATATAAAACAGAATCAGAGTTTTTGCCAACAAGTGCAAATTAAGTACAACTGAGGTAAAAAAAAATTCTTGTTTCTTCAGAGTGTCAGTTAGATGATGTTTCTTGCAGCTCTCCCATCACTTCCTGAAATAGAAAGCAGTTTATTTTATTTGCCTCCCAACATGACACTTCTTGACCTACTTTCCTCTGTATGTTGAAGAAATTCATCAAGCAAATGGGGCTTAACTTTAAACTACTCAAGTTACTCTTCTAAATTTAGAATATTAACTCTTTAAAAACAAAAATGCAAATAGATGGCATTCCTTGAGAATTCCTAAAGAAAATAATAAAAGTGAAATTAAAAAATAATGAACTTGTTTTCCTGAGAAAATATCCTTGGCATTTACTGGGTATGTTCTGTTATTTGGGCTAGATGAGAATGGAATCTGTTCTCACAAGTATCTATAAAACACAATTGTTCAGAAAGTTTGTGCTGCAGGGATCTGGAAGCTCAAAAAGCACTCAAAGGAAAAATCACTACACGGTGATTTTTAATTTCTCCTTAATTTAAGGAAGTTCTCTTAATTCCTCCCTAAGCATTCATTTTTGTCTCCTGCTGGAGATACAAAGCTGCACGACACTGACCTTTAATCTGACCCACCAATTCTTGTGTCATCTGCAAGAGTATTAAACTTCCTATTAAATGAGAAACCTCAAATTATCCAGTTTTGTAACAATTTCCATTTTCTTGGTCTACTGTTACCTATTAGGAAAAAAAATCAAGGAGCAACCACTTCTTGAGCAGCCCTGCTCATGACTCCATAGAGAGAGCTGAACTTGTAGTTTTACCTGAACAAGCTGCAAATGGGGTCATGCAAACAAAACCCAGTGACATTACTTAGAAATGTGTGCCAAATTTAAGAAGCTGTAAACCAAAGAGTCAAAGGCTCTGAGTTAAGGCTGAAAGTTCTAACAGAGCAACAATTTGCTTATTTCTAGCAGACCTGTAAGTAATCAACTACAAAAGTCACATTTTGCCACTTAAAAAAGAGGGAAAGGCAAGGCTGTTGGTGAGAAAGGCATTACTGTGTCTAATGCGCCCGTTCCAATCTGCTGAGAGTGGCAGCACACAAGGCTGTGAGATGAACGTTTACAAATAGTTGCGCATAAACGCATACATGCATCTATACACATCATTTTATGAGTCTAGAAATACAATGGAGGTGTTTAAATACCATTGGTAGAGGGCATGAGAGGCTGCCACTAAATACTTGAAATCAAAGAAGTGCTAAGTTGTATACTCTGTAGCGCCATTCAATTTCCTAGATATTCCAAAAGGCAGTTTTGTTTTGTGAACTGCATCTCTGATTTGTAAGACAAGATTACTCCTGCATACATTCCTCTCAAAGAGAGGAAAAAACCTTCACAAATTAGCAAAATATTCAGGAAATGGTGAATATTCCTTTTCTTTCCCTTTCAAAATACTTCTACATCATAAAGACTGAATTTCCAAATCTAAGAGACAACAGACACCTCTGTAAGTTTTCCAACCTATGGCTCCTTGAATTCTGTTAAGAGCCAGAAGATATCTCTGAATTTTAGTGCTTCCTCTGTATCTACTTCAAATAATCTATTTCCCCTCCTTAATTCTTATAATCTTGGCTACAATATAAAAAGTTGAACATATGATAAAGTAAATTCTGTATAAAGTTCATTATTCTTCAACCATAAAGCTGTATCAAACAAAAATACAGGGACACTCAGAATAATCTTAAATCAAACAGTGCGTATTACCAATTGCTGTCTGAAAGCTACAAGATGATCAACCACTGGTGAAATCAACAGAGTGCTCTTTAAATACTTCATCATTTAATGTTATTAAAATAATTTCATATTTGCATACAGAATTTCATATATTATTTACAAAATAGCCCAATGTCATATAAAATTGTTTACATTCATTATAGGAACTTAATAATTATTCTGGTTAAGTAACAAGCAATCAAACCTATTCCTTGTATGCAAACTACTTCTTAAATGAAGTTAATCTGAGTATCTTTCATCTTGTACTCCTCATCTTGTATTTTGAGCTATGGAAACCTCCAGCCAAGGAAAGAGAAGCAACTACCTCCATTCTGCCTTACAACTGGCAAACTGATTTGCCATGCAGCTGGTAAAAGATCAGCACAGGCAAGACCATTGTTCAACATTAACACCTGTTACATATGTATAAAATTCTGTTGTTTACCTCACCCAAACTACCTTAACCTTGGTATTCTGTTACTGAACTTCCATACTTGGCCTCTTTAACTTTCATTTATTGCAATTTCAGGCTTGGCTATGTTTATGATTGAGCTCACAGATGAATTGTTGGGAAACAGAGTATTTAAAATATTTAAACAGAGTACAGCTTGCATAGAATCTCCTCCCTTTCAGCATCAACCTTGGTGAGAATGGGTGACCAACATTTTTAGTGAAAAGAGCTTATTATTCAAGCTTGATTTCAGGCAAACCCCTGAAATCACACACATGAACTCAATGGGCATTGCTGAAGTAATACAACTTAGGTATTTCCAGTTTGAAAATCATCTTCCTTTAAAAATAAGTTAGAAGTATACTTACCATACAAGAACTATGTCATTAATCATGGCAGAACCCTATTTTACATATTTTCGCACTTTCCTGAAGATACAAAGTATCTGCTCATGTAAAGTAAGGCTGTTAAAAAACTCAAGGGAAACACTTCAGCCAGTATTTCAGTCTGTGAAGTTTATGTAGAAAGATCATAAACTAATTTTTTTTTTTAGGAAACCTGGGATAAACAGAACACCACAAGTTCCCTCAGGAGCCGAGAGAATGCAAACAAATTATTTTAACTGCTATGGGAACTGGACTAAGAACTCAAAAAGACTGCTGAATGAACACCTAGGATGTACAATATGGCAGATGTAACAGTATTTTTCTGCTCCCAAAACACCAGTGCAAAAGGGTATCACCTCCTCTGTCTGAATCCCAAGTTTTAAATGAATACTTACTTTGGACATCAGCAGAATGCATTAATAGCATGAGTGTGCTGATTTTCATAAGCTTTCAGCACATCTAGAAACTCACATTAGAACTGTGTCACTTTCTTTAACTTTAGCAATATAGACTTGTATTCAAGTTGCAATCCAGTGAACAGAAGATTTTACTGTTGCAATCCAGTGAACAGAAGCCAAAAGCACCCACTATTGATACCAGAGTAAAGATGGTCTCCACTGAGATACTGTTAGGTATCAGTATATGTTTAAAAACCAGTACTCGAAATTAAGGTAAGAAGCTTATAGACACTTACATGCATTCTTTACCTCACTATAAATCCAAACTAGAGAAGCCTGTGTGTGTACGGAATAAAATACACTGTTATTTGAAGAATAACTATTTCTTGAGGCCTCACAAGAAGATGCCAATTAAAGCCCACCAATTGCATACCAAACGAGTTCACAACTGTGCTCTACCACATCTATATTTACGGTGTGTTAAATGTACACTGTAGCACTGTTTCACAAAACTCTGCTACCATCACCCAGCAACTGTGTTCCCTGGCTGTGATTTTCAACTGTTAGAAGCCAAATTTTAAAGTTTGTCAGGCATTTTCTACTGTCCTTCTCTTCTGAATGAAGAAAATAAAATCTGACTGCATCATGGAAGTGGATGCACTGAATAATAATTTTATTCCTCTGTTACAGAAAATTTCCTAGGTCTGAGAACAAGATCTTTGATAGAGGTAGTGATTTCCTGGAGCTCTTTTCGAATGGTATCTGCTCCTTCCTCCTCTTCCATGTTATCTGTTGTGTCACTGTCTCCATGTTCAGTTTTCTTAGCCTGGTTGATCAATTGTTTCACCACTAATCCCTGATATTTGACTAATAGAGAATGTTGATCCTAAGGGCAAAGAGAACAAAACAAAGGGATGTCAATGTTACAGAGAAGGTAGACAGGCCTATAATTAAAGATTACATTTTTTTAAAAAGCATTCCCCCATTCTTGCCTAACGAGGGTTAGTGATACATAGATGTATTTTCATGAAGGTATTTGATAACTTAAATTCTGACGGACATTCAAAGAGGCAGGAAAATGAAAGTGCATCCATGCAGCAAAAAACAGGACAATTAACCACTGAAGGAGGAAAGCAAAGCAGTTAGTAATCATCAGCAGTTTTGGCAGTATAAAACACAGAATTTCAGTATCTTTGCTTTTGAAGAGGTGTATCTTTCTTTAAAACTGAACAAAAGAAGTTTAAAAAGCTCTTATGCTCTAGCTGAGAGGAAAGAATGTAAAAATGTTCAGTTATCATTGTAATTGCAACATCCCGCAAAACCGAGCTGTCGCTATACCTAGACAAAGGAAAAGTACTAGTAACAGGCTGGTTTTGAATTTCATTTAAAAAATATTGATGATATATTCCATGAAAGGATAGATTTCAAATACAGTACAGAGCAGAGGAATTGTATATTCTGTACATAAAGTAATGATCAGACACGAAACAGAATGGTGCCAGGTTTATGCAGCAGAAATAGTGTAAGGCACAACTTGTATGTTCTGTCATAGACAAAAGGTAATTTCCTCCTAAGAAAGAATACCTCTGGGATCTTGCCACTTAGGAAATTAATGATCTGTGGTACTGATCTTCCTGGTGCATGAAGCATACAGTGAGTTGAAAACTGAAATAACAGTACTGATGTCAGGTGCAGAATAAGAGCTGGATCTTCTGTGGCTTTTAATTGTTCAATCAGAGCTTGTCTGTGCTGAAACAGGACTTGCCTACGGAACAAGAACATATTGAACAAAAATAGGATTCTATGATTCTATCCTACAGTAGCTGATCATAGACTCTAAAACATACCTAACATCAATGAATTTTAATTTTCTAATCTGACTAACCATTTATTTATATGAAATTCCAAAATAACAATAATAGTTAAGAAAAGCTAGCACTGGTAGAGCTCAGATTTTGAAAGACTCCTAGAGAATTTATACATGACATTGTAGCAAGCAGTGAGTCAAGAAAATTAGATAATGTGAATTCTCCCCCACTCCTCCTCCCATGGATTTAGGACTGATTGACTTCGTATTTTTCCATTAAACAGCTTGGAAAGAAAGAATGCCTCAAACATTCTGTGTGACTGCTACCAAACGAACCACCTAGCATTTGTGCAGCAATATAGTCACATTTCATAGAATAAATAAAGTACCTTTCCTTCTTTTTGTCTCCTTTTTTCACCATAATACCACAAATATCCACTGCTGAATCAAGGCATGAAAGAAAATCTTCTACACTCTATTAAAAAATTATACAAATATTTAATCTGTGTTAGGAGATTATCGAAAAGTTTAACTTCTGTTCACAATCACAAAAAGAGATGATTGTGAATATACTCAAAATAAACTACAGAAAAGAGAAAGTAACAAGTATTAATTCTGTTCATCTTACAACAGTTAATACACTTAAATACTAACACAAACTATAATTCATTAGTCTTAAAAATGGAATTAAAAATTAATACATATTCTAGAATTATTCAGATATGTTTTCTCTTCAGAAATGTATCAGTATGGCCTTTTATATAAACAAATTAATAAATAACTCTCCTTTGTGCCATCACCACGATAATCCGAATGTTTGTTTTTTTAAAAATATTCATGATTTTGCTAGCAAACAAATACATGAGAGAACAATCAGGAACTTTGGGAACAAAATACAAGAAATGTTAACCACTTTACACTGGAGATCCTCAGCTTTTAATTTTCTCACTTGCCCACAAAAGACACACACTGGATTATATCTGGAAGCAAAGAGCCAGGTCACTATCAGTATCAAAATGTACGATCACCTTTTCACCATCAGTATCAAAATGTAAGATCACCTGAAAATTCACAGATATAAAAACACACTCTCACTGCCTTACACAAATGCAAAAGATGACTTTGCCTTCATCCTTCACAGCAGCAGTGGTTATGTACTACACTGTGTATGTCAGATATTTATTGGAAATGTATCAGCAGAACAGAAAATCTGACCCTGGATTTCTAGATCACCTTACCTTGCCATTCAGAGAAGTATGCAGTTTAGTTAAAGGACCTTTGGTGTCTTCTGCCAGTTTACCTAAAATCTTGGTCCTGCCCTGTATGGGACCAGAATGGAAATAATCTGTAATATTAATTATCTTTTTTTTATGTAGGCATATTTAAACAGAAACAATTAAATACTGAATGAACATCACTGATCTGCTTGAGACCATTAAAATGGAACTGTGATCTGTGTACCTCACTCGTGATTGTAGAGTAATTTTCTGTTGTCATCATTGAATCAGATGCCAAGAAGTTGAAAATAAGATTTGTAATGTCTGTACACACAGTTTTCAACAAATGTTTGGCAAGGTTAGTTTGAGTCTCATCTGTTAAAAGAAATAAGTGATTAAAGTAACTCATAATTATCTATGACACTATCACAGCACTTCCTAAAACATGGAATGAACCATGAGTAGTATGGGAAAATTTTCTGGATACACGCATCTAATATCCTTAATTTGCTCTTTCTAATGGAACACTCTTCAGTGAAAAACTGATCTCTCAGGTCTGTGAGAACATTTTAATGCATTGTCAGTATTTCAAGGGTGTATCTGTATAAGCAGTAAACTAGTCCCAGTACAATCATCCTGAACCAGTAATGAACAACCACTGCTATCCACGAAGTAAGAAATATATAAAGGAAAATTCTGCAGGACAAGCAGTCAAACAAAGTTCAGATTTAAGACTGAAATAATAGAATTTAAAAAAAGCTATAGAATACATCTGCAAGAACAAAGGTTAATGGGAAATAATTCCACATATTTCAAAACATAGGAATATTAGTGCTTTTTCCTAGTGTTTCATCTTAGAAGTTTTGCACCAAGAAAATACTAGAAGAAAGCTGAATACAGCAGAGAATCTTGGAAATGTCTACAGTGTTTTCAAATTCTAACTTTTCTGTCAGATCAATTTACAACTTTTTGGCAGTCTATCCTCAAGGAGCACCTACTTTCAGTATCAAACTAAGAGTTTTAAACAGTAGCTTCTGAGAATCAGGCAGTATTCAGTTCTTTCACTAATGGCACAGGTGAGAGAATAAAGTGAACTCATTAATTCTTTTCTTTATTTTTTTACCTTAGACAATAAAAACTTGGAAGGAATGCAAACACTTGGGAAGGAAGGACAACAACACACAATTATCTTGATATAAGATTATCAGAATATGGATATGAAATAAAGAGAATGTACTTCAATAAGTGCACAAAGTGATGTACTTCAGCACAAGGGTAGTCTTAGTCAGAGCAAACACATCTCAAGTGTTTTCTTTTCAGAATTTCCTTTTTAAACTGTTGCTCCTCTTTGACCAGGAATGTAGATTCTGGAATAAATTTAACATCCTTGAAGGAGCATATTAATTTTTTAAAGTATGTATTTTCTACCTGTGAAATGCTTTGCTCCCTTTTCAAATAATCGAATGTTGTTGTACAAGTTTGAGAACTCCTCCTGCAAGTCCTTCATAGTCTGTCTTCTGTTAGCTCCAGACGAAGATGTTGAAGATGTAAAAACAGAACGCACAACTTCCTGATAAGTTTTTGTTAAAGGTCTTAGAAGAGGAAAGAAGAAAGGAGAAAATGTTAAGCAAAGTGTGAAACTGTAGGATTTCCCAATTATATCAGCAATAGAGAAAACTATCTCATTACACACTAAAGGTATGGGATATGGAAGTCACAGAATGGTCAGATCAATAAAAAGCAAAAAATGGAAATGGGAAAAAACCCAAAACACTGGGAAATTAAAACATACTTTTATAATTGCAGATGTACTGCTCCTGCATGCATGGTATGTAAATGCTTGCCAAGGTTTTAACTCATAACAACTCCTAAATGGGAACAAGGTAAAAGATAGAAGGGTTTCCAGAAGCAACACTATTCAGACACTTTAAGGGATCTGAGACAGATTTCAGGTCCTTCTAAAGATGCAGCTACTACTGCACTCCAAGTTTACTGAAACATGGTTATTACAGTCTTATCATGTTTCTTTTGCGCTGAACATGCATATCCACATCCACTCTTGTAGGAAACATCTCTGAAAAGAAGTTTGCATGGATTATCTTTGCACAGATCAGTTTGCTGATGTATTTCACATGGGTACCAGTGGAGCCACAGAACGCAGGAAACATGAACATATATCAAAGGTTGTACAGAAGATGGGACCAGTGAAACCTCAACATGAATCAGAGCAAGGGGGTGGAAATACACCCACGAAGCTGAAAATAAGCTTGCTGACAAAGCATGCAGAACCACATACTGCTAAGCAGAAGCATTTCTCAGTACTGTGTCAGCATGGCTTGCTAACACATAGGAAGTATGTAACATGAAGCTGTACAGAAAAAGAACATTGTGGCTCACTTCTACCACCAAATCACTTTTTTTCTAAGCAAGAAAACAGACTAAAGAGTCATCTGAATCGAATTACAAATTTTCTAACTCCAGTTGAATTCAGAAATTACCTTCTTAGATGTTCAGCAATTTCTGTAATAAGCTCTTCAGGGCAATCCTGCAGGTGGGTCTTTAAAACATCCTCAATTTCCTCTTGTGACATGAAAGGGTACTCTGGCTGCTTATTCCTACCTATAATGACCATTAACAACATTTACTGAGAAAACAATCCACTTAATAATGCTTCAATTACTGTGTGACATGAGACACTGAAAAGTCCAAACAACCCCAGAAGAAATGGAAAAAGAAGGGATGACTATACATGACAGTTAAATTTTATATACATGAAAAACTCACAGAAGTTCTATTTTAATCACTTAGACGCTTCTGAAGTACTATATGAGGACATCTGTTTTTGGTGAGACTTTTCAGACTGCTTGGGCCATCTGTTAGTTTAGAAACCATAATGTCACACCAAGACCAAATAAAGTTTAAAAGACCAAAATGGAATAGAGCATTCCTATTCAAAGGATTTCACAAGCTTTTGGGTTTTAAAACTCCATTTAGTAAGGTACATGATCATGTATCCTAAACTTGAGCTTAGAGTATAAAATCTGAGGCGACAAAACAATAATATTAAACCAGATCAGATGTTCCAGTAACAAAATCCACTTACGTGCTCTCTGTAAATGCATACAAATCAGTGCATCTGTATTTTGACTTTGCAGAAAACATGAAGTTTGCCTGCATGCTGCAAAATTTAGTTTTTACATAAAAGTACAAGATCAGGTTGATGACAGAGAAGCAGAAAAGGATAGTCATTCCATGGTCCAGATGCAGCTTAAAACATGTTTATTCTACACATAAAGTAATTGCATGTATGTAGATCAGTGATCCTGGTTGTGCCACAGCAGCAATGAGCATACAAGGTTACAAAAACAAGTGAAAAAACAGCTTAAACTAGGTTTTGAAAGGAGCTTATTTACATTTGAATGGTTTCATCTGAATTTATCTTGAGATTATGGTTCAATCTGTTTATTACAATACAGCAAAACAGGCAGCAATAACAGTAAAACATGAAAGGCTACACCAAAAAAAAAAAAAGTGATTTAACTTTGTTTTACTCAGTAACTGAGAAGTCCTGAAAAATAACTTCATTTAGATATGAATTACAGTAATTTGTGAGAGCAGTATCAAACAAAATTAATATGCTGTACTTCACAACTTCAAATATCATGTTTACAAGGACTTTTCAGTCAGTATTGAGTGTCTAGATATTATATATGAAAAGGAAGCACACATTTTTGGTGCTCCATCGAATAAAAGAGAGAACACGATTGTTTCATTTGCAACCATTGTTTGCTCTAAGTCTAACAATGTTGGTTTTTACTTCTTGGGAAGCCATCCATGCTCCTCCTAACTGTGAAGGCTGGGAAAGGGGCACCAATTCAAACTTATCCTACAATACACATCTGAAACAAGTTAGACAGACTAGACCTTCAAAGTACCTACTTTCTTCCATTATGAAATCAGCAATTATAAAGGTAGCTAGCTCACATGCAAGAGCCTCAGCTAAACAATATGAATATTTTTTAAAATATTAAAACTTACAGTTTTGACTTTATATATTACTCCTATGGAGGAAAACTGTTTGATTGCTATGATTTGTTAATTTAGAGCATTCATTTATCATAGTCAGCAAGTATTATAGAATCAAGTATAACATTCATGCCAAAATCTAAGGCATTTCCTACATAAAATAAATAAACTAATCTCACTTCCCTGACATAAATTACTTTTTTAGAGATGAAGCTATACTTTTCAGTGAACACAGTATGTCTATTTCATTTAAATAGCAACATCATACCCATTGATACAATTCTAACTAAATAGTACTTCCATATTCTTTGACATTTTACCTGACCTTATCTACATTGTGGGGCGAAGAAGAGACATGTGGAAAAAGCAAGTGATAAAAACGTGTTGAAACGATATGAAGAAATGATACCTAAAATACAACTACAAACCTGTGACAGTCCCTTGTGACTCTTCATCGCTGTCAACATCCTTTCTTCCTTTCTTCTTGGTTTTCTTAATCTTGATCTCTCTGGCATTGCCACCGCCTCCTGCTCGAATGCTTCCACTGCCCTCTGGTGGGGAATTACTTGCTTAGTACACAGGAAAGTCATAGCACTTAAAAAGTTTACAATAGTATCATAATTTATCTGTGTTATTTGTTAATGCTGAATTAAAAGCCACAACCTGATTCTAAACACAACCTGGAACACATATTCCAGAATCTCAGGGCCAATAGTTTAATTCTTAAGAAAACAAAGCAACTGAGTCAAAGCTTTGTGTAATCTGTCATTAATAAACACAAATACTAATCATAGCAAATGTACATATTAAAAAAAAATTTGAAAAAGTTTTCCTGAAAGAAATTTAACTGAAAACAGATGAAATGCAAGTGTTCATAATGCAACAGAAGATTTCCTGTTGGATTAAAATAGCATCTTAGGAAGCATTTAGCATTTTTATCCAATGATGCTGAATAACTGAGCTTGTCAAAAATATTTCAGATAATGAAACTTTGCTAATTTTCAGAGAAGGAGTCCTACATGACAAGCATTTATTCAAAATATTCTTGGAAGCACACGTTCAATTAACTAGAGTTCTCAATCTTTTTCAACTTTTCCTGGATGACTACAAAGCAATGAGATGTTCCAGTTCTGACACACGTAACAAATTACTTTGTTCAGAGGTCCTGTAATCAATGTATTCAACTGCAGACAGAATCTCAATTTGCTATACAGTCCCTCTTTCCACAAAGTAAGCTGTTCTGCTGCTTGTTCCCTTTTTCAGTTTTTTTCCTGAAAGAAATTTAAACTCCAGAATAACTGTTCTATACATGCACTATGCCTTGAGAAAGTAGGTACTTTTTCCATTTAAACATACAGTCCAAGATTTCGAGTAACTTATTATTAACTGCATTATGTAACAGTATGATTATTTAAGAAGAGGAAACACATGGACAAGATGCTACTACTTATAAAGCCAATTGTGTCTGTTATATGATACAGATAGATTTTTAAGCATCACTTTGCATAAATGGCAAAAACAAAACAAAAAAAAATCAGAGTTTTTCACAAGCTTATTTGAAATGTGACTGCATTGCAGTAATTACATTACAAAAACTGTTACATTAGGTTTCTTTAGGTAATACATCTAACAGTCCACTAAAAAACAAAACATTTCATGGAAGTGCTTACTGATGGTTACCTGTGAACATGAATTTATCTAGTCATGTAGTACAGACTCAGTAGAGTCTCAGAGTGCTGGAAACTGAAGTCATTCTAGTATGACAGTTCAATTAAGGTTGAAGCTCTGCCTCAGCTATGGTCTAGAAAAATCTGCTCTCTCTTGTTAAGAGAACAATGTAATCTTTTATTTTGCAGAGGAGTATATTCAATTAAACCAGCTGCACCAATGCTCTAATTCTCCTACGTTCAGCAGCACATAACACTGTGTGTGTGAATTCAACACAGACTGATGAGGTGTGTTGCAGCAACACAAGAACCACATAAAGTTTTTAGGACTGACAATACAGTCCGAGTAACATCTTAAAAATCAGAAAGCACTGAAAGAGTTAAACCCAGACATTTTTATTATTTCTTAGATTAAAAACCATCCAAACAGCCACCACACAAATGGAGTAAGGTTTGGGATTAATTTAATCCAGAATGTACATCAAAGAAAACTGTCCTAATCTCCAAGCAACTCTTATGTGTACATACAACAGAAAAATACTCTGGCATGGAAACATTCTCCAAAAAATCCCCCCAAAACTTATTCTCAATTTAGACAGTTACTTTAGAATTAGTATCTCGAGACTAATAAGAAATATTTCAGTTTTCTGGATCCCTGAAAGGTGGAGAGTAAGTGTATCTACATCGTGTAATAAAAAAATGGTAGAGCTCCCTGAGCCAATACTGGTTTTACTCCATTTTATGTGACTGTAGTGTATACAATAATAAACTAACATGGATTCCTTCCTTTAACACCAGCTGCCTTGTGTTGGACTAACTCAAAAGACGTTTATGGTACTTCCTCTGCACTTCTAAATTTGAAATTAGGTCTCATGGTCATAGTTCAGATATATCTAGATCCACAGTGTAATGGTAAGTGGTTGGATTATTTCTTAAATATCTACAGCAATGGACTGAAGACTACAAAATATACAAACTCCAAGTATTTCCAAGGCAAACCAAGCCTTTTGGTTTTTTTTTCCTAATGATGCATGGTACATAATGATGTTTTACCTGTTGCTTTCTTTCTCCTTTCATCCTTTTTGTCTTTTTTATTAGCATATGAAGTCTCTAAACCAGAAGCCTGTTTTAAATCTTCCTCAGTGATTAAATTAACAGGGTTGTTTTTCATTTCCTAAAATGAAGAACATGCACTTAATAGCAAAAAGATACACACAGCACCAAAAGACACACAAGAAAACATTTAAGCCACTAGGCCATTTTCAAGTACACTAAGCAAGACTATGTCCTCCAAGTGCAACACATGAAGAGACAGTTATTCTTCCCTTCAAAATCTGGCATCTGATCATACTGTTAGTGTGACTGTGATCCCTAAGTGCACCTGAATATACATTAAATTACACTGATTACATATATTATTTCATATGAGATGTAAACAAATGGTAACAGCAAATAGAAAGTCACTTAGGCTATACGCCAATACTCCATGTGCACTGCATCCCAACCAATAAAAAGTCTGTACCTTTTCAGCTTTCTGTTGCATCATACCAGAAAAGAGGTCAGCACAGCTGCTTAGAAATTTCTCACTAACTGCAATGGTATCATTGAAGACTAAACCTAAAGAGTTCTTGTTTAAAGATCTCATCACTTGCTGAAGCAAAATCCCAACATCTTCTACTGACAATGAGCTGGGCAGAAGAGTCTAGGGTAAAGAAAATCAAAATACAATAACCATGTATGTGGATAAACAGAATCCAGACACATGCCATTTGACATCTGTTAATTACTTAGAAAACAATGCACTTTTAAAATTAAACTAGTAATTTAAGAGTACACAATATTTCAAATCTTCTAATATCCCAAAAAAGCACTGCCCTAGAAATATGTATTATCCCTGGGTAAACGGATGCCAAATTCTTCAAAATGGAAGCTCAGCAACTACAGAGCAACAGCAGACACAAAACAACAGCAGGCTTTAAAAGTGACAGGGCAGTACTGTAAGGCTTAAAATTAGGATTTACCCAAGACAAAATGGCTAAGATCCCCCTGCTTACCAAAAGTGTTGTAGGAATTTAGCTTAGACTTTTTTTGAAAAAAAGAAAAGCCCAATAGAAATATATTGCTCTTTAGCAGAATACTTTAGCACTAACTTTGAAATAAAAGTCAGGCTTACAGATCTATTAAGTGAATACCAGAATGTCCTTTTCCTGGTTTTGTTCCGATCAAATCAAAGGCAAATAATGCCTTATTACTTATCATTTACTTAACTGAATTTTCTTCTTTGACAACATGGAACTTCATTGTACATATTCCTAGTTTCAATGAAGTATCATTGGGCACAAAAATAAACCAAAATAAATAAATGCAACAACAACTGAAAGGATTACTTACTGCTACATCTATCCAGTTTCCAGAGCTGATGGCTTCCTCTACAGAGGCTTCAACTTGATCCACAATTTCTTGACCAACACAAGCTGCTCTCAGAAATAAGAGCTGTGTGGACTTATATCTTTTTTTAATGTAGCCTGCTGGGTCAGGGATGCCAAGTCTGTACAATGCATCAAATTCTACAAAACAGTCAGATGTCTGTTAGAATTAAGTTCCTTCATATACATACAGGATCTTATGGGATTATTTCATTTTGAAAGAAGGAAATGAAGAATTATATACAGTTTTGATACAAGTAAATGCAGCCTTAAGTTAATGGTGACCTAAAGCTTAGTTCAGTACAAGTTATATCTAAACACTGTTAATAGAATATGAAGATTAAATCACAGACATGACTTTGGTCTGAGTTTAGGAAAAAAAAAAAGTTTTTTTTCAGATTCTTATACCATTAAGTTTGTATTTGCAAAGACGTCTTTCCAAGGTATTCTATATATCACACGAACAATATTTACAATATACATAATGTCTAAGTATTTTGTTTTCAAAAGTTACTCCAATACCATTGTAGAATCATGCAATACTTCACAAGCAAATAATTTCAACTATCTGGCAGATTATACTTAAGATGTTCAGAAAAAAAGACTGACAGGTACTCTATCAGTCAAGTGATATTACAGAAACACTTAATACTACCACTGTAAACTACGGTGAACCTTTTCAATCTGCAAGACTAACTGATACTTAGGGACCGACCCTTTTGGACCATAAGAGTTCATTCCTCTGTTTATTCAGGCCCACATTTTTCCATAGCTCATGATGTTTTTTAAAGCATCATCATGTAGCATCACTCAGCTTTAAGTTCGATAGTTGTCTGGATTCAAATCAGGACACTACTGCTACTCACTCCAGTTCTACAAATACTGTTTTGGAAAAAACTTCTTTCTGTGCACTGCAAATTTGGGTAATAAGCAGGCAAACTTTGGTTGCAATCTGGACACCCGGTCTGAAACTTTGGCCGTGATCACCTTAATGTGATCATCTGAAAAGTCTACAATGAGCAGATTAAGAAATGTTTTCTAACCAATAATAAAAGTAGCCTTTGTGGTTCTGTTAATGAGATATAGTTACTCTTTAGCAGTGTGGTTCAATCTGCTGAAATACAGTTATTTGTGATAAAGTGAAATACATCATTATGAGCAAGATGGTCTTTTAACGAAGAGTATCAACAACTGCATTGATTTCCATTTATTCCTGTGAGTCTTCACTCTAGGCACTAGCTATATGAGGGTAAGAGCAATTGCCTAAACTAATTTTAGAAAGATATTTTATCTGTGAGAATACAGGTTAATTACCTAAGTAACCATTCTGCTTGAAAAAGGAATCCACCCAGTTGCTCTGTGTTCTGGCATAGATGTCTGGAACAAACACAGCCTTATCTTGTCTCCCACCAACCACAGTGCCTTTTAGACGACCAGTGTTAACAAGTTCTTCTAGCAAAGCTACATGAAGAAAATAAATGAAGAGAAATTTTGTATGTCAATATATCTATTAATCAACAGATAGCAATTATTTTCGCTAGTTTGTTTCTTTTTTCTTCCCACCAATTAGTTGTTTGTGCTTGTTCTAGTGAAATATTTCCAAACTCTATCAATTATTTTTAACACTTCTGAGAATGTCTTCATAAAAGCTCTGGAAATCATACATTTCAAAAGAGAGAGACAGGACGGCAGGATCAAAACTGTTTTTTTACTGAACATATACCCGGGAAGTTTTAGCTTTTAATTTAGAAAATGCAGACATAGGGGAATCTTTCTCTGGCCAGAGAGTAAAATATATGAGCATTTTATTAGCAATATTCTTTCTGAATTCACTGCTTGCATGTTTACCAAGATGGAAAAAAGGGATCTAAACACACTAAAATTACATGAAAAATTGCTTCCTAAATACTGCAGTAATTACCTCTTGAGAATGAACAGATATTGTTGACAAAGAACATATTGGTAATTGACAGTACCAAATTACTAAACACTTCTTGATGCTAAAATAAGATTTTTTTCAATCCATTAAAGGTGTATAGGAATATCTGATTTGCCTCCTATGTTCTGCCTTTGCCTTTTTGTAATACAATAGATATACTTAAAAAAACTCAGGACATCAACTGCAAAGCTCAGCTAGGTTCCAGAGCTTTCCTGGATGGCTTTTTTTTTATCCTCAGTTTGTGTTAATTTCTATTTCATTGAAAGACAAGTTTTACTCTGGAACAAAACATTCAACAGTATTCTCACTAAATTATGAGCAGCAGTCAACATTACAACATGCTTAGTACAGCATACAGAGGTTTAGCTCACTTATGCAGGAAAATTTACCTGAAAATCTGGTTCCAGAAGAAATACAGCATATTAAATCATGGAATTTTTTTTGTCAGATATGCCCATAGTGTAGGTGAGCTTCTATATGCTAGCAGTTACTGAACACAACTGCCACTAGCAAAGCTGAACAGTACTTACACTGGAAAAATGCAGAAGAAATAAAAACTGATTTAAACAAGATATAGCTTTATGTAATCTAAGATGAGAGCTAGAAAACGTGTTCTGTCATGGTTCAATTACATCATATAAAATGGACCTTAAAAGACCAATTCTGCAAATAAAATTTGATTTTTATGCTTCCTAATACTTTAGTTATGCTAGAAAATAGAGTCAATGTGCCTATTCCACTTATGCAATTGTCAGACAAGAGTCAGGTTCTCTTTTGCAGTTCAACTTCTTTTATTAAAAGTTTTTTAGGAAAAAATTGTATTTTAATAGATTTTCAACAAATTTTGTGGAGTACTAGCAATGAACCGGAGTCTTCAGAGAAAGAAAACGATAGAAGAAAAGAAGTGAAATGAAATTGTCAATTAATTTCTGTATTATATCAAGAACCAGTTTTAAAACTCCAGGGCTCTCAGAGATTTCACAGACTCTGCTACAGTTATGGCTGGACAATACTTTGCTTTAAAAGGACATCTGCAGAACTACCATAATCTCACACTTATTTTTAAATGTGACCACGTACTCTATTAGGTTTCTGTCGAAGTCTGGCAAGACACTAAGTGTCCCTACGTGTCTGTACATCAGTAACGTAATATTCAGAAACGAGGCACATCTGTGATTTCACTATGCTTTGTAATTATTGTTTTAACCTAAGGAGTTTCTCATTTCTAAAACTATTTTCTATCATAACTTCATGCCAGCTTAAGAAGAACAGCTGCACAGCTATGTGACAGAATTAAAGAATAATGTTTATCCTGTGTCTAAAACCAAGTGTTGGTTAAATAATTAGCAGTTTGTAAATTATACAAACATTACACTGAACTTACATTTTTATTCTGGAAGGGACAGAAAACTGACAAAGACCACTCTAAAACACATTGCTAATTGTGACAAACATAAAAAGTGAAAAGTAACATAATTAAAAGGTATTTTTCAAGTTTCCAGCATTTATGAAGTAGAAATGGTATGGCAGCAAATGGACACAATAAAATTAAATGTGCTCTTGCAGTGAGAAAAAAGATAAAAAGCCCTTTGGAACTCACAAAACTGCAGATGTAATGAAAGACAGTAAGAAAAACTAAAGAAAAAGACAAACTCACTAAAAAAAAAAACAGGAAAGTACTAGCAATATCTATTGTGGTGATTACAGGTGACATGAAAACACCGCAACTTTACTTCACATTAACACTGTACACGAGCAAAGTATGATGATGTACTTGAAGGACTTGTTTGAAATAGACAGTAAAAAAATACTGAAATTTGTTGGGTATTGTAATATTATTATAACGCAATTTAACAGATTTTTCCTTTTGAGCAATGCCCTGAAGGCAAAAAGACCCAATCAAACAAAAGAGAAGTATTAACTTTGATGAGAAGAGATATAAAACCACCAAAGGATTTTAAAGACCAGCAGCACTTGGTCAGCCAGCATGTAAGATTAATAATGTTTGATGAAGCATTTTTGAGAGGTAAGACTGGAGAGAAAAGCTGCAACACTAAAAGTGACAAACAATGAGTGGTGCCTAAAGATTTCAGCAGTTGGATAGTGAATCTTTATGCATTTCTATTTCGAAAAGGAACTGCAGAAAATAAAAGCAAACAGTTTAAGGATATGCTTTATATCTCCGCATATAAAGTCATTAAACTAAGAGTATAACAAAAGTTCTGGCTCATATCACAGAGAAAAGTCAGTAAATTAAATCCTGAGCAGTTAATGCCATTTTAGGTACTTAAAACTGTCCTCTTTTGTGTGCTTCACTGATAAAACTGCCTGTAGCTAAGGGCAAATAATGAACCAGATGACTAAATAAGTACTAAATAATACTGTACTTCTTGCATCATTCTGCTTCCAGAGGCATTTCATCAACATATGCTTCCATTGCTTTAGATACGGAGAACATCTCTTCACAAAAGGTTTAATACTTTCTGTACTAAAAAGAAATATATTGTCCTTTATTCCACAAATAAAGCTATATACTAAAATGCTCCTTTGAAAGCATACTTCTAGTAACTAAGAATGAACTACCTAACAAACACACAAAATATTCTGAATGAAACTCACAGTAAAGTAAATGCTCTTGAAATCCATACCGAGTGATCAAGGTACTTACAGGTGTAGGCCTTGGAAAAAAAAGAAAAACAAAACAATATAAGTTAATGACATGAAACTGATGTAGAGAATCCAGAAATAAGTGAAGTTACTCCAGATGGACAAAACTAGGCAGTATCTTAGCTTCAGGATGTTACACTGATGTTTGAAATAGCTTACAAGGTTTTACTTTTTAGTTACTGTGAAGTTACATCTTATAACACAAAGATATATTAATTTATTGTAAGGAACCTTTTGCTCTCCCAAGTTCTTCTCTTTCTACAAATTGTGACAAAAATTAATTCATTTAAGAAGAAAAACTTATGACATATAGTGTTCATATCATTATGCAACTGACTAGGGAGAAGTGGAGTGACAGTGGAGACAGATATTCTACAAATGAAAGAACTATGGATTAAAATGTTCTTCAGCCATAAATCCTAAAGTATGTTGTATATTATGTTTCCTTTGTTCTCATTTCAAGAGGAGGTCCCCATTTCTAAAATGCGAGTCTAACATAACTATGTCACTTGGGAACTGAACTTGAGGGAATCTATACATAGATCTTTATTCTCGTTTCTTTTTCAATTACAAGTTAATTTGGTCCATAAGGACCTTTGGCAAAAATATTTTAATATGTGGTTGCAGGTGTTGCAATTTACCGAGTAATGGCAGTGAAGAGGCCTCGGATGCGTGCTCGATGGCGGGACACAAAGGCTTCTGTGAAAATTACCCCACGGTTTTCCTGGTCTAGTTGTCCACGAATAATTCTGCCCAAACGCCTGGATAATGTCTGTAAATAGAAGAATTTAGCTTCTCTAAGAATGCCCTCTTCTATTGGATAAGTGTGTTACCTATTGATGACAGAAAATCCTGCAGAAGAACTAAGTATGGTTTGGAGATGCACAATGAAAGCTAACATTGAACCTCTGTATTAATTTTGTATGAGCCAGTGACTGACAAATTCACTGCCCACCTCTTCAAAAAGTCAAGATAAAAATTAACAACAAACACAAAAGATGTACAAACAGTTTATAAATGTGCATTCTTGCAAAGTGAACTAAACTCAAGAAACAAAGAGAAACCATGTCGCAATTTTTGCAGAAACCGATCATGTGATAAATATTAGAGGAAATCTGTTTTGACATTCAGAGTTGATAAGATTGTCTGTTGTGACTGCTCAACTGGCACATGCCACAGGATTACCCTTTGAAAAAAGAATCTTCCAAACAACATTCAACCTTGACTGAAAGTCAATAGAACAGAATTCTCCCTACCCCTTTTAAACACTCCATAGTCACTAACTGAAGGTAAATAGGTTTTTGGTTCTACTTTGAACATCTGGCCTCAGCTTCTACAAATTAGTATTTATTTTATCTTTTCTCAATAAACTAAAATACCATTGTGTTTCTCCTTCCTGGCTAGCTAACGAAGCTGATGAAATTACCTCTACATTTATCCCAAATTTTTAAATCTTACACTAATCTAAGAAGTTCCTAACATTACTAATCCTAATCTGTTCCTAACAGTCATAAAAGTTTCTTCTAAACTTTGCCAGTAGTGAAAAGGCAAACATCAAACTCAACCTGCGAATAGCTGTTATGCTGCAACCTTTATGTATCTGATACTTTTCTGCTTAGAATCACAAGCAGTTAAATTATCTTGTGATTATTACATCACAATTAAAGCAATAGATACTGCAAAGGTAACAAAAGAAGGTGAACACAATCAATTCTGCATTTGTGAGGCTGGTGGCTTGCATCACCTGTATCAGGAAGTCTCCTGGAAGGTCATATGCCTTGCAGAGTTCTGATATTGTCACCTGGCCAGTTTCCTGCAGTTTATCATTTATTTCTTCTGCTAATTGATCCAGGTAACTCCTTATTTTAAAACAAGAAAATAAAAGACAATACATTAAGCGTGACATTCAAGATAAAACTCAAGACCACATGCTGAATTAATAAATGACCTCTTTTAATATACCTCTTTCTGCTGTATGTTTGCAAAAATAAACTGCAAGTTATTTAAATGAATAAAGGAGAAAAGGTGTGGTTTCTTAAAAAGTCTGCTAACCAGGTAGCTAGTATTAAGATTGGTCATTTATCGGCTTGTATGACAATGTCAAAAAACCCGCCCCGAAACAGAAAAACAATGTCAAAAAACAGAAACAGGAAAGCATGTTAGTGAAACTTAGGAAAGGGCTCTAGTGAGCAAGACAGGTCTTAATTATGCCAAAAGAGCCAGGAACTTCATATTCTTGGACAAGATTAGATCCTGCAGCTCAATCAAGAAGAAGGACAACTCCATAAGATTATTACTGCAGTGGCTGTTAGCATGCTGAAAGGCATGCAATATCAAGCTCAAACATTTTAGGCTTGTGAGGTAAAGCAAGAGGTGGGAAAAAATGAGGTTTGTCAATAGCTGAGGCAGTCAACAAAACCACAGAGCAAATGAAGTGTGGCTGCTGTACACAAAGACCTGGGTAAGAAATGAACCCTCTTAAGTGCAATACACTGGACAAAGACATTCAGTAAGGCCTTTGCTCTGTGGATTCACTGGATGCTTTGCTGAGATAGGCCCCTCTTGCCATTTGGAAAAGCAGCACTAATCACCACCAAGCAACCCTAGTATCAGCCAAGAAAAATGTATTTCACTTCAGAAGCAACAAAGACTGGTCATTATTTTTAGTCTATGTTTCAAAAAATAAGAAAGATGTGAACTACACATACTGATCCTGAAGGTACTCACTCATTTATAAGCTGTCCCAGTACAAGCTGAATAGTTTTTTCAGATTTAACAATTTCATTAGCTCTGTTTTCAATGTGTAGAAGGTCCACATTTATTACCTAAAAAACATCCCAAACCAACAACAAAACCTCTTATCAGAAATTTAAATTGAAAATACCCTTAAACACTGAGATATTGCTTACACAGTCCTATGTCTTGAAGAAAGGTGAATTTATTTTTTTCTACTATTGCATACATACACAGTCTGTGTTTTTAAATAAACCAGCAATACTTTAGGGGAAAAAAGCTCTCTTTGCAACTGTGACAAGGTTAAAAGAAACCTATATGGTAAAAAAAAGCCATGTCAGAAAACAGTAAACTGTCTTTCAGAGAGGTTTTCTTATTCCAAGTAATTTTGCTTAAGCCAGAAGGGAAAACTAGTCAAAGACTAATACTAGTGGAGGATAAAGATTAGTGGAGACAAGAAATTAATGAAGAGGGAGAATCCAAAGAGGCATGCAAAGTTAATTATGCATGCTTCTGCAGCTCTCAATTTAAATGGAAAATTTATTTCTTCTCTGTTAGCCCTCCATGGTTTACAAAGAAAAGAGTTCAGAAAGAAAATCTATTTCACTGGTGATTTCAGAATTCCTAGATTATCATTAACCAGAGAGGAGCTTTCAATAAAGTAATAAATGGATAGATGAAGTAATCACCAGTACTCTGACATGAGCTACCAGCTCTTCATAGTTTGTTTTGTTTTAAAAAAATAACTTAGCTGGAGTATAACTAATGAACTCCATATGTACAATACACACAGTGAAGAAAAGAAAGAAGTGTATAGTTTTTATTACTAAAGTTACCTGTTGTAAGTCGACAATGTTAACTCGACCTTCAAGAAAAGTACAAATATACTTTTAGTACATAAAATATATTTGAACAGAATTTAGAATACAGCATAGTCCACTGTGCACACATTTCTTCATTAATTTTTTTTGTAGACCAATTAAACCAGTCCATGAGTACCAAAACAAAGACTCCCTAAAACTTCCTAGTTTTGCATGATGCTGCTAACAAAAAACCCAGCAACTTTTAATTCAATCCAAGCTGTCACACTCGTATGATCCACAGTGATATAACACAAATTGAAGCATACCTCTGGTAATAGTAAGGAAACAGCTAATTTCTTAAACACAGTAAGAAGTTGTGAAGATGTGAAATTCACCCTTAAATAAAACTAGAAGTACTATACACTGCCTGATCATTAAAACCATTGACAGAAAGCAGTCCCAGGAGTTTTTTCTTTCCTATCTATCTAAATTGGATCTTACACAGCAGATGTCTCTTCACACTGTTAAAGTAAAACACCTGTCAATGACAATTTACAAATATTATTAGTACTAATGGCATGAAAGGAGAATGATTTTGAAATTCCAAGTCAAGGCCAAACATCTGAGCCATATACTTAACCATACCAAAATTCCACATTTCCTTCAAAAGAATTCTTAGAAAATCTTACCTCATAAATTCTGTATGGGTGAAAATAAACCAAGTAACATATCTTGATATGCTTACCTAGAAGCTTGACAAAGATCTGAAGTGGAAATAAATTCACAGCAGGTGAATTACTGTGTAGATGTAGCAGATGGAAGCAAGTTGACTTTTCCTGAAAGACTAAGGCTACGAAAAACTTTCAAATTCTTTCTATAATCTTTGAGATTAACTTCCAAATCCAAAGGAAGAAAGCAGACGCCACACTTACCACCACAAACGTTAAGCTCATCCCGGATCTCCTTAGTAATCTGAGCTGGAGTGACATACTCCTTGCCATCAAGTGTGTGCACTACTTCCAACTGCTTTTCAGCAATCAGTTTAGTGACGATTTCTATACAGTTCCGTTCTGACAACCTGTCAATGACATAAAGAACAAGCAGTTATCCTAAGCGAGTACTTGCGAAAATTATCTTTAGATTGATGTTCCCAAGATACTAAACGTAGGAAGTCCAGTGAAAATGACTTGCTGTTCTGTGAGAATATACTTTCTCAGACAAAACTTTTACTCTTCCCCCTGAACAGCTGTCAGCCCCTCCAGCTGTAAGAATGCACCTGCTGGTGAATTCAGGAGTGGCTGCGCTTGCAGAATTAGTGTCCATTTTTATTCTATTTTTCGCATTTGGGGTATATTTAATGGTTTGTTTTTTATTCTTTTTATAAAAACAAGTTCTGGGCAAACCTCAAACCAGTTAGTCAGACGTACGGATGGCAAAAGACCCTAGATTCGTGTGTCTGTCTATCTATCTATC
>VXAU01005684.1:678251-723443 GCA_013399695.1 Formicarius rufipectus
AAAAACAAAAAAAAAAAAAAAAAAAAAAAAAAAGAAATAAAAATAAATCCAAACCTGCTAAATATGCATCTGCAATATTATGTTTGAGGGGGAAAAAAAAATCTTTCTGTGCACCTGCAAAAAATTAGGTTTGAGTGAAAAAAATCTCCCTGCATGCTGAAATGATAACTACTGAATCTAAAGAATCAGATACTTACATAGGAAAAATATTCCTTATATTTTAGTATTCTGCACGATATATTTTTTCATTGCATTGCTTTTTTTCAGGGTTAATGTAAACTTTAAATCTCTGAAAAATTCATTTGTAGAGATTTTCCTCTTTGATATTCTCCACATGTCACATTGTCTCAAGATTTTGGATGCTAATTAACTCCTTCACTACAGAAGTCGCCATCTTTTAATGTCAGTCTAACAAAAGAACACAGAGAAACTGCTGCTGGAGGGTAATAGGAGAATTAAAAGCCAAAAAGAAAATAGGAGGAAAAAGTAGAATTCGTGACTCCATCTTACTTATCCCTATTCTAGTTTGGGAAAAGAGTAAGTAGATGTAACAAAACAGTGTTACTCAGTTTTTAGAGGTGGATTGTAGAGATTTTAATTTTTAGACTATTGTCTAAGTAAGAGCCAACAATCACACTGATGTGCAACTGAAGCTCTGTGCATGATGTTGGCTCCCATAACATAGGTACACATTTTTGTCTTCCTACTAGTAACAGCACAGTGTTCTTAATTAATGCTCTCAACTGAAAGTTCCTGAGAACTGTATGTTTTTTGTTTGTTTTTTAATCTCCTCTAATAACCTTTGAGTTAGTTAACTTTATTATATAAGGAATCTTGCTTGGGATTCAGTCTGAGATTAATATTTGTCACCTGTGTAGGTACCTGTAGACATACAACATGTTTGAGGTATCTATATTCAATCATAAATAAAGAGAAGACATTTGAGAATCTATGAAGTATCCAGGAAGTCTGTGTGGGTCTGATAAGTATAACAAAATGCCTGAGGGAGACCTTAGTGTTTCTGAAAGCCATATGGAAGACTTTAAACGTCTTAAGAGCACTGGGTTCTTATGCTTAGTCAACAAAAATGAGCCTCTAGTCAATATAGTCAGTGGAGTCCAGAGGAAGCTTCAGATGACCCTCTATGAGAGGTGTTTGTGCAGATACTTAGTGCTGTCTGAGATATTAAAGAGTTATCCTGCTGGCCTCTAGCCACCACCCCATAATGTTGTAACTGGTTACATTGTAGAATTAGTTGTAATGAGATCTTAAGGAAGCAGCATGCTTGTAGGCATCTCTCTCTGGTAAGGATTCAGTTCCTTGTATGTATGTAGATCCCTATTGTCATTTAGGTTTTGTGGAGTATTTCTTATGCTCTCACTTATGTCCCTGTAGAAATATGTGTATTCTTGAAGCATCATGTCATATTTACCAGTCCTTTGCAGATGTTTTGAATAGCTGAAAGCATTGTATATGCATTGGATGTCTGTGCTTACTCTCCAGCTTTCTTAACCTCAAGTGGAATTCCGGCCATTATCTTCATTTTATACACAGAAGAGAAACGTTTCCTAAGATAGCCCCAAAATACTGTGATCAGAAGTCAATTTTCCAATTCCTACAGTGCCAAAAAGACTGTGGAGGATGTCCAACCTTTGAACAGAAAGATTAATACCAGTTACTTTAACATGAGAAGTTAACAACTTCAGTCTGATGTGTTCACGAGCTACCTCTCTATTTCTGTAACACCACTGTGTTCCTTTGTTTTGTTATGTGCTTATTCCCTCTTCCATGACACAAACTTATGGCATAAGTACTTCTGGGATTTGTTTTATAAGAAAACTGGAGTGTAACGATGTCTAATCTTGTATATGCAGAATTCCAAGCATGACAATACTAAAACAAGTAATACATTTTAAATAATAATCCCACAAATAAATTAGGAACAATAAATGTAGAGTTTATGCTTTGATTATTTTTCCTAACTACTGCAGCCTTATCATAGCTCCTCTCCTTGGAAATTTCATTTTGTTAATTTTGCAGTGTCTGAGACAGGATATTTGAAAAGTCCATTAGCAGAATTCTAAAAAACTGTTGTTTTGTTTTTTGTTTTTTGTTTTTTTTTAACTGAAGGCTCATATGTATAGTATAGCACTGTATTGTGTCTTTAGATACTAGCAGCTGTGGGCTGTATAATGACTGTGTTAGACTCTGAAAGATTTGCAGTAAGAAGCTGCCTGTCATTATGAAACTTACTTTTCTGATTGTTTCTGAACATACATTCCCAATGAAAATGCCTATGTAGATGTCTGATAACAGGGTTCAGATAATAGATGTTTTATGCAAGCTTTAGCCTATCTGACTTACAACCTTGGAAGCTGCCTAAATTTAAACACATGATTTTATAGTCAATGAAATGAATCAAGTGACTGTAGGGAGAGATTCATCTTGTCTAAAACACCAGATTTAGGATGAGATGGATTATCTTCTGGAGGTAGTTATTCATTGTCTTAATACATATAGGACTTCAGGTTACTCATTTTGAAGTAGTCAACTAACTTTCAGCTGACTAAAGCTGATGATATTAATCTTCCCTTTTGTAATTGGAATGTGGACTTCTGCAAATGTGCTAACAGGCTCTTGAGGTTTTCATCAAATAAGCACTGACACTGAACTCAAATTTAGCTTATAGATGGTAGATGTTTCTTCTGGTCTTTTGGTATTGCTTCCAAAGCAGTATCACAGGAAATGATTCAAGTTTGTCCATACTCTACCATGAGAATTCATAACGAAACTTCTTTGAACAGCTTAAATGCATTTTGGAGAATGAAAATAGGAATAGAGTTTATTATTATTAGATTATTCAGCACTCACTGAAACTGTCACCCTAGATGAAATTGAGAAGTGTCTGTTTAATTTGAAACAAGTATCTCCTTATGATTTTACTTATGTTTGCGGTTGGGTCAGCTTGGGCAGAAGGAGCATGTAGATGTAATGGTGTCAGTGAGTTGAGTGAGCTGTGGCCATGAGACGTGTGGGGGCATGTTTCATTTTACAAGAAGAAACCTGCTGGTGGAAGGTCTTGCACAGGAGTGGGAAGTACCTATGCCTGGCTCCTGGCATTTCAAGGAGCACAGTGACTGGAGTGCTGCAAATAGGAGCCACAGAGACTCAGCAGTTAACTTCCTTCGCAATTGGGTGAGCAGTAGCTGTCCCTAATGTGCAGCAAAACCTGAATATAGCTCCAAAATTATGGATTTTAGCTTTCTATCTATATTTTTGAATTTATTTTTATTGAAAAAGTATTTTGAATTTATTTTTATTGAAAAAATATTTTTTTGAATTCTTTTTATTTTACAGCCTTTTTGGTTCACTCCTTATGATGTCTCAGAAACCATGAAAGTTGGAGCTAAGGAGGTTGATATTCTTCCAAGAATAAAACTGTAAACTCATGGAATCAAGGTCTAAGTAATATGCCAGATTTCATGGAATTCATGGTTCTGGACTCTAAAAATAGAAGCAGCAGAGGAACTCTAAGGCTTTTTAAAGTACTGCTTTTTGAAGACATCTTCCTCCATCTCAGTGGCAGGTGTTGTCACAGAATGGTTAAGGTTGGAAGAAACCTCTTGAGATCATCTAGTTTGGCCATTCTCAGAGTAAAAAGATTTTTTCTTCTCTTTAAGTGGAATACCTTGTATTACAGTTTATTCTGTTAGTAGGCACCACTGAAAAGAGCCTGGTTCCCTGTTCTTAATTTCCTCCCTTCAGGTACTTATGTACACTGATTAGATCACCCTGAAGGAGGCTGTGACCCCATGGGAAGCCCACACTGGAGCAGGGTCCTGTCAGGACCTGTGGATCTGTGGAAAGAAGAGCCCATGCTAGAGCACGTTTGCTGTCAGGACTTGTGACCCCATGAGGGACCTACACTGGAGCAGTCTGTTCCTGAAGGACTGCACCCCATGGGAGGCACCCCTACTGGAGCAGTTTGTGAAGAACTGCAGCCTGTGGGAAGGACTCCCATGGGAGAAATTCGTGAAGGACTGTCTCCCACAGGAGGGAACCCACACTGGAACATGGGGAAGAGTTTTCCTCCTTGGAGAAAGGAGCATCAGAGTCAATGTTTCCCATCCCCCTGAGCCACTGGTGGGGAGGACGTAGAGAATTTGGGACTAAAGTTAAGCCCAGGGAGAAGGGAGGGGTAGGTGTTTTAAGATTTGTTTTTATTTCTCATTATCCTATGCTGATTTGATTGGTAATAAACTAAGCTAATTTCCCCAAGTCAGGTTTTCCCATGATGCTAACTGCTGAGTGATCTTTCTCTGTCCATATCTCGACCCAGGAGCCTTTTGTTATATTTCCTCTCCCCTGTCCAGCTGTGGTGGGGTGTGATGAGTAGCTCAGTGAGCACCTGGCATCCACCTAGGGTGTATCCACCATAATTTGGAGGTAAAAATCATCTTGTGGGAGAACTGGGTGGCATTTAAAAAAATGGAAGAAAAAAAATAAAGTGGATTTCACAGAATCCTAATTGTATAGTCAATTCAAGTGCTGTATCATAAACTCAGATCTATTTGCTGCAGCTTTCGAATCTCAGAAATCAGCTGTGACTTTTTAAAATCTTTCTTCCTCTCCTTGCAGCAAATTCTATTTCATGAAATCAGGGATCGAGACCTTTTTTAAGCCAGGCATTCTAGTTCCATAGAGAAGAAAAACCTCATGGCATGAAGTGTGAAATACCTAATGAAGGAAAATGTATGGGCCAATGAATGGATGATTATTCTGCAATGGGCTATAAGCTATGTATGTTACATGACAGTAACTCAACTTTCAGGTTGGGGAGGCAATAATCTTTTAAAAGATTGAAAAGCAGGATGCACAGAAATCAAAGTCATGGTTTTTAACTATTGAACTGATAACATCATGGGTGGTTTATAAGTAAGTTCTGCTATTTTGCTCCTGGATTTTGCACAGAAGAAGGGTGTGAAATAAATGCCAATGAATTGTAGCTGCAGCTTAACACTGATAATATGTCTTTTCATTCCCAGAAATTTCAGAAACTCAAAGATCGGTCCTATAGAAAATACGCTCTCAATAGTGAAGACTAATTGAAAGTAGAGGGGAAATTACACAATATATAAATTTCTAAGTTAATTCTGAAATCAAAGGAGTTATCGACTTAAATATGTTTCCTTTTTGTGGCAGTTTTCACCAGGTGACCACCCAAACCTCCAGGCCCCCCCTTTCCCAGAGGGAAAGGAAAAGGAGAAAAGATAAAAAACCAGTTGAGAGATAATGGCAAAACAAACTCAGAGTAGCTAAGTACTTAAATTTATTACTAACAAGATAAGAACTAAAACTAAAAGTAATAAAACTAAAAAGTAAGAAATAAATCAGTCTTAAGAACACTCCTCCCACTCCTCCCTCTTTCCAGCAGTTCAAGGGAGCAGGGAATGGGAGTTTTGCAGGCGGTTGTTGTTGTTGTTGCCATTGCTCTTGTCCTGTGGGTCACTCCATGGGGGACAGTTGGGTCTCTGCACCCCAATGGTCCTCCGTGGGCTGCAGGGGGACAACTTGCTCCACCACGGTCTTCACCACAGTCTGCAGGGGGGCCGCAGCTCTCAGTCCTTGCCCTGCTCCTGTGGGGTCCCTCCCACAGGAGGCAGTCCCCAGTAGACCTCTCCATCATGAGTCCACCCCCTGGGCAACACTTCTNTCCTGCTCTGACCTTGGTTTCTGTGTTGTTATCTCATGACTGGAATTTCAACTGCGCAACACTCCTAAATTCTTAAATATGTTATCACAGAGGTGTGACTATGATTCTTAATTGGCTCAACTTTGGCCACCAGCAGGAAGTCCCTCCTGGACCTGGCTGTCATTGGTTCCACAGGACAGAGGAAGCTTCTAGCAGCTTCTAACAGAAACCATCCTGGAAGCCCCCCCTTCTCCTAAAATTCAGCTACAGAGACCCATGACACTTTTCTACTTGAAGTAACATGCAGAAACTGAAGCCAAAGCTTGGATTCTCCCATTCTATGAATCTAAATTGCATTGCCTATTTACATAAAAGATCCCTGAGGTAGTGAACCTATTCCCTTTTGGGATTTTGTATGCTGTTTTTATTTTTCTTATGCTTTCCATGACTAACCAGCTGCCTGAGAAGAGTGACTTACAAGGTGAGTAGTATGACTGCCAAATCAAATGGACAGACATTGTGTAAGAGGAATAGAAAGGGAAAAGTGAGTCCACATATGTTGGGCAAAATTGTATATTAATATGATCGAAAGATTTACAAGCCCAGGGAACAGATCGTTTAAAATGCAAGATCAGTAACAGAAGTTTCTTTGGATCAAAAGTCAGAATTTGTAATTCCTGAAATGGTGTATTTTTTCCGTGCTTCATAGTGGGACTGAATTGTTATGGATTGTGCAGTCTACAGTTCCCTAAGATGTATAAGAGATGCTCCACAAGCAAGTGCTGTTTGTTCCCTGTTTGTACTGCATTGTCAGCAGTAGTAAAGCTGTGAGTGTTGAAAAGGCACAGCTGGCCTGGAGCAGAAAGTTGGTCACCCTTTTTTATTTATTTCAGTTCTTGACAGAGTGCTTCTCAGGAATATTACACTTATCATCTCAGTTTCCCTTATGGCAAGCCCAGAAGGCACTAGCATTGTTCTGGTTGTCAGTCCTCTGTTGAATAAAGAATCAAACCAAGTATGAATATAAGGAAAGAATAACTGTGCTAAAATATTGTAGTGTCCGCATGTGAGGTGAAGAGCAATTAAAATGCTTTAATAAAGACATGTCAAGAAAACAGTCCTTTGTGTAGATAGTTTAAATGTGAACATGTGTGCCTGTACAGGTGTATTTTGCTAGAGGGCTAATGGTTTTGTAAACCCAGACTAGGATTTGCCTCTGCTTTTCTAGCCACTTGGGCAGTTAAATCTTTTCCTAGAGGGTAGGATGGAATAGTGTATGCCCATGAAATATCCTCACTACATAACATATTGTCTTTCTGAAGAAAGCACAGCAATGTTTTCTTTTGTATGCCTGCAATCCTGCTGAGACTGCCTTCGAATCCATTGAAAGGTGCTCTCTGCCTCAGTCTATTAACTGAAAGTCAGATGTCTTTCAGCTTCATTGAATCGAGGGTAAGTTGCAAAGGCTAACTGCTGAAAAACCCCAGCTGTGCATCTAGCAAGCACACCACAGTGGCTGTTGGTTTAGCAGATTTCAAATGAAATATGAAAAATATGAGAACATCAATGGGTTTTAACACATGTAGTATTATAGATCAAAACTATTACCTAGAGCAGCACTAAAAAGTTATGTGCTGAAATAAATATGGGCCATCTGAATTTCTAAAGGACTGGGACATGGAATACTGTAGCACTGACACTGCTCAGTGGAAACAAACAAGAATGTCTGAGAACACAGACCTGATATGCATTTCTCTGATCCTGTAAGATGCAGGGAAATTAATATTTCCTCCAGTATGCAGTCTTAGAAATACTTAGGATTTTCTCAAAAGGAAAAAAAAAAGAGAACTTAAAACCCAAGCTCCCAAAGACTTTCCAAACCCCTCACCTAAAACTGGAAAGTATTCCAATTTAAAATATTAAGATATGTCTACGTTGTGAATGACTTTACCACTGCTCATGACTGCTGGCATTTAATTCTCCCAGGCAACTACCTTTTGGATTTTCCATGTTAATTTTATCACTGTCTGAATCATATTTGTACTTCCCTGTTTCTTAGTTTTAACTCTGAACAAAAGGATTGAATATGGAGCATCTGTTATAAACGGTATTGCAAATATAAATTAGAAGCTTAATAAATACCCTGCGAAGGAAATATTTTCTGTGGTATTGTCTGGTCTAATAATCCTGTACTTAATTAAAACTCATTGTGCTAATCACCTCTGACAATTGTGTCTAATGTACCACTAGCATCATGTGCTTTGTGATCCTGGAAAATGGCATAGAGGAGGATGCTTTTCAAAAACATACTTATATCTTTAAAATTTATTAACCCTATGGACTGATTTTCTGGATAAGTTAATATGAGGGCTTTTCTACTCATCAGCTCTTTGTCTTCTCATTCTCTCATTGGCTAAAGTAATCAGAGATGTCTCCGGGATGTGGCCAGCTCCTTCCTGCTACAGTTAATGATAATTCCTCATATGAGTCAACATGAGGCTTTGGAATTATTATCTTTGTTTCTCAATTTCCCTTGTCCTTTTCTCAGTTGGTTTTCCATTTCTCTATCTATACTATAACTTCAAATTTGCTTTGTTTAAATAATGTTTGTCTGTACATTTCAAAGAATTAATTGTGCACTCAGTCTAGGGCACCATCAAATAAAGGATTAGCAAGAGACGAGGTGATTAGTCTAGGCTAAGAAATTCCATATTTTTGTGCTGTTTGAGTAGAAAAGGGGTTTGATCTTAGCAGTCCACTCAATGCCATGGGTTCATAATAACTATTTAGAACAGTGTTGCAAAGAGGCACTCGATCTTCTCTTACACTAAAGGATATAAATACAATAGTGATGAACTGTAACTAGTGAATAGAAATATGTGAATGGAATGAACAGACAAAATTTATCATATTTCCTTTTAAATTCATCAGGTCTGCAAGACTGTTTGCTTTCCCTAGCAGAAGAGAAAGTTGGCCCGAATATTATGGCAGATGCAACAAAATTTCCAATCCATTGCCCCATTTGGCAAAATTGTGAATAGTGCATTGTGAGTAATTTCCATACTGTTTGGGCCAGTGCATTGGCAGTGTGTGCAGATGGGGTTTTCCTGTACAGTGCAAACTTGTGCAGGCTGGCTTTGCAGGTAGGAATAGAAACTGAGCATGTGCATTGACTGATCATAATGTTAACAGGCCGTATGTCTATGAGACATCATGAACCACCACAGTGACAGGTGAGGAGAAAAGGTAACTCTACCCAGATTTGTGCATCAATCATTGTCCGCTCTAACTTCTTTTTATTCAGTTTGCCTCCTCTCCATTCTCTGGGGTGCCCATTATTTAGAATGAAGAGTCTGCTAAGGTAGGACTCTTTGCCACTTCCTTTAAAGTTCCTTGTGGGCATTTATACAATTTGTAAAGAAGCACATTTTACAACTGGCTGGTCATCAAGAGATAGTGAGGAGAAGAGTTCTTCAGTTAAGTGGCATAACGGAACAGACACATCTATTGTGCTTTATGGTATATATAGCTCTTAGAGTGGGATTGTCTGAAATGGCAGTGGCAATATTGGTTTTGTCAGGAATATAAGTATATACATATACATTCTTATATAGCCCATATGGTTTGTTACATTTAGTACTCTTAAAGACCTTAATTTTTCAAGAGATTAGGAGGAATGGAGAAAGATAGGATAGCTGCCCTCTCTGCTATCCCACCTTCAGCCAGTTACCACAAGAAAAGTATTAGGTAATTTGTTGACAGTTATTAGCATGAAGAGCTACCTTCCTTGTCTCATTCCTTGCAACCCCTGGAAGATACTTTATGGGACTGAATGGATTTCCTGAAAGCATACCTGTAAAACATATGTTAGAACCTTGCTCTCTTGCCTGTCACAAGTGATTATTATTTGTTTCAGCAATGGTTATTTACAACACTCCTAGAAGGAAACAGGTAAAATAAGCTGCTTTGTCTTGTTCTCACCATTGCTATTCAGCATTCTTTTTTCTTTTCTTTTCTTTTCTTTTCTTTTCTTTTCTTTTCTTTTCTTTTCTTTTCTTTTCTTTTCTTTTCTTTTCTTTTCTTTTCTTTTCTTTTCTTTTCTTTTCTTTTCTTTTCTTTTCTTTTCTTTTCTTTTCTTTTCTTTTCTTTTCAATTTTATTTTTTTTTCCTCACAGGAGGAATTAGGGCACTTAACCCACAGGTAACAAATAATATTCCTAACCAGAGAACCAACATTCTTTTCAGAATCAGTTGCATAACTGTTTTCAACACTGTCTAGAGTTCTTGCTCTCTGACACAAAACTACTCAAGATCAGGGCGCAGATCCAAGTGAGCCCCACCACTGCTAACATTATTTCTAGCATGATTTTGGCCCTTGTCAGACAACAGCTTTTCAGACTTCCTGGACATAGTCTGGAGAGCAGTATGAGCCAGAGAGCATGTCCATTTTGAAGGAGGTCATCCTGTTTGGTGGAAAGAAAATTTAGCATTATGGTTTCAAGTTGCACTTTGGCACATCTCTGTGACAGTAGTCTCTCTTCACTAGGGGCAGCAGAGATGTGAATTCATTCATTAGAAGAGAACTGACCACAGCTCATACAGTAAACCCTTAGTGTTCCACAAAGCGGCCAAATCAGTCTTAGCTCTAGTACTCAGAGAGTCCTGATGTTTGTGGTTCTGCAATAGGACTTTCAGACACAGTCTGACAAAGTAGGTGTAAGTGAGGCTTAATCACGGAGCTAGAGGTATTGTGAGTTGTCTCTTTTTCAGCTGCCACTAGCTGTGAGACTGGTGGATCTCACTGAACAGACACTGTCTTCTCAAGGTAAGGTAAGGGAGTGGTGTTAGTTCAGTCATGCAGTACCCCTACTAACAGCATGGAAACAATCGGCTTAACCCTTCTGGATTAATCAAATATAGTAAAGATTTCTTTGCTGTCATTCACTAGCAGGCAGAATTGCAGATCAACCTGTAGCCTGTTAGGGGGAGCGTGATCATGTTCAGAGTTCAGTGAAACTAGAAACCACTGATTTGACAACAGGCCAGCAAAGAGAAAGGAGAGAACGATAAGGTGAACTTGGAAAAAAACAGCGCTGCAGTGTGAAAAAGCAGTAACAATGTTGTGGAAGGGAGAAAGAAATGAGAGACTTTGCCATCATACTCCTATTTCTTGCCCCAATTCTGCTAGTTAAACTATGCATGAAAAAGTATTATCTTGTAATGGTTGTTGCTTACTCCTAATTGAAATCCATAGTCCCATTACAAATGCATCTGGACACATTTAATCAAACCATATCCTGTTGAGCAAATTGAGATCTAGGTTCATAGCTCATTTCTAAACAAATTACACACAGTGTGAGAGTCCAGGCACTGAATTAGGCATCTTGTAGCAAATGCTGCCAGGTCCTTCAAGTTAGCTGAGAAACTGGGTTGCTGCTGTTTGCAATTTCTAAAGCATAGCTGGATAGCTCATTTTCCAGGCTGCCTTGGGTTTCCAGTTAGGCTGCCTCATGGGGATATTTTGTCTTCTGCAATATTCTACTGATGGAGAGAGAGAAGTTTAAATATGCTTTCTTTAAGACTTTTTTTTTAAAATTGGAACTCTTTTTCATCAACATTGAAGGCAAGGCTCCTCAACTAGAACATCTTTTATTCTGCTGACCATGATTTTTCAGACATGGAAATTCAAATGGAAATAAATATACTTTTTAAGTATTCTGATAAATGTACAGAATAGCAGCTCCAATTTGCTTTCCTATCCCAAGTTCCCTCATTCCAGGGTAAGATCTTATTTTGATGATTACAGAAGGAAGACAATTACAAAATTCAAGTTAAAATTGCCTTTTGCTTGCTTGTCTGCTCTTTTATCTCTTCCTGTCACATAATTCCCTGAATACAAATACCTCCACCTGCACACAAATACAATATTTTCGCTTGAAAGTCACTCCTTATTTCACTCTGTCATAATGTTAGACTCTAGGTGGCAGCATCTGGGAGTGAATATTAAATGTTTGTACTGAACTGCTGATGTCAAACCTCTCACTCAATAACCATTGTAGACTAGTCTTCCTTAAGGCACTTATTTTTTCTCTTCCTCTCTTTATTTTCATCCTATAAAATCTGGTAATGTACTTAACATACAGTTGTTGGAAGAATTCATATCAGCATAATAACAAAGTTTTCATGATAATTCAGTTCTTTACTATAGCTTGAGGCACAGATGTAGAGCAGCACAGAGTGCTCAGCCCTTCCAGTCCAAAACAGAATGACAATGCCTGGGTAGAGAATATGCATTTTTGCTGCTGTCACAGAAGGTAAGGTGCGTATTAGTGCCTTGCTTCTTCATCAGCTGCTTATGCTGTAACAATTGATGCCTTAATCAGGATTATAGAAGCCCAGGATGGGGGCATATCTATTCAAATGTTTTTAACCACAAAAACTAATACTCAAGGGATTTCTTGATGTCCCTGTTTAAATGTACAGGAAGTGAAGGAAGGTTTGAGAATATCTGTGGACTACACAATCTCTTGCACAATAGAAGTCCCTGTCATGTCCTGACATCAAATTGGGCAAGTGGCTATTGACCTCCTCTGAGAAAGAGCCTTAGGGAATATGAAAAGGATTAAGATTATTCCCTGCTTCACAGGAGAGAACAAACTGGGAACAACAATGCACAGAAGGAAAGCAGTCATTCCAACGGAAGCATAGACCTGAGAAGATTAGGGATGGTGATTATTACTGCAGTCTAGTGAAGATCCATGATACGCAAAGCAACAAGCAAAACAAAGGGACAGAACTGGGCACAAAATACCTACAGCACAATTCAGGCAAGGAGCTTAACTGCAGCTCCTGGACCAGCAGGCATGGGTGGAGGTCAAAACAATTAAACCTATTGATGTGCTGAGGACCATGACAATTGACTATTTAATTCAGGCTGTTACACTACTAAAACTCTAAGTGGAGTAAAAATACATTTTTAGCTTCATTTATATGATATGTTCCCTTTTGCCCACAAAAGGAGTTTGAGTGTAGCAGCATCTCTTTTAATCCAACTGGTACGTCTCTAATTATAACTCCCTTGCCATAGGGCAAGTACATGGACAAGCCTGTGCCCTAGTATAGTAGGAACATGACCACTCTCACTACCAGAGTAAATCTCTTTTGGGCTATTTCCAGTGATACTGGATAGTGATTAAATCACTTCTTTAGAGCATTCATACAGACATTGCCTCAGGCCTGAACAATTGGATCCCCAAGTGCAATGAGAGCAGCCCCAAAATAGTTATTTTTGTTGCGATCTGGTGTTACAACATTTTACAGCACCACTGCCACTCAGGGGCAAAAAGGAAAAGAGAAATGAGAAGATAGGACACCAGTACAAACCCTTATCTACACGTGTGAACATACACATACAGCCACAGAAATTAAAGCAGAGGATTAAATTTACTTTCTCGATATTCCGGAGAGAAGGGAGTGAGCTTGATATGATGCCTAAAGGTTTAGTTTGTATTTTGTAGATCTTTAGAGTTTTAAAATTGTGGACTTTCTTGCTCACATATTAATTGGTGTTAGGAGTCACTAAAGTAATTTTCTCACATATTCTTAAGCTTTCTGAAGGTCATGGTGTTTTGCAGAGACTCGGAGACAAAAAAAAAAAAAAGAGTCCAGAACCCTTGGAGCTGCTCCAATGGGGCAACAGTTAGGACCCTGAGGGTGGGACACCAAGGGAAATAGGAATCATGGTTGGTTATAGATATCTTATATGTTAATTATTGGAAGATTATAAAAACTGTAACAACACTGGGGGAGGCGTGCAGAGGCCTTGCGGTGGTGTGCACCTCTGTGGAAGCTCCCAATACAGGTATTCATCTATCTTTCTCCATTAATGTTTTTCTGAGTGCCTATTTTCCAGGATTTTAGGCATCAGATATGTGAGCAAAATCAGTTAACCTTTGTTTACCCTCAGATAACACTCCTGTTCATCTATCTCCCCATCTATGCAAACAGAAAGTTACTCTCTGTAACCTATAAAAGATGAAATATAGCAACTGCTGAAATTCATATTTATCTTTAAAAATATAATTTGTCTCAGAAGGTATCTACACTTCTCATTAATACCAAACAGGCAGGGACTTGAAAATGGTGCAGATATTATTTCCAGCTATTAACATGTGTTTAGACTTTCCCCTGTGATACTCTTGCTTTTGTGATTAGCTCATAGCTGGGTATGCATAGATTTACAGACTAAAATCCTCCGAATTTCTGTGCAGGTAGAACAACAAAGTATACCACACACCTCTATTTGCCTAAGTATTATACTCTAGGCAACAAGCAAACAATCTGAAGAACTTTTCTATATCATCTAGCTAATCACTATCATGATTTCTTGTCCAATAATATTTTCAGTGTAATAATTAGTGATATGCCCAGTGATGCTGTGAAGTTCTATAGGATTTATTTTTTTGTCACAGAGTACAGTGCATGAATGTTATACTTTCCTTTGAATAAAGACAGTACTGAATATAAGGATGCTATAGACACATATGTTTAAATAATAACAAAAATAGGTTAAATGGGAAGGTTTAAACTAGTCAATTCATATACAAGCTCTTATAATTTACTCAAAATATGGCTTTAAATCTCTATAGATTGTAATGTAGAATGTGAAAGAGGATTTCAAGTAGTGCTTGATGCAGAATGCAAAACACTGGTCTGAATTCTGACTTGATAAATGGGTGCTATGCTCAGGAAAGCAGAAGCAACATAGGTATAAACTGGGTCAGCTTCATGGAAAGTAGTACAAAGAAGCAAACTAAGTATAAGCTGTCACTGGAATACTATTAGTATTATTCCCATAAGCACTGCTGCCATAACCATCCTTATTTATGTCAGAGCCTTTCAGAGATGCTCCTTATTTCACTTACATTGATTTGCTCATACCTAGACTAGAATGTGAGTTAGGTCTTAATCAAGTCCCAGTATGAATGCACTAACCTGTTTGGTCAAATTTGGATGTGGGTCTCTCTTGGTCTTAATAAGCTAAACTGAAAAACAGAATCTGAACTTGCTCAAGTTATGAAAATTAGATTCTGATTCTTACTGCAGAGAGCCTAAGGCATAAGCATCTCCCTGAGAAAGGAGGGTTTTATTACAAAAATCTCCTAAACAGACATGTTCAGGCTAGCATTGTTCAGTCATCTGCAATTTGTTCATGGAAGATTATTCATGCAGCCAGAAGCAACTGAAAAGTTATATTTATGGTTCTTTCAAATATAACCTATGTCATGTGCGCTAGATTTACAGTCCTAAAACTGTTAGTTTGATGCTTTGCTGTAGCATATAGCAAACATAAACATATAGATATTGTGATGATGAGCATAAGTGAAATTATGTAGAATAATTATATAGAATTTATTTATTTCCTTGAAAGTCACTGAAAACACATTCAGTTCTTTCATTCACAGTCAGTTTTCTTTTCTCCAGAAAACTCTGGAGCAGATGTGTATATGAGCATGCAGATAGTGCAACAGAGACTCAAGAAAATAGTATCATACAAAACAAGAACATGTAGGTTTTTCCTTGTCAAAATAATGCTGAAAAGATTAAAGCATTTGCTGCTGTGTAATGGGAAAAAAGGCCATTCCTTTACAAAGCACTTTGTAACTTTCTTGTCTACCATTTTTGCATTTAGCCTAAGTGAATCTATGCTTACTCTGCAATTTTGTGGTTTGCATGAGGACTCCTTACTGATGGTACCATGCAAAGCACATGAATTCACCATTAGTCTACCAGTTACTTAAGGCTAGTAAAAATGGAAACAGGTTGCATGTTCAAACAAATTACTGTGTTTCTTCCAACACAAACCCTAATGCAAGGTGACCCTCAGAAAAAAGCATGCAAGCCCAGTCATGACAAAAATTTCCTCATGGGAGGATTTAAATTTGTTTTGGCAGTCCATTACCATCCCCCTGGAAGGGCAGTTCTGAAATTTCTTTCTTGCAGCTCTAGCCTTAGGCAATAACTGTAGTTTGATCTAGGACAGGGCTAATAGTCCAACCAAAAAGAATCAATATTCCTAAGAAAATAATTTTCACGTAAGTCTTAATGGTAAAAAATATCTTCAAAGTATCATTTTATTATTTCTCTTTCTCATACCAGTAACAAAAACCCTAACACCAAATCCTACACCTCAGGTGAGTGTCACAAAAGACCAGATAAACTTTGTCTACCCAAAAGAATACTCTTTTTAGAATTCACAGTTCCCTTTGGGAGACCCTTTCCAGACTTAGTCTCTCTGAAATTTTGGACTAATTATTTTCCTCAACAAACTTAATATTTACTGAGTACCCAAAGCTTAGCATTGACCATAGGAGAGGAAACTTTTGCCATCCAGACAAACACTTTGATAAGTATGATGCAATTCAGGTGTAGCATCAGCTCTTACTAAATAATGGAGTGTACATTTCAGCCTCACTGTAACTTCATCTCTGATTTCTCTTTGTCTCTAAATCTCTTCTGGCACTAGCTTAAATGCATGGCTGATGCATAAACCAAAAACAGTACTCCATGCAAAGATTCAGTGTTCTTCCAAGGAGAATATTAGAGTCTGCCTATGGGTTTCTTTGTCAGCTGCTGTCCAGATGGGATCAAACTTAGCTGTGGACTTTCAGTCAAAAATAACTTCAACTCAAACCCTGAAATGAACCTCAGAAAAATAAAATGCCTGTGAAGATGAAAAATTCCTAAGGAAACAATTATTTATGCACCACTCACTTTCTTTTACAACTCTAATGATTGAGAGAAAAAGCCTAGAGCTACAACTTGAGTGGTGCAGAAGAAGGGCTCTCTGAAAAAAACCCCCATAGGCTAAGATTTCCCCCTGGAGTAAATCCTTTTCTGGGTAAAATGAAAGGAAGTGCCTAGACTTATTTTATGTTTAGGATTATATTTAGGAAAAAAATGCAGTTAGAAAAAAGAGAAGTTGTGACATAGCTGTGTTTAGGACATTGAAAAATCCCTATGAAAAGGAACAGCTGATACTTGAATTTTCTTCTTAGGAATGTGGAGCCTCTCATAGGAGTAGCAACCAGGGACAGTCAGCTTATCACTTGGGACTCTTAGGAATCAAGGAAAAAAACCCCAGAAATCCAGTTGAAGTGGAACTTCAGAAAGATTGCACCAAGATACAGGCTGCAGAGAAATTGTCCCCTGAAAAAAACACTTTCCTTATTCTTATGGACAGGGGCACTGTCACATCTCATGGGTGCTAATATTTGAGGACCATTCTGTCCCTCCAGTCTCAACTCTCACTTTCAATTGCAGGATCTTTTTTTTTTTGCCAATTAAACTGAGTTTTGTTTCTGCCTCAGCCCTAACTATAACTGTAAGAATAGATGAAGTTTATAGGCAAGGCAATTCAACCCTTGTCCTGAAAAAAAATTTCTCAGTACAGAGATCTTTTTGCAGGTCACGCTTTTCATTGTCAGCCCCTTTCCTGGCCCCTCCAACCTGGAACTCGGTATGTTTGTTTGGTTTGGTTTTGATTTTGGTTTTGGTTTGGTTGTTTTTTTTATATATATCAGCCTGTTAATAGCCTATCAGCTAGCCAGAGTATGTGCTCTGTCCCAGTGTGCAGTGTCTCTAAGTGCGAATCTTCCATGTGTTCATAATTTCTTTCTCCATCTTGGTCACAGACCATCTTTAGGTGTTTTTCTTTTCTTTGAAGATGTTACTTCCATTTGAAATGTCACTTCTGTTGCACTGTGGCAATATTGTATGTCATTAATAAAATTAGCTATTGAAGGAACCTTTGAGGGAGAAAGATAGGATTCTGTTTAGGTTTGGCATGTTTGCCCTTAAGGCAAAGCTGTGTTTGAATTCCACAATGGTCTGCACTCTATAAGAAAGATAATCATACCTGTGGGTGTTTTGGGAACCCTCAGGAGCTCCTTCCAGGTCCTTAAATTTGTCTGCGGTGAGGCCGACATGCTGCAGTACTCAGTTATAAGAACCATTTTTGAGTTGAGCCAAGTGATACTGCTTTTTGAATAACACTACTTGCTGCCTTGATATATGGATAGAGAAGTATGCAAAATATTTTTTCCTCACAATAAGGAAGCAGTTTTTCTTGCTAGTTTTGATATAGGTTTATAAAGAGTTTTCTATTGCTGACTTTTTGGTTAATCGCACTTTTCATTTAACTCTCAGCAAGTTACATGCACATCCACAAGAAAGTCCAGACCTATAGGGCTGTCATTACAGAACCAAATTAAGTATCCAGAACTTGAATCTATGGTATTTTCAATTTGACTTGAGGGGATAGCTTTTTGATGAAGCAAATAACCACAGAAATATTTTTTCCTGTTTGAATTCCGTAGAAATAATGTCATACGAATCAGTTTTCTCTGGTTAGGCACCTCACTGATAGTATTTGAATTTTATTTTTATTCTTTTGCTACATAATGAACTAGAATATCATATTTTATTTAAATGGCTTGATTATTTTTAGGCTTATGAGAGAATTATGGGTTTGACTGGAGCTGTTAGCAGTGCTCGATGGCATATTTGAAGAAACTTTCTTTTTAATCATTAGATAAAGTTAGTGGCAGGAGTAAAATTCTGTTAAGAGTTTACTGAAGTAAGGGTATTGTTTTATCTATGTTTTATCTCCTTTTGTTCAAAATTCTTAAGATAATATATCTAATTAAAATAAAGAATATTTCACCTTTTCCTGCCCCTCTTCCCCATCTCTTCAGTTTCCTTCAAAATACAATCTTCCTGTCTGAAAGTGAAGAAGTCTGCTACCATCATCATAAGGAAATCAGAATTTCAGCAACTGTGGGGTGACTTATTAATTAGTTGCTATTTCACCCATGCCTAAGCTTGCATAACTTGTTCAGATGCCTGCATATTTTCACGCCTGTTATTCCCCCCAGGTGGTGTAAGCTTCCTGGCAGAGGTGATTACTTTGAGCAAGCAGGTGTTTTTTTCTGAATTGTGTAGGTCCTTGCAAAAGCTATACACTGTATAATTTCTCAAGTGTGATGAGACATAGTTGATTTTTATTTATTGGCAGATACAGGAAAATAAGGAAAAATATTATAATGATTGGTTGAAGAAAGCTAGTTCAAGGAATACAAGAGAAACCTGGACTTTTGTAATTGGCAGCTGAGAATTCTGCGTATCTTTCCTCCATATTAGTCTTGAAATTATCTAAGAACTCTCAAATTAATAAAAAATATAACTTAACCTAAAACACATGTATCTGTGTCCTTTATTTGTCTCAAAGATTATTTATAAGCTGAATTGATCACATGAGAAACAAGTAGGACAATTCGAAGCTTTCATCAAGAGAATATTATTTTCTATGATACTTCTAATATTAGTTGTGATTTCATCAGAAAACACTTCTTGAACTCTGCCAGGCTTAGTGCTGTGACCCCTTCCCTGGGGAGACTGTTCCAATGTCCAACCCCCCTCTGGGTGAAGAGCCTTTATCTAATATCCAACCTCAACCTCCCCTGACACAACTTCAAGCCATTCCCTCAGGTCCTATCACTGTCCTTCCAGGGAGAAGAGATCAGTGCCTGCCCCTCCTCTTCCCCTCATGAGGATGTTGAAGACTGCAGTGAGGTTTTCCCTTAGTCTCTTCTCCAGGCTGAACAGACCAAGTGACCTCAGCTGCTCCTTGCACGGTTTCCCCTCTAGACCCTGTACCAGCTTCATAACCCTAGGACATAGCCCTAGATGTCCAATAATATCTCTGTATCTTTTAAAAATATACTTCCCTTTCAAGGGCTGTATTGGCAAAGAATGTGTGTAGAGAATTTTTGCGCAAGATATACATTCGTGTGTCATTTGACACAAGTATGTATCGTGTGTCTATGATGGACACTTCTGAACATATATTTAAGCAACAATAATGGCTTTTTGGTAGTTATCAAGTTATTTCACAGGAAGAGTTAATGACTTTTTTCGGTTACTGAAACTGAGTGGAGATCTGTGACAAAAAATGAGCACATGGGAACAGTGTCTCCTAATGAAGTTAAGTTCTGCATGTCATCTCCTCGGTTAAGTTAGCTCTCCTCAAATATGAAAGAATGGCCACTGCCAACCCTGTCAACCCCGACATGTCGTAAGTCTTTACAGTTTTCTGTTTCCACAGCAACGTACCTTAATTAATCTGTAATTAAATTTCAAATGCTCTTGCTTTTCTATGAACTTGTTCAGATTCATAGGGATTTCTCTAAGTAGTCCTGGGAGATAAGCATGTGCTATCAAAATCCCATGCCTTGTTGTTCCAGAATGTGCTGCATTTGTGAACACAACCCTAAATTGTACAAATCGGTTTTGCAGCTGTATCACATTGCCAACCCCTGTCTCAATTCACTTTTAGATTTCACCCTTGGTACTCCTATATCTTACCTAGACCTCTCCAACAGACTGAGTTATTTCTGAATCTGTTTTTAATTGAATTTCCCCAGGTATGTTAGGTTGATTTTTTTTTTTTTTTTTAAGAAGGAACTAATTTTGCTGCTTTTGGCACAGATTTGTGTCTTTCTGTGTCATATCACTGAACTCATTGCTTTTGACATCTCCACTCAAAGGGAGTATTTTCAAATTACTATCCTGTTCACTCTAGATACCCAGTCATCCCTGAAGAGCTAACTGGAACCAGCACTAACTCATCTCCAAAGCCAATCAGTAGGCCATTACCTTTCACTCTTGTTTAGGATTTATTAACCACATGATAATCATTTTTACTACCCCAATTGAATGATTCCTCAAAGCAATCTCCCCCCCACCCCAAGATGCTTTCTCATTTCCAATGCTAAATGAAGCCTTTCCATGCTTGTCTGCTGAAATCAGCAGCGTGCCTCTTAGCCAGTGCTCTAACATGGGCTGTGGGTAGTTTAGAGCACATTTCAGTTTCATCACTGAGTTTTATAGGTGCCTCACCTTCCACTCGTGCTTTGCAAGTAGGTATCAGAAAAACAGGAAGATGGATATGGTAATGGAAACCTAAAATGAAAGTTAGCCATCATTAATTTATTATATTCATTATCAGTCTGTGACTGCAAGTGATGATGAAGTTGCTGGGTGTTGTAGTGCAAAAATGTCTTTAGTGTCCAGAATGTCCATTATATATTTCTAGTTATTCCTGGATGATTAAAATATAAATGGGGAGGAAATAATCTGATTTTTGAAATAACATGAATGACTGATTGTTGATTTTTGCGTATCTGTGAATGGTAATAGTTTTTTATTTATTATTAAAAAATCATTTTTTCCTGACATTTAAGTGAGACAAAGCTTGAATTCCAGATGATTCTTGTGCTCTTCAGCTGGAACACCTACAATATAAAGAACTTATTAGGAGGAAGAAAAATGTGGAAGATTTGTTTGATTGAATAATTCACATCTTTTATCTGATTAATATTAATTGCTCATAAAATTTTAAACAGCTACATAGAAAGAGGTGAATAAAATCAAGTGAGATTTGAACTTTTAAATGGCATCTGTCCTGTAAAGTCAAATTTTATTGAATCTGTTAGTGTATCAGGCTTTTAATGATTGTATTCTGCAGCTTTGGAGTTATTAATTTTATCCAAAAGCCATATAGGCAGGTTTTTCTCTGTAAATTCTTCAAATCTGGAACATGTCATTTGGACCTAGTATTCTCCAGTTTAATTCCTGCACTGGAATGAAAAGCCACAAAATGTTCCATTGTGCTATATTATAATGTAAAAATTATATCAGATGCTATAAACATTTTTTTTTTGTTTGTTTCCTTGTCATCTTCAATGTCATGGTTTAGGCTCTGATCTGCTGCAAGGCCATGTGATGCCTTGTTGTAATGCAGACAGTGATTATAGTGAAAATGGGTTGCAATTACACTGAACTAGACTGCCCATATTCATTTTAGGTTATTATCTGCATGTGGAGTGTTTTCATTATCTGTGTGCTGGAAATATCCTGAATGAAATAAACATCTTCTGCTGTTTGATTTGTGCCTGTGTATGTGTGTATGTGTAGAATGCCAGAACAGCATGTAGTCAGTTGTGAAATTCACCTCAGGGAAACAATATAGTCTCACAAACATCACTTTCTACAAAACCTTTTAATTGCCAAGAAACCATCAAAACATTCACAGCAACCACTGTCAGCGTGGCTGACCAAGTGAAAAAGTCTGCTGAGAGCTCTGTTACTATGGATATATATAAAATACATCCAGAAGTTCCTATTTAAGCTCAATTTCTTATAAATTCCAAACCGTAGGTATGTTGCTTATAGCATAACTGAAGAGACAGATCTTTTATGGCTACATCAGTCTCATTCATCAGCTGCACAAAGCTAACAAAAGGGCACTGAAAAGGAGTAACTGATAATTCCTAGGGAGAGAGGAATTCTCAGTTAGAACATGTTATGGAAATATGGAAGGGAGTGGAAGATAATCGAGGGTGTATAACAGACAGAAGCAGAGTGAGACCTCAGATGAAGTGAAAGATGGGTAGCTGTGTGGTGGTTCTGTAGGACTGAGACATGTATCCCCTTTTAAGCATGGTGCGAGTATACTCTTCTCACCTGTGTGGTACCTGAGAGTACTTCTCTGGTTCATAACATGTATAGAGGAGCAAACTGGTCTGCTTTTGATGGCAGCTGGCTTATGAACCTTACAAATATGTCCTTTGGGAACTAAATTTCCTGAAATTCCTTCTACAACCTGCTGCAAATAACCTTACCTAGGTCTCTCAGTTCTGTAGGAAATGGAGAGTCTCACAGTTTTTGCCAGGTATGTCAGGCTTTTTTCATTATGAGGTGACTGGAAAAGAGTGGTTGTATTAATGATTTATATTTTCTCATCTCTGAGTTCAATGTGTGAAACACTAAGGCATTAGCAATATTTATGGACACTATAAAGAAGATTAATTCACTTGTAATGACCACTGATGAGATGTTTTTCCTTAATGCTTCATTTTTTTATAAGAAGATTTAAGTATCTAGCACTTTGGATTTCATGGAGAAGACACAAGGACTTTATTCCTTTCTTGTATTATTCAATATGGGCATGAAAGAAGGTTGAGGGCATCTGTGCTGCAGTAGGCTAAGCACTGCCAGCAGGTCAAGAGAGGTGATCCTTTCTTTTCACTCAGCACTGGTAAGACTACATCTGTAGTACTGTGTCCAGTTCTGGGATTCCTCCCCAACTGAGAAAAGAGGCATGGCCATACTGGACTGTTCAGTGATGGGCTATGAAGATGATTATGGGTCTGGACCATCTCTGCTACGAGGAAAGCCTGAGAGAGCTTGAGACTGTTTAGCCTGATGAAAGAATGCTTGAGAGGATCTTGTCAATGTATAGAACTATAGAACTATGGGAGGGTGCAAAGAGGAAAGAGTCAAGCTATTATCAGTGGTGCCCAGTGAAGGACAAAAGGCAATGGGCACAAACTGAAACACAGAAGGTTCCCTCTGAACATGAGCAAACAATTTTTTCCACTGGGAGGATGACCAAATGCTGGGAAACGTTGCCCAGAAAGATTGTGTAGTCTCCATTCTAGAGATGGATTCACATAACCCATCTGAACATGATATTGGGCAACCAGCTTTAGGTGGCCCTGCTTGAGCAGAAGGATTGGACAAGTTGACCTCTGGAGATCCCTTCTAACCTCAATCACTGTGATTCTGTGGTTTGTGAGGATGTGATTTTGGAAGATTTAAAACAAACTTCTACCCAGAGAAGAGAAGCACATGAGGAAATCCCTCTAACGGGACATGGTATATGACTTCTGCACTTCTGAAAAAGATATGCACAAACATTTCAAAGAAAAAAGGTTAACTATGGCAAGAAATAAAGTATATGTGAAAACTCTTGCAGATCCTACTAATTTAATGAATTTTATCACAAGTATTCATTTATCCTGTATTCATTTATCTCACTAACTTAAACTATTCTGGTTACCTTCTTCTGTTTCACCAATAAAGGAATGAGAAATTAAAAATCCCAATAACAGGTAACTAGCTTTCTATCAAAAATAGAACTGGCCAACCACTGTGTGCAGCTGATAAAAGTAGCACTCTTTTAAGATTTGCCTCTGGTTTCTCTTCCTTAGCGAATCCTGCCCAGAACTTTATAGTAGTCAGTAGCAGACTAAATGAGTTCATACCAGAACAGCTTTATCAACTGTTCCTGTACTGAAAGTTTTAAGAAGTTGCAAGATTGCCCAAATATAGACATAGATCACAACAGCAAAACCCAGAGTGGCCAAAACAAAGGATCAGGTGGCTGGACTGCTGTTTCTGATATCCAGTAGCATTTAACACTACAGAAGAGAGCTAACTGTCTACTCCTTGCTAATACGCCCTGTGAAACTTGAAAAGACATTTAATATGATAAAGTTTACTAGCACGTGTAAAGCTAACTCTAACTCTGAAGGGTGCTACCTATTGTATTTAAGTACACAGTCCTTCCAATTCAGACAGAAGGAAGATATTCCTTGAGACTTCAGGTTTGTAAGGGTAGAGATGCATGTTCTCACAACCTGACTGCTACTTCAGGCTCAGTGTGTGACCACTCACCTCTGAGGACCTGACGGGGGGGAACAGAAAATGTGGGCAGGAGAATTTCAATGTAATTTGCACCACCAGAGTAGAGAAACATGACAAACAATACATCTTGATTTTTTTTTTCCTAAAACCTGAATATCAGACTCTATTTCAGTTACTAGTGCTCATAATTTTGTTGGTCTTTGTTAAACAAAGGTCATTGTTGTGGTTTCACTTACAGAACAAAAAATATCATTCAGCAAACTTAAAGAGAACAGAGAGAGAAAGAAATGAGCAATTTTTTTTCCCCTTTCCTTCAGCTCTCTCCATCTTCAGACAGGGAAGTGTGTAAAAGTGAGGTATGGAGAAGAAGTCTAATCTTTTTGAACTTCTGGACATGAAAGAGTTCCAGGGCTTCCAGCCACTGGTTTGAAAACAGGACCCCAGAGAAGGGCCGTCAGTGGCTTATCCCAGCTGAGGATCTGATGTGCTTCATTGATGTGTTCAGAGTTTGGTGAACAACTTGAAGACGTTTCCTGCTGTCTCACAGCTGTGCAACCACATAGACAACATAAACATGAGAAAGGGCACGGATGTGATGAAGCTGGTCTGCACACACGATTGCTTGTTGCATTCAGTGAAACATCTCGTGCCAGCTGGAGTTCCATCTTCCTCCTAACTGTGAGTTCCATTTTATGGCCTCAAATTCCATCCTACTTTTGGAAAAACCAACACCATTCCCAGTCAATTCTTAGTATTTTACCTTCTTTTACTTCCCTCTAGTACTACTGTGGTTTTACACTACTAGTCATTTGTGATTTTTTTTTTTTCCTGGTATCTGACATACGCTGATAAACTTTGTTTTGCCAGCTTGAGACAGGGACTGGAGAAAATATTAAAAAGGCTTTGCACTTATTTATAGTGTCCTGCAGTAGTTTTCGATTACTAGTCAGTGCTGTAAACAGTAACAGTTCAAGGTCTTGATGGTTTCAAAAAGTTGTATGAGTTTCAAACACTCATATAATAGTTAATTACCTTACATATCACTACCTCACAGGTGTAAGGTGTAATCCTAAATCATGTATTCTTATGTTTTCTGCTGATTTTGCAATTTAGTGTTGTTTTATGAATCAGTCCATATTATCTGTGTCCCAAGTACAGAGATAGCAAGAGAAATTGTAAATTCACTAAATGATATTGAAAGACTGATTTGTGGTGCATTTTTACATCATAAATTTAATTTTTTTTTCAAAGATTTACACTTCCAAATGAGTTTGAGGCATTTCCAGAAAGGTGCAATGATTTTTTTTTTCCTATCAGTTTCTTTTCAGCTGCTACTACAGAAAGGAAGTCATGTAGTGATAATATGAAGGGAATGACTAAATTATTGGTCCATAAAGAGAACCAAAGCCACTGAACATTGGCAACAATGCTACTTGCTTGTTTACCCTCCAGTAATCTTTGCAATAATTATAAATTCTAGAAAAGTGTTAGAGAAAAAACAATCCAGCTTGAAGAAGCAAGCTGTTGAAAGGGGGACTGAGACGCCAACATGTGCTGACTACAGTTGCAGAATATATCTAATTCTTAATAAAGAGAGAATGGGCCACCAGCAAAAAAAAAAAAAGATCTTCTTATATGTTGCTTAACACAAGATGCAAGAAAAACAGTGGCAATATTCAGTTGTGTGATATTCATGCTTAGGAAGAGGCTGTGGTAAACAGCTGAATGTTACAGTCCTGAGGGGAAAAAGAAATCATCACGCAGCTTTGGACTGAACCATAAATTCAAATATCTATGCATAAAAGCAATGGATGCAAGAGTTGAGTGTGTATACAGACCTCCCTGTGATAAAGATCTTTGAAAATTGAGAGAATACATTTTAAATATTTTGATAAGAGAAACAATAAAGCAAATAAGTGGGGCATCATTGTTAGAAATAGTGTTTGAATAAAGAGTAATTTGATGAGTTCTGAGACAAAAATTGCAGATAAAAACATGTTCAAAAAACACGCATGATTAAGAACTTTTCTATTCCTATATGATTTCAGAGAAAGAAATCCCTAATCAAAGGCTGAATTGCCTGTGGAGCTTGTGAATCCAGCTCATGAGGGAGATTCATGAGATGAGCAGCTTTATCGCTATAGCGATATCTCCTATTGAATTTCAGTGTGAGCACTGAAGTAAAAGAGCCATCAGTTTGGAACAAGAGTATCAAGATAAAGGAAGGCAAGAAATAAGACAAAGATAGAATAATGGTGAAAATAATCCTCCTAGGCTAGTGTGCCAGAAAGACTATAAAAAAAAATCAGGAATAAAAAGCACTGTACTTTGGGCTATCACATAGAGGAGGGAGGGAAACAAATCTAAGCCAAATCCCAACCTGCAGGTAGCCTAAGGATAAGAAATTCTCTATGTACACTAAATTAAAATGTGGAGCTACACAGTGCATAGAAGTGCATGTCTAGCAGATCTGTATGTTTTCAGTGCACAGATTTTGCTGCCAGCAATTCTACTGACATATTTAAGACCAGTTTAGGGATCAGTTAGATTCTTGCTGAATAGTTCATTGAGCTGCTGTATCACCTCAGTGAAAAATGTGATGGAGTGGTGTTGGTATTTATAAAGCACTGCTCTCTAGGCAAACAAACATATCAGTAATTATTAGACTTTGGGAAAGCCTTTTTACACAATTTTTCTTACCAAATAACTTTGTTTAAAAATTTTGAATGCCAGCTACCTTAAAATGTTCTGAATGTCTTCTTTTAGAGACAGAAATAAAATTATGTTCACTATGATTTCTGTGGAAAGAAATACTTGGGATCATACAACACATGCATGTTTCGGTGCTAATATTGCCCTCAGGGTTCTGCTCTGCTCTGACAATTTTTTATACAGTTGATGATGACTACCATTTAGAGTCAAGTCTCCTCAACTAAACACTCATAATGTATTTATCTTTCCACTCCTAGCAAAGAAGTGCTCTTAAAGCATCTGGCTAAATTCCCTGTAGAGTTAGGGCGGAGGAGTAGGTGGTTTATAGATCTCTCTGTAGAGAGATCTTCATGACCGTATTTTAGGCATGGAAGTATGTTGGACAATAATTTCTGGAAGCCCCCAGAAGCACCTACTTTTTTCCATTCAGTGATTATTGTGATAAAGCACTTAAATTGCATCATTAGGTACCTAAAACTGAGGTTCAAATGACAGGCTTCAATTTGCTTGACTAGACTGCATGATAGTTCTCTAGTTTCATGGAAATAGATGGGTAAGTGTAGGAAAAGTACTTTGCATGTGTAATACCTGAAGCAAAATCACCTGTGGAAACTCATTCAGTGGACCCACCAGACAATCCATATGAGAAGGGGATTGACTTTCCAGCTGGGATTAGCATTTTCTTTTACGCACTGAAAGTCTACGATGTAGGTTAAAAATTCATGGGAAGCCAGGCTTGCTCACTGCTGGAGCCTGTGAAATTACATGTTTGTCATAAGATTGATCCATAGAGTAGCTGAAAATGACAATAGAATATGGCAGAATCACACTCATCAGTAATGGGAAAGTGCCTATTCTGTGGAGCACCTTGAGGTGCTAAATTTGTCACTTGAACTGACTGCTGAAGCACATGATATACTTGAAATGTCTGATGCACTTCAAAAACCTAAACTTCTATATTTTACAAACTAATACTTTTGCTGGAAATGTTGAAGGCTAATAACTTGTTCCCAGGCTACAGGATTGCAATCTAAGATGAGATCATGAACACAGAAGTGTTACCTGAGAAAACTTTGAAAATTGTTGGACTGAAACATTATTTCTCTTGAAGCCATCAAATCTTCCCTTGAGGACAGTGAGGGAAGATGAATTACCTTTCCCCCAGTGTTTAGATTGTTAAAAATGTTAAGACTTTTTTCAGCTTAAATGTGACTTATTTTTTCTGTTATATTTGAGACATCTTTAATAATCATTATTATTCAGTAACACATATACAGCCTTGAAATAGTCATCTGCCATCTGAACAGGGGCTGTATCCACCCTCTACTGCAGTAGTTGACTCACACAGTGGGAATCATAAGCCTTGTTCACAGCTTCTGTGTCCACAAAATAGCTGCTCTTATATAAACTGAGCCTCATGCATATTTTAGTGTAATGTATCCATCCTGAATGGACTCAGTTTACTGAGCAATTTACCAAGTGTGATGGCATTTCATCATCATTATTTAGCTTTTCACTTATCTTTGTATCCATTTATATGATTTTATCAGCAGTAGTTTGTTATTTCTGTACCACTGAAGAAGATACTGATTAGTGTCAGCTGTATTGTCAAACCCTAAAGAATTTTCATAGAAAGTAGGCTTTGGGTGGTATTTTAAAGGTCTTTTTCACTGGATTATATGAATATGTTGGAATGAATAATCTTTCATAGACTGTGCTGGTTTTAATGAAGATTTTGTGAAGAGGTTTCTCAGATTCAGGAAAGTATAATGAAAACGAAAGATAACAAATTTCCCTTCCAGAATATTGAGAAATATACTTCGTATGAATTTGGAGGGTCTAAGTTCAGATTTCTGTTTTATTTTTAAATTTTTCTTTATTCAGCCTAAGAATTGGATTGCAACACAGGTTAACCATATCCTAAATTAAATCTCTTACCACACTGTAGTTGTTAAAATGGTTGCAATACCTTTTTGCTATATATAGAGCTAAACACTCACTGAGTGAGAGGAACAACACCCTCTCTGGTGCAAAGCTTTAATTTTGTAACAGTTGTTACCACGAAATATTAATGCTTTTTGCATTGCATTGCACACTTTAGAGACAGGAAATCCTTCTCCAGTCTGTTTCATGAGAAGCATTAAGTGATAATCTCTACTGATTTTTGGAGGTTTATCAGTTGAATGATTAATTCATAGCTCATACAGAGGGCTAATTTTTAAATTGGAATTTTAGATGTTAATACTTAATTATTCAATTACACTTCTGCAGTTATCTTCATCAATCAAACCTGTAATTTCAACCAAAATGAAATCTTATTTGTTTGACAAGACCTATTTTCTCCCTACCCATACCAAGTGACATTAAATGTACTCTTACAATTTAATTGTCTCTTACCTGTGTCTTGTTCCAACCTTTTCCTAACAGCAAAGGCAAGGGGCGTGATTAAGAAATGATGAGTTAGTTTATTACGGCAAATAGGAAACATGATGCAATAGAGGGTGAAATTGCTTATAACAGAATGCATTGTAATGAAAGAGACATGATTCTGTCATGGTGTCATCCACATTTTCAAAAACATATGAAAAATAAAACCAAAAAACCCACCACAGGCGAGAAAAACATACCATAAGGTGTATTCATTTTTGAGAAAGATATTTAGTGTTCAAGATGCAACTGCATAGGAAACATAATAAAGAGCATTGCCAGTTTTCATATTGGACTGCTTAGATTATCTTTCTTTTCCTTTTTTGTTAAGTGGTGATTAAGCATAAAGCAGTACCTCAGTGACCCTTGGTTTTCAACATGCCCTCATTTTTTTTTAAGCTGTGGTATGTAATAGCTTTTTTCTGTTATAATTCTGTAAAGCTCACATAAATTGTTTGCTCAGATGAATGAGCTGTGTTAAATCAGTTAGTAATTTAGCCTGAAACAGATCATTCCAGTTACAGAGTTCTCAAACATCAGAATACTGCAGCCACATTGCCTGACACCCTGCTATCTCACTTTTTTAGATAGTCCAGCTATTAATGCCCATCCTGCCTTTCTGAGGAAGTGCCTTGTGTAAAGTCTCTATCAAAGTGAACAATCAAAGTGAAAAGTTCCGTAATTCTTTATAACTATCTCACATTCACCTCCGATAGTCTAAAATCATCAACTTGCATCACATTAAGACAAGGACAGGAAAATTTGGTTTCGTTTCTTTTACCTAGAGGAGATCAACTTCTACACAACATAAATTTTCTATAAAACCGGGGGTTTATGTTGATGATTAAAAAAAAATAATTTGGAATACTTAAGCACTTCTTTTTAACAAATTTGAAATATTAGCTTCAGTTCAGCATAAATCTGGACCTCCTCCTGTCAGTGAAATTTCGTAACATCTGTCCATTAGGTGCTTGGAATCCTGCCTCCAGGCATTCTGTAATCTGTGTTCCCCAGATGGATTATAACTCCCAGGATTCCATAGAGTATCCTTTTGACTGAAACATGTGAAGAATCATGAGTGTCAGTACATTGTGAAAGATGAAGTTCTGACACTGAGCACTGCTTATGAAGTAGATTATGAGCTGCTGATGGTACAGCTCCTGAGAGACCATGTGGGATGGCAGATAATCCAATTTAATGTCAAACTGACTCATAACACAATATTTAGCTATTTTTGAATCAGAGTTTTTCTGAACTTTCTGATGAGGAAAAATCCCTCAATATTTTGACATTGATTTGGAATGAGAAGTTGCTTTTCCAAAGGATTAGAAATTCAAACTTTTGCTTATATTATTTTTGCAGTATAATGTGACACTTCAAAGGCTACAAAACCCTACTGAAAAGGCAACCTGACTCACAGACTACCTTAGGTCAACTTATTATCTCCTTCTCCATCATCCCACTAAATGATTTTAATATTGTCTTCCTCCTACTACTGAAGGGATGACTTTTGCAGGTATTAGGACTCATGCCTTCCTTATTTTCCTTCTTACCTTTAAAATAAAATCCCTTTTTTCAGTGAAAGTAACACAACCACATTGCAAACATCGTCAAGGGAAACTATGGGTCTAGGTGGAGAATATAATTTTTTCCCTATTTCAGAGATAAGGTGGTCCAAACTTAATTCAAACCTACTACAACTCTTTTACATCCTAAATAGTAACTCTTAGTGGAAACATGGGCTTCTGTGGTCATTCCCAATTTAAATGATAAATGAGCTACTGTTCACAGAAAAAAAATTAGTATGGTGTAATCACAGACAAAAGATCCAAAAAAGTCTAAAAAGCCTTGCTGCAGGATAATGACTGTCAAATAGAGATAATACTTGCTGTCAACAAATAATATTAACAGCTCCCCTTTAATGAATAGCAACTTGAACTAGAGCGTGACACTGCAGAGATTAAAAAGCTCAACACTTGCACAGTTTACAGTTCTGTTTTTGTAATTGGACTGCAATTTGCAGTTTGGACTGCTGGATCAGTTCTTAAGTTAAAAGGACAAAGGTTTCTGACAACAGTAGTTTTATAGGATTTGGTATAAGAAAGGGAAAAAACATTCCTTTAAAATGAACCTTCCATTTTGGCTTCACTCAAAAATTTCAGGCATTAAATAAAAGAAACTGTATTTTCATATGGAAATTGTAATGTTTGGATTTTTTCCCTAATGTTGCTTTAAAAAAAAAAATTAATTGATTCCATCATCTAGCATATGTAAAGTTTTATAGTTCCTGAGAGTATTAAATATTTTTAAATATTTCCATCCAGATTCCACACAGAAAATGCTTAGTTGTCAGTTGCTCTGAACTTCTCCCCTGCCCCCCCCGCCTCAAAAAAAAAATCTGTGGCCAATTTTGACTACATTTGACAGACAGCTAAAGATATGAAAGGTATATGTTTCTTATAGTTGTCATGAAATAGAAAGATAAGAAAGTGAACCAGAGTAGTTATTCAGAAATGCAAAGGTGAAGCCACAGGTGAAATTTATTAAAGATACCAAAGGATGTAGGTGGGAAAAATAGGTAGGAAAGGACTGCAGGAAAAGCTTTAATCAAAATTTATGTTTTCAGTACATTTTGGCTCATCCAAGGACAGGCCATAGACCTGAGGGAAAACACCAGGCTCATATCTACCCATTCTATCTTCAGATTTGTCAGATGTGGAAAGACGTGGAAAAGTTTTATTCAGGCTTCTGGGACAACACAGACATTTTCAGTATAAACTCACCCTACTTAGTTTTGCAATTCTCCAAGGCCAAAGAGCAAGTCAAGAAGCATAGTGTGTCCTGGTCAGTGTCTGGGTATTAGTGGGGGCAGGAAGGAGGGAAGGAGCAGGTGTCTGCATGGCAAAAACACCACTCTCCAAGAGATCCCCATGGTTACAAACAACTTTCTCAAGCCTATCATTTTAAAAGACTAATTAAACCTGAGGCTTTTCACACCACATACCTGAGATGGTAGTTCAGCAGCTTCTGTCTCAGTCACCAAGAGTCGAGTTTCCAAGGCTCATATTAAAATCACCAGCATGAAAGTGAAAAACCTTCAAGGTGTTTTATCCCATTTGTATTATCTATTATCTTTGCACACTACATATCTATATGGCTGTGGACATCTCTCATGAATCAGGTGGAAATAGAGATGAAATTAAAGCGCCCCTCAAAAAAAGGAAGGGAAAGGAAGGGAAGGCAANAGGATCACTTCAGGTTTACAGAGAGGAATCAATAGAGCTCAGACTGGACAGGCGATATTTTATTAATTTCTTCTGATTTCTGAGTTTTCGGTGAGAAGTTCTGATATATGATAAGACTTCACACTTACTTAACAGTATGAAAATTACTGCCACATGGTCAGACAGCGTCTGCCCTCTCAGATGCATAATATTCTGAGATACACTGTGCAGGTTTATAAATTATTTTCATGTTTAATATTCTTTCACGTGCTAATACTTTGACAGGACATGCCAAGTCCTACACCTCGGGAGGAATAGTCCCATATCCCAGTATATGCCAGAGGCAGACCAGCTGGAAATCAGCTCTGCAGGGAAGAGATGAGGATCCTGGTGCGTGACAGCTTGAACATGAGACATCAATGTGCCCCTGTAGCAAGGAGGGCCAACAGCACCTGCACTGCCAGCACGATGAGGGAGACAGTTCTTCCTGTCTGCTTAGCACCAGTGAAACACATCTGGAGTGCTGTGTCCAGGTGTGCTCCCCAGTACAAGGGACAGATGGGAAAGAGTGCAGCAAAAGGCAACAAAGAATATTGAGGTATTGAAGCATCTTTCCAACAGAAGGAGGCTGAGAGCTTGAGTTGTTCAGTGTGAGGAAGGGAAGGCTCATGGATATCTGGTCAATTTGTGTAAATACTTGATTGGGATGGTGTAAAAAGGCAAAGCCAGACTGTTCTCAGTGGCGCTTTGAGACAGGACCAGGGGCAATGGGCACAAACTGAAGTACAAGAGATTCTATTTAAATGTATGGAAAATCTTTTTCACTGAACCGATGGGTGTGACTGGCAACCAAAGCATACGTCTTTTATCCAGACCTCGTGACTGTGCAGATAGAGCACAAAGGAACTATTAATTATTGCAAGGGTTTCTTAAGGAAAGATCTCAGTTGTTCAACCAGGAGTATGGCTATGGCAAGAAAGGAGCAAAACACTCTTGAAAAAAAAAAATTTATGATGGAAAGCAATTATTTCCCAGAGCATAATCAGTGGACATGAAGCCTGCTCAGCATAATTGTTTGTGTATCTAATATTGCCCTTGCATGTTGTGTATTCTTTTCTTCTGTTTCATTTAGCTGTGTTGGAACATTCTCTCAAGAAATGCTTTCACCAGAATTTAAACTGTTTATGGTAGGGATGTCAGCGTCCCATCTTCCACATGCAGTCATGTAGTTCCCACATGTGCCTCTGGTGCCACTGGTGCTTGAGAAGCTGTAAGGCAACAGGTTGGGTAATCAGGTATGTTGCAACTCCCTGGTTTAAACCAACTGGAATTGCACTTAGATATGATGCCCTAACCATTTAAAGTCATGTTCAGTTGTGTGTCAGTCTGAACAATAAAATTTGACACCAGTAAAGAATGAGCAGGCAGGAGAGTTGACATGTGATGTGAAGCCAGTCACAGTCCTTCTTATAAACTGTCATTGCATGCTGGTATGAGGAATGAACCAAGTCTTGTTTTTCTTTAGCTGCCTCTGACCTCTCCTTGCCTTTCTGTCAAGGCTTTTCCAGTCCATAGTTCTCTCACAGTACCTGTATACTTCATAGATAACCCATGCTTGATAATATATAAAAATGAACTCTAAGGCAATGAGATATATAATTTTGTTGCTATTTTCTAAAATAAATAGCTCACAAATATGGAGGTTTTTTTGCATTGTTTGATTAGTACTTGCCAGAAAATGTAAGCTCTCAAAGTAAGTGGTGAACTCACATGTATATCTTCTAGCAACTTTTTAAATTTTGAATCTTCTGTATCTTCATAAAACAAAATCCCACTTTCTCTAAAGCAGGCTGAACTTGAATTTTACTGAAGGGTCCTTGGTTTTTGCAGAATTCGTGCTCTGAGATTCCTGTTGCAGAAGCAGTCCAATATAAACAAAGGTTTTATTACCATGAAGATAGAAGCTATAATCTCTCATCTCTCTTTTGTTATGTACTGAGAGCTAAATTGTTACAGTTCCTGATCCACAATGAGGAAAATTAGTTATCTTTTGCTGGTAATAGGAGTTTCCCTCATAAAAACAGAGTCATGATTTCCTATGGATTTCTTTCTTTGTTATGACATCTAATAAGGGATGAACTTCATTGCAGTGGAAACACAAATGGGAGATGCATCCTCTACTTTGCTTGTCCTCATCCTGACCCCTAAGCATGTCAGAAAGTGAGTATGTTTGAACTTTTGCCTTTTGTTAAGTTTGGTAGAAACTCGCCTCTGAGTTCAAATCCTTTCAAGGATGGATACATAGATGAACACAAAGAGACAAGATCACGTAAGCCTCTTCCTCTGAAAATGAAGCTGTGAAATGGATGAATCTGGATGCGAAGGAAAAGCCTGCTCTTAGATACTGATCACTAAGACTAGAATAATCCTAATGACAATGTGATGATTATTATGAGAGCTTTGAGAGGAAGGAACTGATAGCACTTGCCTAAAGAGGAGAAATCGGAGGATGGGCTAGTCCCGGCTGCAAAGCATGCTGCGAGAAAAAGGTAAATGAGAAGTAGATGAAAGTATCATTTCCTTCATTCTTTGGTGGACTTTCACAGAAATTAAAAACATAGCGAGAAAGATTCTTCTGAAGCTAGATCTGTCCCACTCTTTCTTTCCTGTGAAGAAAGTGAAAATGCCACTTTCTCTAGTCTTCTCAAATCACTGCAGATTACCTATGTATCTCAGTGTGTATGTGTGTGTGTGGCTTTTGGGGTAAGAGATACCTGCCCACACATGCTGATATATGCGTATACACAGTCAGATTTACATACAGCATGTCATATATTTTTTGATTCCAAATATTATCAGCGACAGACTGCCATTAAAAACTGATGAAGTAAAATGATGATGAACAGCAACAAGGAATATGTTGGCTCATTCTCTCTTAAGCAAAAGTGTTTGGTGTTTTGCAGATTTTCAGTTTGTCTTTTTATTGAATTTTTCATTGCTAGGATAACACTAAATTCAATATAGTTTTCAGGTATATGTTTAATAAGTTATTCCAGTGATAGTCTCAAGCATGGTGTTTTTTTTAATATATGTCCAACAATGTGAAATTAGCACTGAAGAACCAAATTTGATTTGTCATTCATGATCAGAGGAAGCTGAAGGATGAGATGAATCCTTATCCCTAATATATTCATCTCAAGTTGCCCTTACCTGGATTCCGTTTAAGTTTTTATACAAAAAGGTCTCCAGATACTTAAACAGATGAATATCTGTAACTCTAGGGAGAGAAAAGTCCAATTTTAAAGCTTCATAATGTAATAGTTTAATATCAACTAGGAAGATACACTTTTTATATACAAGGTTACCAGACATCGTTCTTCATATGGGATCATTAGCACCTTTGTGACACTGCCTCATGCCCTCTCTGCCTGTTTCCTTTTGGTTTGTTTGATTGTTTTTTTTCCTCAGACAATAACACAAAAACTCTGCTTCATTGCCAGAGTATGGGTTTAGTGTGATGCTGGTCTCTTTATCTGCAGTACATTTTTGGAAAAGGGGACAATTCAAGATAAGGAGCAGGTAAATTTTTTTTTTAAATTCCATGCTGATTTGGTGAAATCTATGTGTTTCCAAAAATTATTTCTTTTTATTGAAGTCGTAATGAAACTGTGGGTTAGATCTAATGAGCCATTCTTGACAGATGGCCTTCAGATGGAAATTTGTCAGAGTTTTTATGAGTTTACTTATCTGATGGACTCCATATTTCAGGTTCTTTTGCTTTGGAGCACAATTCCTCCAAAACAATGAGCTAACGGAAGCTGAGGATCTACTCCTGCTTCCAGCAAATTTTGAACTTTCTTTTCCATGAGGGGAAAAAAAGAATCATTTAAATACATTTAAATTTATTTTTGTTATGCTTTTGTGCTCTGTTAAATATATTGAGTTCTTCTTGGACTGACATCAGCTTGTGCCTTTAAACTCAAAAGTCCCTGTTTCTGACACACAGTGAATAATTACAAAGTAATTAATTTATTTTTAATAAAAGCTTTATATAAATGAAGGAATTGCATACATAAACTTCTGTTCTGTCTTGTCAGAGTCAGGGTGTAATGAGGGCCAGTTGCTCCCTAAAGAACAGGAAGCTGAGAGGGACACCATCCCAGGCAACATCCTCACTGATGGATCTCTGTCTCTCAGGGGCAAAGGACAGTGGCACAGGGCTGGGTGCTGATTACGGGGTCCATCAAGACCCCCCAGCATGGCAAACAGTGAACCAGGTCCAGGAGCTAGACTTGAAATCAAATCAGGAATAGAAGGAGGCAGGGCCAAAGAACATTCTGGACAGGTGACAGAGTTGCTACACACAGCTGATAGGTCCAACCAAGACAGAAGTTACCTACAACGAGGGACATGGGTTCATCCAGTGGGCTGGAACAGACACAGGAGACCAGTACTCCTGCCACTCCTCCTGCATCAGGGGCTGATGACTCCAGGCTGAGCAGGAAAGGAGCTTCTGGATCTGTGGGCAGAGAATACATCTTCCTTCAATCTATTTTAGAAGACTGTGAAGCCTATTAGTATCAGATCCGTAGAGCTGGTGCACAGAAACTGATATCCAAACTGTTGATATACCAGAGGATTTCAAATCAGACTAGGTGTAGTTTGTATGTGTGAACTGGCCATGCTTTAGTAGCTAGAGCATAGGTTCTGCACCTATCTCTCAGCTTATCTCCCATTTTAACATCACTTGAAAACAGTTCTGTTCCTATATTGTGAGTCTGCTTTGCATAGTCAACCGAAGTAAGGTAAGTGGGTACAATCTGGAGATCTGCTTAAAAAATACACTCCTGATTTAAACTAAAATGCTCAAGTAGACCACCCAAACCCCTCTTTAGCTTTATCCCACAGAATCTCTGGCAATTTCCTCAGGAAGAAGAACAGATAAGTCTTTGATCAGTTTCTGTAGCTTCTCTTATCTCTAGATTACCTGTCTTATTCAAGCTTCAGAAATACCATAGAAAAGCACTGAGAAAACTGATGCTTAAGTCACACTGATGTAATCTCTGAGGCCTCTGGTGCTGCTCAGAAAATGTTAGGCTGAAAAGTAGTTCCCTTCCCTATAAATATCTCCAACAGATAAACCAATTAGAAATACAGAGGGAAGCAGAAGTGTTTAACAATGATGCAATCAGGTAAAGTCAGGAGAGACACGATTGATGCTTATTCTTTGCTAAAGGTCAGAAATGCTGCCACCTTTGAACTGTTTAGCTCAGAGTTCAAACTTAAAAAGCAGAGTCATGCACATTGGCCCTCAGAGGGTTTTAAATTCTGTGAGCCTCCCGAAGTTCATGTTGAACTCAGTCTGAGGTAAGGTGTTATCCTGTTTACTTGGCACGTCTCTGCTAGACGTGCAATCTATCAGTGATCCATCTATACAGGTTCTTTCACGGGCAGAGAGACTAACTTGTCTTTTCCATCTCTATGTAACTTATCTGGCCAGAACAAATTTTACGAGTTTGACCCAGAAACAAGGCAAAGATTTGGGCCAACTTCTGTGACAGGGGGTGGCTTACCTTCGCTCATTTGCAACCTATGAATTTATTAATGATCCAAATATAAGCAGTGACCTTCTGTGACAGATGGTGAATCATGTCTTACTTCCAGTGCATAAATTAACATTTTACAAGGCTTTGAAAAACAATGTTGACTTTAGCAAGAAGAGCATACTAACAAAGATTTGCTGAAGTCTGACGATCTAAGTTTGGATACAATGCAAATTCATTATCTGAGGAAAAATCTAGTATTATTGTGCCATTAACAAGGACATTGCAAGCTGCCACTTGTTTTAGAATGATGTATGGTTTATGATGTTGAAACTGCCATCACAGAGAAGTCACAATGATTTGCCTTGAAGATGATTTATGAATCATGAGTCTAGAGGAAATAATTTCTCTCACATAGCTTGTTGGAAGAAAGTTCTCTTGGTGTTTGCTTTTATCAGAAGAGGTATCTCCTAGTCCTCAAAATTTTGATCTAGAGCCTCCTAAATCCCAAACTCTTGATTTTATAAAAAAGTAGATTTTCCCAATAATTTAGGGTTTAGATATTCTGGTTTTCAGACNTTAGCAGTATTACAAAAATATGGTAACACACAATGACCTAGATAAGATGTTGATAACTGAGGAGAGCTTCGGTTACATATCTAAGCATGAGTGTGCATTAGATGATCCAGTAAACAAATGTAAATGTAAATGCCTTGCAGCATTTTCTCTCCCTCAGAAAAAAAGTTGGATTTGCACAATAACAATACACACAGGCTGAGCCCTAAGCAGCTTTTCAAACCACAGTACAGTAGTGTTATATACAGCTACTATAGTTTTATTATGTCTTTTCTCCATTTATATCATGTGGAATAATGCTCATCATTGTCATCTCTCATACTGGAGCAGCAGCCTGCTAAATTTTAATGCCAGTGAAAACAGAGAACAACTGAATGCAAATTTTTGCCCTTCCCTCACTTCTTTTCCAGCTGCAGGTGGGAGGATCTTTCCGTGGGATATGGAGAATTTATTTGATGAGATTTGGATTCTTTTTCTTCAACTGAAACTACTTCTTTGAGGTACTTTCATGAACTGCTGATATGTGAAGCCTGGAAGAAGCACAGAGGATGTTAAGTATTGTTATATTTAGATAAAGCAACTCAAAATAATATATATATTTGGATGGATGCAAAACTATTTAGCCTTCCTCTTCATCCCACATGCCAAGCAAGAAAAGTCACATACCAACAATGAGCTTGGAAACCCCATTAAACTGCAGAGCAAGAAATACCAATAGAACCAGAGTACATTGTATATAAGATGTGGAGAATCCAAGAAATCCTCATAAATTCGTTCATTCCATTTCCTTTGCAGAAGTGCACCCTTGCCAAGGTGGCAGCATGCTGAAGAGGAAAGGATAAGATCTGACCTAAGGCAATTCTGTACTGTCATTAGTAAACATGAATTAATGACAGAATATGTACAGACTTTTGTGGATTACAGTAAGTAATTACACTAAGCAGATCTAAAAGTAATTAACTAGTAAGCTGCAGCGCTGTTTAGAAGACAGAAAAGTCATATATTCATCTCATAATCACAGAGATACCACATGAAAATTAATTACCATGTAATTATATAATCAGTATTTACCATGTCCAAACAGTATTTGTTCCCCTTTAATTTGAAGTGCCACTTTATTTTAAAGTATTAAATTACTAAACCTCCTGTGACTGTGATCTAAATCTAGAGTAGTAATCACTGTGTGTGGTAAAGCATGTAAGAAAAAAAGTCACTGAATGCTGAATGACCCAGTTCACTTTCTACATGCACTAGAAAAAAAATTAATTCTGTCTGATGGAATTTCACAGTGTCCCTCTTTTGGATTTTTTTTTATGTCCACTTTAAAATATTTCTGTTTTGGCAGACCTGGAAGTTTAATCCAGCCTAGTTCAAGACAGCAATTAAGCACATGCTCAAACCCAGCTGATCAGGTTGCAGACAGGAGTTTTAGAACATACTTTAAGGTCAAGGCAGGATTCAGCGTTGTATTGCACAGAAATCATGGCTCTGAGCTTGTTTTCTCAGAGGTAGTACAGTGATTTTCAGCAGTGCTGGCAAAATTTAATATGATGCTCTAAAGAAGCAGTTCAGATTTAGACCAACCCTGGGTTACTCCTGCCAGAGGAACAGGAAAAACAGAAGAAAGAGGACAAAGATGGATGAGGAGCCAAGGGAGGAATCCTGAGGAAGTGGCTTGCTGTTTCAGTTGTGACAGGAGTGATGGCAGTGGCAGAGCTCAGGGTTTGAAGCATTTATGGAGGTCGGAGCCCCAAGCAGTGGCCTCTCCTGGGTGGCAGCAGGAAAGAAAGCTGTTTTATTCAGGACTCTGAAATAGTTACCATGAGCAGTGAGCCACAGCTAACTCATTCTCCTCAGCATCTCCAAGCATGCTGGCTGCTCTGGGTCTTGGGTATGCTCCATTTGCTTGAAGTGAGTGATAGTTTTGCTTTGCATTGGAACAGTATTGTTGTTTTATACGTGGGAGTCTGGGCAGTGGCCTGTTACCCTGTCTCAACATTGGAAAGCAGAGGTTGCTTTTGGGGTTGAGAGGAAAAACTAAGCTCTGTTGTTTTCAGTTGTCACTGAAATCTAATTGCTGTGGGAATGTGCTTATGGTAAAATATTTGCCCTATAGTAATTTCTCTGAGACCATCACCTATAACTGATATTTGCAATGTGATAATATCCAATCTTTCAACAACACTTTGGGTGATAGGACAGAAAGACTTTATCTGCCCTAAAAAAAACCTAGAAAGTTATTGCAGTAGCAGAACAGAGCAAATCATTGACTTGGATCAAATAAAAGGTAATGAACTAAAGCGAAAAAGTCTGCAACATATTATCACTGAAACTTTATAAGACTGCCTCCCGCCTGCTGACTGTTTTCATACTTGGTGGCATGTTGCATCAGTGCTTGGCATTTATGAACACTTAATGCTCCACACAGATGAAATTCGGATGATTGCCACAATGAAAGGCGGCAGAGAATGGACAGGGTGCCTTTCCAGAATCCTGAAGCACAGATGTAAATGTTCATCACTGACTGATTATTCCTTTAAGGCAACATATCTTTCCTGACCTCTCTTCGAAATCTACATCATTCAGAGATTCTGGAGGGCAAGTATATGATGTACAGAAAATCCAGATCAAGATCTGTGTGATATAGCTGGCTATTCCTAAACTCTCTTGATCTCTAGGAGCTGAACTTCCAGATCCTGATCTGAAATCTACTTTCAATAACTGCAAAATCAAAGGCTGGAGGACTGTCATTTCCCAGAGTCAGCTAGAAGTAGTATCATCCCTGAAGCTCTACCTTTATATAGTTCACTGAACATTTTGCTGTTTTTAACTTGTACTTTTCTTTATTGTCTCTTTTTCTTGGACACATCTTTTGAGCATTTTTTCCATTTTGGTTGTAGATTATAGAAAGAGCTATGTGAATGGTATTACTCATCATCCTTCAAGTAGTTTATGAAGACATCTATTCAAACACATGGGTAGGTCATGGTGCTGACATCTGTGCTGGCAGCATGAAAGGAAGTACAAAGCTGGACAAGACAGCTAAACTTTGTATGAATATTCATGGTTTCATATGTAAAAAAAAAAAAAAGAGAGAGACACGCTCTCCACCACCAAGCAATTCTGAAAGTATAAATACAGAGTGTCTTTTACCCTTTACTTTTCCAACTCAGTCTTGCAGTCTCCATAGTCAATGTTCTCCCATCAAATGAGATTAATTTTTCATGCTGGCAACTAACAAGCATGGTGGATCAAATCCTTATAAAAAATCAATAACTTTGCTCAAGTTAGACCAAAATTAATTGATTTTACTTACTGTTTGTGGTCCCAAACTCTCTTAGCTCTCAGTGGGGGATTTGTTTAAATAAGGCATGCTGTATGTCCTCTCCTTTGCCTTTCACTATTTTGATTATTCTCTGCTCTGAAATTCTAAGTTACTATGCCACTGGTTTCTTCCACCTTTCTATATTGGACAAAAGAATGTTATGTTAAAAAAACTGAAGTGCCGTTCATTAATCATCAATAAACTGAGAAAATGGCTCCCAATTAGCTCTAACCACGAGCAATGAGTGAGATAGAAAAACTTATTTAAAATGACATTGTGACTATTAAATATAAGCACATATTTACTCCAAAAGTATTTTGGGATTTATGAGAATGACAGTTTCTTGAAGAGTTCTTACACCTGGGAAATTATTTGTTTGCTTTGTTCTTTTTATCACAACCTGATCAAGGGGCAGAAGCTGCCCACAGTTTTGTTTTCTGAGTGAAGTTTTAGAAGACCATATAAAATATTCAGTTAGGGTGGTCATATTTGTCCTCTAGTTGTACTGACAGAAATCCAAAGAGACTGTGTATTGATGAGTTACTTTATATTTACAGCAGTACAAAGAGCAGAACTGAGAGTAAGGTGGTGCATCTCCATTTGTATGACTAGGGGAAGGCATTCATCAAATGGTGTACAGTATGAACCAGAATATTCATGTATTAACAGAGAGCTAAAAGATGTGGGGCTCTAGCTACTTTTAAGTATTTTGCTGTTTATCACAGCACAACTCAGTTTTTTATCTTTAATATTGGAAAAATGAATTATTCTGAAGCATATATCCAATTTTCAAATTATCATTTCAAAATGTGTTTGTGGTTTAACAACAGCCAAGCAACCAAGTCCCACACAGCTGCTCACTCACTTCTCTCACAGTGGGATGCGGGAAAGAATTAGAAGAGTAAAAGTAAGAGAACTTGTGAGGTGAGATAGAAACAGTTTAACAGGTAAAGCAAAAGTCACACATTCATGCAAATCAAAACAGGGAATTCAATCATCACTTTCCACGGGCAGGCAGCCTGTTCAGCCATGCCCAGGAAAGTACGGCTCCATCCCTTGTAAGAGTTACTTGGGAAGACAAACGCCATCACTTTGGAGGTCTCACATTTCGTGCTCCTTCTCCCAGCTTTATATGCTGAGCATGACTCCCTGTGGTACACTATAATAGCTGCTGTGAAGAAAATTGACGCTACACAAGCTGAAATGAGCAAAAAAAATGAAATTTTATAAAGCATAGAGGTTGGGACAAGTTAAAAAATGAAAGTAGACATATGTTTTGATATTCTTGATTGATTAAATCCATACTTGTGAAGGCAAAACAATCTGATATAATCAGTTATTCATAATTAAAATGACCTTACTATATGGAATGCTGAATACACTTGATGAAAACCAACTTTATAAAAACTGAACAGCAGGAAATGGTGTGCTTTTTCAGGATTTTATACATGCTTTTGTTTTACAGTACCAAACAACACTTTTTTTCCATTGAAATTCTTTTGCCTGTGTTCTAATACTTGCTAAGGCACCTACATAAACTGACAGGATTTCCAGATGGAGCTGGATTTTAAGGGCATTTACGGTTACCATGTATATCTGAAACCAGGACACTTCAACAGTCTCATAATTCTTAATGTTAAGGCTAATATTAAGATTGAAAAACTTTAGTTACTGTCTTTTGGACTGAAAATTGAGAAATATATTCCCAGTTTTGCCTGGTTTCTATTTTCTCATCTAAGGTTTCTGGTCATAGGAACTGCAGGTCATAAAATTACCATCTGCTGAGGCAAAGACACAGTCTACATAATTTCTGAGAAGGTGGTACAGCTACTGCCAGTACTGCAGCTGTGTCTTCTGCTGTGTAATGTGTTGCAATTAAGGATATGTGGTTGAAAATGCTATATACACTTCTGATGGTTTTTTCAGGCTAAGAGACAGCTTTCCTGTACTATTACAGGATTTTTTTTTCACTTCAAGCTGTTTTGAAAATTTCTGAAGCTAAAAGACATCAGAATTACATCTATGATGTGTTCCTGACTCTGATTTTATGAACCCCAGTTCTGATGCTTCTTAAAACTTTAAACAAAAGCATAGCAACAGAATTAAATCAGACTGGAAGGTATTATTAATACTAGGGAAAAATGTATATTCAGCAGCGCTCAGGATGATATTGTTACCAAAGACTGTGCTCTCATTTGTAATAGTAGCTTCACACAGTTATTAACCTAATAATCATATTAAGGACTTAATCTGCTGAGCACTTCGACACTCAAGGCTTTGTCCTTGTGGGGCATACCGCTCCACAGAAAGGAAATGTAAAACACTTTTATGTTACAACAGAAGGAGTCAGCGTGAAACTGCACCTTTTATCTCCAAAACATTTCACAAACAAAACCAGACACTGTAAATATCACTACCCTCATTTCTATAGATGAGGAGAATGTAATTTACTTTCACACTGTCATGAGTCATTCTGAGCAATTTCAGGACTGCTCAGTTTCAATTTCTTTGCTCTTGACAAAAATAAAATAGGGATGAACAGACTACTGTTACAGCCTCTCAAACATAATTATTTCAAGCTACAGTCTGTTTCCATCAGACAATGTGTGTGTATACAAAAAAACTTTGAAGGTAGGACAGCACATGTATTATGTGTCATTCATGCACATGTAAAGCTGAGGGAGAATGAATTAGTTATGCAAATCATTTGTCCTTTATTGGAAGCTTAAAATTTCACAGTGTTAGTCACTTAAATGCTTAGTGGATGCTTAGTGCTATGGTTGTACAAACTGGCATTTTTAACTTCATACATATTTATTTGATTAAAATACTTAATTATATGAGACATAGGGGATTTTAAATCTAGTGCCAATAACATGAAAACTGTCCTAATAAAAATGCACAGATGACATCACAGAAAAACTGACTCCTTCAAAAGAGGTTAGTAGTTTGTCTTATTATTTATGGACACATCCCTGCAGGTTCTTTAACATATTTGTCTTTTCAGAACAGGGTCATTAGTAAATCTAATACTCGATGAACTCATTGTCCCAGCCAAACATGTAACAGCTAAATTAAAAAGTTTGCCATATCTGTTACTGTGTTGGTTTTGGGTTTATTTATTTGGGGTGTTTTGTGGTTGGT
>VXAU01005684.1:723480-763618 GCA_013399695.1 Formicarius rufipectus
GAGTGGAAATAAAAATGGATGAAAAAACCTGTCATACCTGTTGAGCACAGTTAAGTGGTTTTCTAGGTAACTGGAGTGCTTGATAAGCAAGAGAGGCCGAGGGTGATTTCACTCAGCATGGTTAGAATTCATGACAGGTTCACTTTAAAACACCAGATCTCCATTGGCAGTTCTGCTTCATTCTAAGTCTCCATTCCGTTTTTACAAAGACACAATTCCTGTCATGACTTGCTGAGGAAAGAAAAAGTTTTAACAACATGACTGCTTGACATAGCTACAAATGATGGGATTTTTATTCTTTGAAAGGGTTTTTCTTACATCTAGATCAGAACAAAGTCTGTAAGGAGACTACACTGTAGCATGATGAGGTCTAAAGGTTTTAGTAACATCAGTATTTGAATCCCATATGAATAATCAGACTAAAAGTCAATCACTCAGGTCACGCTGAATTAAAATACACCAGACAAAGAAACGAAAGCTTCAAAGCTTTTAGAAGTTCTAAAAAAAACCCCATGGATGCCACTTGTACAGCTACCTTCACATTCAGGCCATCCAAACTAATATTCAAAAAGAAACTGAAAAATGACCAAAAAACCCCCCAAACCAAACCAAACCAAACACCCCCCCCCCAAAAACAAAAACAAAACAAAAAAACCCCAAACCAAACCAACCAACCAAACAAACAAAAACAAACAAACAAACAAACAAAAAAGATCCCAAAGCAGTACTTTTAGGTTTATAATAACCTTGCATGTCTCATCAATGAAGTTTTAACCAAAATAATCTTGCACATGTATACTAGAGAGGAAGGGTAAGCAAAAGAACCAGGAAATGTGACTTACTGTAACCAATGAAGAATTTTCAGTCTAATATAGTTATTTTCATTTGAGTAGACAGCTTTAAAGGTAAACACCTATGATAAAATTCTAATAATTTTTGAACAATATCACAATTTATATGTAGCTATATATATGCTACATATAAAATATTCCATTATTATTATGTATAAAATAGCCCATTAATATGGCAGCAAATGGTATAGCAAGTGTAGCAAGTTGTAAGCAAGCCTGCAGTAACCCTTCAGTCTTTCAGTCTGGATATTTCATAGAGAGATAGGAACACCTACTAGGAATACAGGATTTGCATGTTAGCCTACAGCAGAACATAGACGCTGACATAGCTGACCATATCAGTAATCTCTCTATCCAATCCACTGGCCTGAGTCAGTGGAGTCCAGAGCTCCAAAGTCCATGCAGACACTAAATAAATCTGTGCCATGATTTGAAAATTATCCTGTCTCCTGAGATACCTCCTGCAAAACCATTGCAAGAATGCTCCTGTATGTAAGGGATATGGATAAAATCAGCTTTGGACATCAGCCTGGTAATGTAGAAGAAGCCATTCTACTCAGGTAGAATACATACCAAGTAGACTTTGGTTTTGTGGAGAAACTTGTCTGTAGTACAACTTCTGTATTTGCATGTGTAAGGCTCCATATGACAGCTATAGCCCTAAGCTTGATCTCCAAGTAGGATTTCAAAATACCATCAAAAGCCTGAAGCCTGACATCGTGGCTTATGGTGTTAGACTATAAATATTTATATATATACATTTGCAGAGGTATTTTTATACTTTTTACAGGCACTTGTTCCACCTGTGCTTTAAGCCAACAATGTGCTTGCCAGCTTTAAACTGAAAACACCATGCTTGGAGTAATACAGTAAGCCTTGCTCAGAGCAAAGTGCTGCCTAATGAAGTTATGTGAATTCTGGATCACACCTTGCTTGGATTCAGCCAACTCCAAGTGCAAGAAGAACATGGTCAGGGCTGTCTGCAAAAGATCTAGCAGACCCTGGAAGGAGGTAAATTATGAGCTCTTCACTGTAAACTTAAATAATAGCTAAATTCCCAGTTCTGAGAGCAAGGGTAAGACCAAACTGTATTTGAACAACAGTAGCCTTAGGTGAGTATTTTCACTTAATTGTAAAGTGTTTGTATGTAAGCCCAGCATTGCATCCTATGGTGTGAATACAGCATAGGTGTAATTGAGGGTGATTGTCATGGTTTAATCCCAGCTGGCAACTCAGCCCCACACAACTGCTTGCTCCTTTCCCCCTGGTTGGGATGGGAGAGAGAATCGGAGGGGTACAAGTGAGAACACTCATGAGCTGAGATAAAGGCAGTTTAGCAGGTTAAGCAAAGGCTGTGCACAAAAGCAAGGCAAAACAAGGAATCAATCCACCATTTCCCACTGACAGGCAGGTGTTCAGCCACCCCCAGAGAAGCAGGGCTCCATCACGCATAACAGTGACTTGGAAAGACAAAGGCCATCACTCTGAATGTCCCCCACCCCTTCCTTCTTCCCCTAGATTGACAAGCTAAGCATGACACCTTATATACTGGATATTCCTGTGATCAGCTGGGGTCAGCTGTCCTGGCTGTGCCCCTCCCAACCCCCTTTACACCCACAGCCTCCTCACTGGTGGGGTGGGGTGAGACATCCTAACTTTGTGCAACCGCTGCTCAACAATAACAAAAACATCCCTGTGTTATCAACACTGTTTCCAGTACAAATTCAAAACACATATCCATATCAGAAGCTATGAGGAAGATGAATTCCACTCCAGTAAAAACCAGCACAGTAGTGAACATCCATTGGTTTAAAACCTATATTTTAAAAATTATTTTTAAGCTTTTTAGAAATCTCAATTATTTTTGTTTTTGTTTTTGTTTTTGTTTTTTTTAGTGTGGAAGGTCTTTTGGGGCAGAAAAATGGAATCAGCCTGTCTTTGTGTGCATGTGCAATGCATCCATGTATTTCTACTTCTCAATGAATATATTTGTTCTTAGATGCTGCAGGAGAAAAGTAGTGAATACATTAGAATAACAGAGAGGAAGTTAGACACTGGAGGCAGAAGGCAGAATGTTTTTAAGAGTGTCAGGTGAAAGTAGAGCTAACTTCCTGATCTAAATTCTGACAGTCCATCACTTGTTTTTCAGTGTCTGTACTTGCATCATTCATCAAATATCCTCTCACAGCAGGCAGAAATCATGTGGGAAGAAATCGTGAAATCCAAGAAAACTGTGAGAGAAATCAGTTATCCCTGAGTGGATTCAGAACAGCAAATCATGTTTGTTTGCTGTTTTCCACAAATTCCATAGGATATTAGTATGCCGAATACAGATTTCAGACACGATTAGGTCCTGCTGTGCAGAGAAGTGCCGCAGGTGGGCTTAGACTCTTGGATGGCCAAGGTCTCATCTCTTCACGCCTCCCTCTTCTCCACACTGCATTAGCGTAGGGCAGTTGATGGAAGGGGAAGGGAAAGTCTCTGTGACTAACCTGCTGATTTGGTTGTTTTCTCCCAAAGCAAGGCAGCCACCAAGGAGTGAAGTCTCATTTTCTGGGTCTGAAGATTCAGACTTCTGTGCTCCCAGGGCAATACAACTACATGTTGTTGGTTATTCAGAGCTAATAATAAATTGACAGTCTCACCCTTATAAAATGCTGCATTTTCTCAAGGTGAGAAAAGTACTCTTGGAGAGAAGAGGGTCGCATTTAAAAGTCCTGTAAATAGCTTAGCCATGTTAAACCTGGTGGAATCTGACTGCTAACATCAGTTCAGAATCTTGATAATGTTTTGGCAGAAATGAGCCTTGAGGTTCAACCATACTGAGTTCATTTTTACTGTTATTTTCTCTCCAGGTTTCACAGCAGGGAGAAATGAAATGACTGTGAAATCTTGTTAGCTATCTGAAGACCATCTGTATTTTCTTAATGAATGCTGCGCTCCTCCTGGAACCATGAAATAAGCAATTTTGTATGTTGACTCGAAAACAAATTGTGCGGAATTTAAACTTTGCATATACACTGAACCTTCCTTTATTTAACAGAATCTCCTGTGAAATCTACCAATGTGATATTAATCATTTAGCAGCTGCTACGAAAAGAGCTCTTAGAATCTTTGACTTAATGTCTTACATAGGAGTAATTACTTTGTGGCTATAGGCACTTGATTCTATGTAGTAAGGAATTCTGAATTTTAGCTCATTACTTTTTATGATGACTATGTCCTTTAGTGTAAACCTTTCATTGGCTGTAAGCATCCTATCTATACTACAGCTATAAAACACAAGGATGGGGGAGGAAGAATTATATGTGCAGCCTACCAGAAATCCTTTGAGGAAACCTTCAAATAGTACCAAATGTTAATACAGAAGAACAGTAAAATATTCAGCTGAGTTTCACAAGTGAAGATGGGTATTTCGTAAGTGTCCCAGCAGACCTATGAAATGTCAAAGCTTATAACTCATTAAGTATTAGGCTGCTTTGATTCTGAATACAGAATTGGGGTGGTTTAATTTTTGCAGTATCATTAACACAATTATGCAATACACTGAGGTTTCACAGAACCTTTAAAAAACCGAGGTGGCATGAAATGTTATTAGGGGATAAGAAACAGACTGTGATGGTGAATCTCCACTTCTTTCACCAAAATAATTCACACTGCATGACGTGAATATTATGGGATCTCGGATAGGGTCACAACTCCTCAGTGCAGATGCACATCCAAGCCACAACCTCACTCCCTGTTGGCAAAGACGACAGGTGTGAACCACTCTTATACAGTCACCTGGCTCTGGTTTCCATTAAAAGAAAGTTTGTACTACTGAGGTGAAGACCCACAGTGCACTTTCCCATATTCTCCACTTTGGATACTTGGGGATCAGGGCTGAGAAAGGTGCCACAAAACACACATGGACTGTGAGCTAGGCGGTCAGGGAGACAAAGAACTTGTTGATAACTCCAGTTGAATTATTTGCTATATGTACCTAACACTTCCTTGACCTGGTCCATTTAATGCTTGAAGAAATAAGACAGAACATGTTGACTTTATAATCTATAAATTATAAGACACCACTAGCTATAAATCATGTATGGGAAAGAAAAACGTACATAAAATAAGTATTCTAACACAGACTGTCAGGGACCATTAACTCCAGGCATTGTTACCGCTCTGTGAATATTGCAATCAGGCATCTGTTTAACTTTGAAACATTAAATAGTCCCAGATTAAATGAACTAACTGCTTGCATATTCAACACTGAGTGTAAAGTGTTTGCAAAACCACTACCACAGTGAATGCAAACAGCTACTTTTGACTATAACTTTTTCTTTTATGATTAAGTGAAACTTTTCCTATTCATTTGCACTCCTGCACATGGGACCATGTCTTGGAGGAAATGCCATATCTGCACCTACATAAGTAGAAAGTAAGGAGTTTAGGGCATCCTACAATATCTCTGTGTAACAGGACATTTGCTTCTTGAGGAGACCTTACCATTGGATTTGATGATCCTCGTGGGTCCTTTCCAGTTCAGCATATTCTGTGATTTGGGCCTGGAAAAGCAGAGGCCCAGGTGAGGAAGCTCCACAGTGATGTGCCTGTATTAAAGCATCACAGAGAATGAAATGTGAACAGAGCAAGGGCTTCCCTGTTTAACTGTTTGACACTGACAGTCAACAAAGCAGTAAGTAAGACTATGGCAAGAAAAAAGCAGTGTGCACTTACCCTTGTTTGCCTGTGTTTTCATAGTCCCTTGATTTTGGGGAACCAATGAATGTTTCCTAGTCACTGTGTTGATAAAATATTTGCAATGACAAATAGAAATTAAATGTAATAAGGATTTTTGGACTGAGATGAGTTTGGGGGACTCTCAAATGTACTTTTCAGAATACACCTGTATATGTACTTGCATAATTAGAATCTGTTAATTTTTGATTTGGGTAATACACGTATTCCACAAAGAAAGATCAGGCATTTTGGAAATGTGGGTGAAGAATTTGGATATGTTCAAATGAACTGCTACTCCTGTTAATTACAACTACTGAACTGTCTCTTTGGGCTGCGTGAATAACTGATATTTTGGTACTGCAGCCAAACTGAAAATTTTAATGTTAGGAAAAAAAAAAATCTGATAAAAAGAAGGTACATGTGAATTTAACTGAAATAAACTTATTTTTTTGTTTCTCACTATAAAAAAAAATACAATGCGATGTTTGCATTTGATGCCAAATGAGAGACTGTTTTCTAGCTGAGTCATATTTAGCAAAAACTGATCAGTGGAAATGTCTGGTAAGAATTAGGTATCAGGTACAAGCTCTGCTCTGTGGGGAGTCACTCTTTTCACTGAACACAGTAATCTTCTGTTGTTTCTGTTTTCATGCTTCAACTCTTCACTGTAATGAAATGGGGTGGGAGTGTATGTGTGAGGAAGCATCTTATATCTGACTGGGCAGTTCCTTCTCCTTTTCCTTCTCTGTCCTGCTGTTTGGTCTTCAAATTCTCTTTCCCAGAAGTCTCTCACAGAACAAAGGAGTGTATGAAAATCAGATAGAAATCTCTCCTGCACAGGATAAAGCACACACCATTTCAGAAGAGAACATGATGGTGTTATTGAGGACAAAGGAATATGCTTTTGTCAGGGAAGGAGACATTACTTGATGGGATGAGTGGGGAATAGGAGTCTGTGAGTGGCTTGTTTTTTTGGTTAGCAGAAAGGTTATGTAAGAATATGCACTTTAGGGATAGGATCCTGCCTCACCTCTGTGCTCATCGAGTCCAGACACAGTGACTAACAACACACCTGGACCTCACCCCTGGACGCTCGGAGGTGAAATCTCACCCTGACTCTAATTCAGAGCAGGGCCTGCCCAATGCCCCTCTTGCTGTTGATCATACTATCCACTGTGGCTGTGGCAGAGGAGGTGCCTTAGTACAGCTTTGGTGGGTGTGCATGCCTCTGTGGTGACTTCATCTGAAGAGAAAACTGCTGCATTAGACAGAAAATAATTTCTGCTGCTGGTCAGCCTCTGGATCGTTCCAATTCACAACTTTCCAATTAGCTTTGTTGGTGTTTTCAGTATTGCAAGCTACTTCACTCTGTGTCTCCCTGGAATTTAGGGCCAGTCCTTAAAGAGAGCACTTGCAAAGAAAACCTGAATGTTTTGTGAGGCTTGACTCTCATCACAGACTCCAGTGTGCAGGGATCAATCTCTTCAGTGAAATCCTGCATAGACAGAAGGTCTGTATAGAATTATACACCATGTTTATAACACTGTAATATATATAAGCTGGGCAACTGTGTCAGGGAATGCTGTTTAGATCATATGTTCACTTCTTGTAATATATACATTGTTAATCTAATAATATCAGGTGTTTGAGGATTAGTTACAGGCTCTGTTTTTGCAAGAAGAAAGCAACTACTTAGGTTGCATATGTATGACTACTGAAAGCAAAATGAAAAGCAACAAGTGGCAATGACAGTAGTTCAGACTGAACCAGAAAATAATACCAAATGAGGCTTTGTTGAGTTTGATGTTTGAACCAGCCTCTCCTTTTCACTGTTTGGACCTTGCCATGGACTTTGGGGATATTGGTGCAGACCTGATGGTCTCTGCATGACTATACAATAGCCCCTGTGAGGTGGAATTTTGTATCTCGTAGTGGTTCTTATTTTTTCTGTAGAGTTCAGAAATCCTGAGCCTTCAGTGAAGCTGATTCCAAACTGCACCTTTCCCCAAACTGACAGGTACTCATGTAGCAGAGTGAGGAAGAGATTAATTCCATGTGCTAGCAAAGATTTTATCTTGTGACATATAGGACACCTAGATCTCATCTCAAAACCAATCAAAGCTGAAGGCACTCAGGCTTCTCCAAGATCATATAAACAGAAATCATGATGTCTTACAGAAAGGGAAAAGAAACTCCATGTTAGCCCTAGTCCTTCTTATTTCTAGAGTTAGTAATTCTTTTGAAAGAACACTGGTGGTGTGTTTTGTAATATCTAATTTACGATAACTTAATATATCTTGCCCTCCTAACAATCCATTTGTAAGTACTCCTACTAACAGTATAGAATTTTGAAATTAAGTGGAACAATGAAAAATCTCTCTACTTTAAACTGAAAGCTAGGAATTAAATCAGGCCAACTCAAAATTATTGATTTCATTCTCAAGGCTACCCCTATGGTAAGATGATTCGGATATTAAATCAGTTGCAATGCTTCTGCCCATAAAATGTCAGGTGAAATTCTAAACATAACAATGAATTGTTACTTTTGCTCCCAGTTCAGGACAGCAAAGCCAGGCTGTTTTTAGAACTCCAATGTTTTATTCATAAATGCACCTTTAAAACAATAATAAATTTTAAATGCTACTAAAGCAAAAATCATTCAAGTTAGAAGCAACTGTAACTGCTTCCTTTCAACCAAAAGAATTAAAAAAGAATTATAGTATTATTGTTTATTTTAATGTAGTTGGAATTATCCTTTCCACATACAGGCTTTCCACACGGATTACCTTTAAGTTAAAACAAAACAAGAAGAAAAAACAAGTTCATGTCCACCAGGCATCTTAGCTTTGCATAGACTTTAGAGTACAGAGGATGAAATAGAAAACATCTCGGCAGGAAAAGTGCTTCATAATTTAATAGTGAAGTACACAAAAATCAACTGCTATGTGTTTATTGCCTCATGTGCCATGCAGAGGATGTTGCCACTCAAACTTTTTAAATAGCTCTTCAAAATGGGCTTGTTCTGTATGGCTTGCAGCTGTTTGCAGTTTTATAAGACTAGAGGAAATGCACAAATTGGGGACAGATTTGCACCCATTCATCTTTGAATCTCAAAGATGTTTTAGAGATCAGGCCAATGTGAAAAAAAAAATCAGCAACGAAGAACAACCTAGGATAGACCTGACTTTGCTTCACTGAAATGGTACAGCAAGACAGCCAGGTTTACTTTTCATCACCATTAATTTATCTGAATGTCAGTTCTGAAAGCTTCATGGTTATTGGTAAGAAAGTAAACACAGAAGCTGGATCATAACATCAGGTGAGCTTTATCACTGATGATATTGGAAAGCCAGAAGTCAGTTCTCTAATAATCCATGCAGGTCCTGGGACAGCTGGTTTAGGCCACCAGGAGTGTATTTTAGTTAGCACACTGCCTTCTTACAGCTGTCTTAGTATGTCTAGTAATAGTACTTTTGACTTTCAAATCTCATGCTGAATTTGTCTGTCTGAAACCCCAGCCCCAACCCCATTTTATTTAGAATATGTGATACAGTGTCAAGGTGAAACACACCAAAAGTGCTTCATTTCATAATATCTTCTCAAATTTCAGTCTTGTCTTAAACTTCAAAACTGCAATTATGGATTCTCCAAGTTTCCAAATAGCCCTCAGGTATAACTAGCCATTTGATGTTTACCCTTCAAAAATAACAAGCAGAAAGCTGTTTGCATTTTGATTCTACCCCTTGGTCCAGAAAACTAGCATTCCCACATAAAATCTTCCTCTCCAAGTTACTCTATGTTTAGCTCACATCATAATCTCTTCTCCACCCTTTACACTCATTGATCCTCTTTGCACACTACAACAGTTCTTTGATCATTTGAGATTGAAAAAGTGTGTGCAAATCAAAATGGTATTTCATGCTGGACTTTATAAGGCAGGATATGCTTCATCTAATTTTGTGTGTAGAACAAATAAATGGAATATCATAAGAGGCCCTGGCCCTCTATTACTTATTCCTTGAAAATAAATGAAAATAGATTACTAAAAATGCAAGAGTCCTATTTGGACAGTACAACACAAAATAGTTAAAGTTTTCCTTTTTTTTTTTTTTCCCCCCCCTCTCTTGAAGTATTTCTTTCTTTTATTTAATTTCTTATTTTCTTCTTTTCTAGATAAACTGGTAAGTTAAACTCAGTGAATTTTTTTTTTAAATTGTTATTTCTAAGAAAGGTCTTAGTTTCTTTACACTGATGCTTCTCTTTGAACTTCTCTGGCTTGAATACCTTTTAACCCTCCCATCTTTTACCCAAAAGCGCCGAATTTCCCAGTGCTGTTTCATTCGGCTTATAGTTCTTCCAGAACAGCAGTGAAATTCTGTCCCGTTTCCTGCTTTGCTACAGGACTGTTCCCAGTCTGATGTGATGCCTTTTTCCCTGTGCAAGTAGCAGGGGCTTGGTGATGAACTGTGGTGCTGCAGGAAGAAGTGTCTTCTCTCTAACTACAACTGTGCATCATAACCACACACATTTGAGGAAAGATGGGGTACGGAGAAGTGTTCCCTTGTCGTATGCTGGTACATTGGGGGAGAGAATTCTATGTACTTTACATAGTTGCAGCCGTTCAACTTTATTAACATTTCTGCTAGCTGTACTCATTTGAAAACTACCTAGACTTTGAGTTTAGACACAAGAACTTTCTCTGCTTTCTTTCCTATTACAATCTGACAGATGATGGATGACAATACTGTTTTACTCCTCCCACCACACAGAGTTACTAAATTCATGTCCCAGTCTTGTGGGCTGAATCAGGGCCAGAATATAGATCACTTCACAGGACAGATCCCTTGATGAATGGATGTGGTGTATAGCAACCCAGTCCAGCTCACCATATTATCAACCAAATAACTTCAAAGAGAATGTCATTATGTAGTTTTAAAGTTTTAACTGCTTTTGATTTTTATCAGTGAAAATCTGCTGAATTTAATAACAAAACAATAAATAATAATATAATCAAAGAGGGTGGCCAGATTGCATTAAATTTTGTCTTTTCTAGCTGCTAAGTTTTCTGGAACAGCCCTTTGATTTCACACTGTAATGCAATGCATATTTAACTGTCAAGCCTTTATCACATCAAGTGATACAGAAACAACACAAGGAAGGGGATTTTTAGGCTGGAAGGACAGTTCAGGCTGTGTTCCTCAGCATTTTTCATATGTTGATAATTTTGTAACCAAAATATCCTTGTTAATGACTTGGATAACAGAATAAAGAATAAACTTAATTTGCAGATAATGCCAAGATGGATGTTTTGAAAGCACTTTGGAAGAATCAGAAAGATCAGAAGACAAGGATTCTTTATAAATTGAAAAAAAAAACCTTAAAATTGAGAAGACAAAATTCCCTATACACAAGTCTCTAGTTCAACATTCAGGAAGGCAAAATCAAAGGTGTAGGTACAAAATAAGTAATAGCTGAATTGTCAGAGATATTGCAGTGAAGTCTGTGAGAGTCATAGCAGATCATAAATGAAACAGGAATCCCTGCTGTGATGTTACAATGAAAAAATAGTATCTCTCATTCTGTGATATATTAACAAGAATGGTGTATAAAGGAACAAATTATTTCCTCTTTTAAGGGCTGGTGAGAAACTGGAACCTGGGCAACACATTTAAAGAAGGATCTACAGAAAACTAGAGAAATACCACTGAAATGAAAGAGAAAGCCCTTGGGAAGCAGTTGGGTTTATTGAATCTAGAAAACAGAACAGATGGGAAGATGGCAGCAGGCTGTGACTACTGAAATGTTAGTTATAAGGATATTCTATATAGTTATCAGAGGTAAGAGAAAACTTATTTTGCAACAAGGAAGATTCGAGGGAACTACTCAGAGGAAAAACAGTTTTATCCCTCCTTTGGACTATGGGAAGTTATGGGACTGGATAGCTTCTGGCAGTGCAGTAGACAGAGATATTTTAGTTTAAATTAGTTTCCCTGCAGGTATCACAGTCAGTTCTTAAGTTTTCTCACTGACAAAAATGTTTCTGATTCTATAATACAATCTCTGAAACCAGGCAGCCTTTAAGAACAGTGGATGTTTTATTCATTTACTGTGAAAATGTTTTAAAAGAGATGAATATAAATTATCCTAACTTGAGAGACAATGCAAGTACAAACAGAAATACATGGACACTTATTTATTCTATTCATAACTTACTGTGGAATCTTGCCAAGGTGAATTACTTCCTCCTAAAATATTTAGTTAAAGGATGAAACAGATGGGCTGGGATTTTTTTCTTGCTATGTGTCTATTAAATTATAATATATGCCTACCAGACTATGAGGTTTGTCCAACAGGGAACCCACACATGTGCAGATTCAGTTCTACTGATAGATTATATGCTTCATGGATAAGTAGGTGGGTATCAATTGAAAATCAACACAAAAGCACTTAGAAAACAGAATAAAGCCAAAAGATATGCTGACATAATTATAGAACAAAAGTCAGTGAAATTAACTTTGTATCATTTTGGAACCAAATTGGATTTTTCTCCAGCAAACTCTTTTTTTGAGCCTCATGGATCCTGTGCTGTTGCTGAATAGTCTACTGTGTGCTAACTCTATGCAGTATCAGTGATGTTCCTCAGTAAACAAACCAGGCATTCACAATATTTTGATAAAGAATTCTTTTTGCAGATATTACCAGAGGTTTCAGAGGCATACTACTCCTGGCAACGGAGCTTGGAAAGTTCAGGGGCCAAGAGGAGTATTTTCCTTGATGAATTAAAGAGAAATTAAAAAGTAAGCAGTTGCATGAGGGTTTCATATAGTATGGAGGTTTAATCCTGTGGCAGTCAGTAAGATCCATTCAGGAAAAAAAGTAAATGAACAAATCCCTCCAGTCAGCATCACCTCAGATTTTATGAGTAGTGTGGGAACAACTGAATGTTGCCATCCCAAGAATGAAACAGAAGGGCCTTTTCAGTATATTGAGTTTTTTGTCAGAAATAGGAAGAAGAAAGATGGGATCTGAGGCAGAGATAAAAAGTAGATTAGATTTCAAAATATACACCTTTCATTCACACTCATTAAGACACCGGATTGTACCACCTTGCTGCCATGAGGTTGATTCTGAGCAGCTTGGGATACTGAACATAAATTCAGCTCAGTATAACCTGATTTTTTAATAGGAGCTGTTGTTTATCTTGCTAGTCTAATCATCTTTCATATTTACATGGAACCTGTGTTATTATGCAAATTTCTTTTACTGACTTTTGATGATTAAGTCTTAACCCATTACAACCTGAGAGAAGAACGTTGTGCCAGTTAAGAGTTTTGAGTGGATGATCTTAATTTTTGTACTGTAGTGAAAATTAGAACATAAGGAAACAGTAATGGGGTCACAAATAATACACTTGCACTGCATTTTCTTGTCTGGATGACTTTTAGAGCTTAAATGTGAGATCTAATACATTTCACATTTTTGAATCAAAACCTCAAAAAAACCCCAAACCAAACCAAACCAATATATGGCAAAGTATTATAATTCTATTTTTGGATTTTTACCTGAAAAGTATGATATTTTTAAAGCAATGAAGTATGTGTACAATAGGTGAATTTGAAAGGGCTCTGAACTTCCATTCAGTTATGTTTGCATGCAAACATGGTGCCTTTCTTACAGAATCACAGATTGAGTTCAACCCTTAGCCCTGGATGGGACCATCCCCAAGAATCACACCATGTGTCTGACAGTATCAACCAAAAGCTTCTTGAACTCTGTCAGGCTTGATGCTGTGACCACTTCCCTGGGGAGCCTGTTCCAGTGCCCAACCACCCTCTGGGTGAAGAACATTTTCCTAATAATTAACCTAAACCTTCTTATATGTTTCTATAAACGTATTCAGTCCTTACTCAATTATTCATTAAAAAATGTGTCTCCAGATACAAGGAACTTCAGAAGATGCTTGTCAGAGAGCAGAATTTCTTCTGCTTGCTTTGTTAATTTTTTTGACTACCAGTTCTTGTTCTAAGCAGCTTGCGTTTTGAAATATGAACAGAATCTTGCCTTCTATTTCAATTATATGGAAGTTATTCTTTTTGCATGAGTAGATATTGTGTGCTGGGGTATAATGAATGAACTGTTTAACTAAGAGCTATCAATTCTCCAAATAACTGAAAAAGATTGAGTTCATTCTTACACAGTTGAACTCTGCAGGAGGACTTTCATAGTAATCAATAGAAGGAAAGTCAGCAAACAGCATAAAATTTAGACAAAATTAGATTCACATTTTATGTAATAGCAGTTGTAAAATTTTGTTTTCATTAAAGAGAAATTGCCACCTAAAAAGGCATAAAGTCACAGTAAATACATGAGGGTGAATTGTCATAATGCTGCCAAATTGATCATGCATTGAACTGTAACAGAAAAAGATTTTTCCCAAAAGAGTTTATGGGTCTTTCAGCATAACATATCTCATTTTAGCATATCTCCAGAGAATATGCCTTTTGCAGGTGGTGGGATGTGATACTGTTTTAGTTAGTAAGAATGACATGGTTCAAGAATGTAAATCAGTACATAGTATTAAACACTTAAATCTGTACTTACCTTTAACCATTTTGCTAGTGAAACATTTCCATGATGGTTCTCTGGGAGTAACCAGTGTCTGCACTAGTCAACTCTATCCTTCAGAACAGAACAGTCACATGTTAAGTGCCTCTCAGCATGATAGAACTCCTGAAATGTGCTAGGGAGGTTCTGGGAGTGCAGGAGCTAGTCTGAATCATAAGTGGGAGCAGGATTTACTCCAATAATATAGTTATCTAGATCTCTCTAACAATGTCACATAATGCATCAGATTACAAAGCCTAGGACACGATAGGAAAAGTGACCTTACATATCTGATTCCCACTGTCTGTATCTACCTCAGAAGTTTGGCCAGTAGTTTCACCAAGGGTGTATTTAAGAGAGATTTGAGCATTCCTCAGTCACTTTTAGAAGCAGGCAAGGAAATAATGTTTTTTGGCGCAAAGTTGTGGGAGTCCATAGTATTAATCAGGGATAAGTTTTCTGACATTTATGAGAAGACTGAGGGATCTTTATCTTTTGCTCATTTGTGGCTCCAAGAGGCTAATCCTGCCTCTGGAATTAGTTGACAGAAACATGTCTGTATTTTGCAAAGAAATATGATACTAAAAAGTCTACTAGTGATTCCATCCACAATGTCATGATTCTGACAGCACTAGTGAGGTAGTTCTATCCACACACCTCTAAGGTGTGCAGTTGGCTTGTATGTCCCTGGCAGCATGTTGCTTAGCACATCTGTAAGTCAAGGCAGGTGCAGCAAGGTAATCTTTCAATTAACTCACTCAAGAGACTTACTCTGAGGTAAACGATGCCTTTAGACAGTCTGCCACCTGCTGCCATATCTGAGGCTGGCTGAAAGAGGTGCATGTCACCAGGATTGCCTGAAGAGTGCACAAAGAAATGTCTAAGAAATAGATTTTAAGAGCTGGCCAGTGAATGTGGTCCTGTCATTGATCTTCAGGAATGAAAAGCTCTGGCACTTGTGGGGCAGTGTTGAGATGCTGTCATGGAAAGCTCACCATGGCACTTTTGTGTGAGAACATAAGAAGGATCAAACTGGGTTAATCTAGGAGCCTGTCTAGCCTGGTGGTCTGTCTCCAAAAAGAGATGCAAGCAGATGCCCAAATGTGCAGTATTGTAGGCTGCTGAAGAATTATTTTTTAATGACTGTTTGGCCAAATGCTTATTTATGAGCAGCTTGTGTTTGAGTGAACATTTGAGGAATGGTTGTTCTTCAGCAACATTTCTTAGCCATCATTCTCATGTTTAAAATACTTTATCTGGACATTTGTGAAATACAGTTTTCATAGGTGAGAGACGAGAAATACTGTGTGAGAGGAGTTTCATGTAATTCTTATAAAATCTAGACAGTCTGAAGAAGGAAAAGATTTGAAATTGTGTTAAAAGTGAAGTAGTGGTTGTTTCAGCACAGAGCCTGGCTACGTTTTTCATGTTTCTCCATGGAAGGTGAAAGGTTGACCTTGCATTTCTCTTAAGTGTGTGCAAATGGCACCTACTTACACTGCTGTATGGTGGAAGGAGATATGTATCAGAATTCGATATTTTAGATGTGTCCTAAGGATATGAGGCTTAAGTGATAATTTCCTCTCTTTCTATGGTTGTCTCTGTCTTTGTTTCCCTCTCTGGTGCTCTCCTTCATGGTTCCAATCTTAGCAGCATATGAGCTGATTTCACAGTGTTAGTAGATGCAAAGATACGTACCCATTATGTTCATTAAAGTGAGTAACTAGATAGTTCAAGCAGACCTCTGAAATCCACCTTCTGAAAGAAAACCTGTTTTATGAATGCAACCCCCTAGAGACACGAGGGAATCCACAGGAGAGAACTATTATGAGTGTCCTAATTGTGAGAAAAGCTTTAATCAGACATCACACCTAATTATATGCTAGAGAATCCAACTACAAGACCTGAATTCATAAACTAGGCTTCATTACTTCCTCTGCTAGAGGATCTTAAAAGAAATATATGTCTGTTAAGTTGATGGGGCTGCTGATAAACTTCATTGAAAGACTGATGTGGAGAGGCATTGTTATATTGGGTAAATGAGTGAGAAAGAGCAACCATGTTAAAAAAACTGATGGTGGAGTGGCATGTTTTGAGAAATTTTTAAAAACCAGAATGCACTGTGAATCAAAACCCACAGAAGTAATTAGCTTCAAAGGCAATTAAAAAAAAACCTATTAAGTATGTATTCTTCTGTCCAGGGGGTGTGATATCATACAGTGGAGACATTACTGCTAGTATTAGAACAATGAAATCAACAATGCCTTGAAATTAATGTTTCTGGACTTCACAAGCAATGTCAATTATATTATGCTAATAGGTTAAATTAGGGAAAACAAAAACTATGTAAGGCTTTTAGATAACATTACGGTGTTGAGCTGGTAAATGAATTAAGGGAATTCTGCTGTAGTGGGAATAAGTGACTGAGAAACTAGAGGGTAGTTGGGAAATGCCCTCAAAGTAAGCCATCAGCTCTTGGAAAAACAATAGGAAACCACGATAAGACCAGAGACATCACCAATAAAGGTCTCCTTGGGGAGAAAAATAGAAAAGGTATCAATCATTTCTGAGACTTTGAAACAGATATTACCAAGCTTCTCAAGTACTGTAGGTGTCTAGTCAAGTAGGTGTCTTCTCAAGTACTGTAGGTGTCTAGTCACTCAGATTCAGGAAGGATACATTCCTCTTGACAGCTAAGAATATCAGGGCATGGCAAACCCATGATGTGAAAAGCAAATGGAAGAACAAACCAAAAATGGAGAAGGGATCTAACAGTATGGAAGTACATCATGAGCACAAACTTAAAGGATAGAGAAAAGAGTATTTTCCCTCTTAACATGAAGAGTTCTCACAAGATAAGATGGAATGTTTTAACTTAAGAAACACTGAGAATTCAGAGCAGCAAAACAGCTTCATAAGTAATTTTAAGCTTAATTATGAATAGTACATTCAGATTTCCTGAAACTTACTAGTTCTGAGTGTCCTGACCTAGAATGTATCCTTTCCAGTTCAGTCTTAAATCTTCTATATGTTGTTGGCAGCAACTGTAGAAAAGAGACAGAAGGTCTACTACCCTCAGAAAGGGTTTTCCTGGACCTCTAATTGTTGCACCAAAGAAAAGTTACGGTTGCCTTAAAATGAATTGTGCTTAAACTTTAAGAGAAGAATCTCTGACATATCGTTATTAATGTTGTGGTCAACTGTAGATTTATGCATTAATATCCATAAGGTACCATTAAGGTACCTGCTCTCAGGTACCTTAATCACACCTTTTATTACAGATTAAGAAATTTAGAAAACCACCTAAAGCTTGTTTTCTGACTAGCTTTTGTGGAGGATTCTAGAGATTCCCTGAGTGGAAAGGTTTAACAGAGTCCTTGCAGAAGTGCAGTGGCTCAAGTGAGCTTGCTCAACTGCTGGACCAGTGCAGACAGGGGGTTATATTTTAGAGCTATGCTGTGCAACAGCTGAGCAAGTTCATTCTGCTCATGGCTGAACTGGACTGTGCAGAAAATACAGCTAGCTAAAGTGTCATTCATCAACTCTGCCTCAGTACTTCAGTGCAAAGATGAAAACATTAATAAAATAGATTTATAAAATAAACTATTCATGCAAGGCACCAGTTTGTCCAGAAAGTAAAGGCTGTAATTCTGCAAACACTTGTGCAGGTGCTTATGTAAGTGTGGAAGGAGCCTAAAAACCTTTTAAGACTACAATTTGCAACATCAAGGAAAAACACTTTTACAGATGCTGAAGGGTCAGATCTATTTCACCAACTATTTAATCTCCTTGGTTGAATGGGACTTGTGGCACTGAGAATTATTATTACTATCGTGCACATCCCTCCATATATTTGCTGATAAGATAGAGCTCATAAACTACATTTTCATTTACAAATACCTATTTGAACCTTAGCAAAAAAAGGTAAACAAGCTCTGCCTTGCTATATGTTTATCTGTAAAAAGAATCCATCTTGAACACAAATGAAAATGTAATGCATCAGAGACATGTAAAATCATAAAAAAGATTAAAGTTTTGCTTCTGTAATATTTTAAGAGATTTTGAATGATCATATTAAGTGCCATTGCTTACATAGCTTTTTAATGTCAAACAAATAGAAGGAAAACAAAATTTTCAGACATCCAACATGAAAGACTTGAAAAACAATGAAACAAAAGAAAGCTTCACTTTTGAACACACTCCCTTGTTGCCCTGGCTTTCATATGGCTAACAGGTGGTCTATGGGCTTAATCCAACTCACCAGGAAGCATTATCCAGCTCTCAGGAATGCTTGGTGGTGCATCTGCACTTCAGTGTTTCTAGCAAGCTTGTCCAGGGTGCTGGAGAGTTCAGTGAATCCAGATGGTACAGTGCACTTCAGAAGCCAGAAGGATGCTAAATGTATCCTCCAGGGCTGTGCTGGGATAGAGCTGATAAATCCTGCTGGACAAAAACTGGGTCTGTGCAGGCAAGCAGATATCACTGTAGTAAGTTATATGGTATGTCTAGCTGTACCTGTTTTTATTTTTCTTTTTTTTTTTTTTCCTTTAGTTGGTGTTGCTTGGGTTCTTCATTTGTTTGTTTTGTTTGTTTTGTTTTGTTTTGTTTATTTTTTCCCTGCTAATCAGGGAGTAACAAATAACTGCCTAAATGGTTATCCTGTGCCATTGGTCTGTTCCCTCGCTATTGTTTGCTGTCTTCGAGCTTAAGGCTGGGACTGGTGTGGTAAAACCAAATAACAGTTTGGAGCTACATTTGAACAAGAGGTTTCCAGGGTGAAACTGCCACTCTAGATGTAGTTGGCACATCCAGTTGATTGCAGTACAATATATTTGGTTGACAAGCAGAACTAATTAAAAAGCACCTGAATGCTCATATAGCCTGTTACATTTCATTCAGTGCATTAAATTTAATGTGAATTAAATCTAATTCAGTGACAATGAAGGGGCAGTGGCATGAAGGTATAAGGCTCACTAGCTCAAGGTTACAGAGGCTTGAATCACTCTAGCTGGAAATCGATTTTTTTTTTCTAATGTCAAAATGATGACAGAGAATATAAAAATATTGAGTTGGTGTAGAAGGACAGGGCATGATATGACTGAGGAAACAAAATGGGCATAAGGTGGACACAGTATCAACAAATGCCAGAAACTGCAGTGACAGGACTGAGCAGCTAAAAAAGCAAAGTGAACTTCGTAACTTGAGTGTGTGTGTCTGTAAGACGGTAATCAGCCATTAAATGATTGCACCTATTGCACGAATAACATGATTATGGTATGGCAACAAGTCTGTAACTATATAGAAATTTTTTTGAAACCTTTTGCTACTCTTCCATTTTCATTAACTATATCCCATTTAGTATGTGTTCTTCACATATGAGAGAATTCAGATGACAGAAACTAAGAGAAGAATGAAAATGCAGTTGATGAAATTTTCCTCATTCAAGAATCCTGTCATAGAAAAAAAAGACTCCTTTAGGGAAAAGAAACATTTCATTAAAAAATTGTTAAAATTAGTGTGCAATTTCTCAAATTAATATTATATAGCAATTACTAAAAATCTTAAGTTTTTGATTAAAGACAAAAATTTGAGAGTGATTGTGATCTTTCATAAAAGCATCAATTAGAACATCGCAAACAACTAATTTTGACTGAAAAAATGAAACCTGATAATTTTTCACATTTCAACACAAGCAATTTTTTCCCCTTTCATTTTTCTGATTCATGAGAAAAATCAACTGTAATAACAATTGTTATTGAACTGCTAATTAGAGAGTTATTTTTTTAATGTGATCTTAGATGGGATTAAGGATGAAGACATCCTAAGTATGTGAGCTGAGTTACTCTCAGACTTCATGTGCTTTTTTAAGCTTGTGACTACTTTACATGTACTGGAAACTCAGGAATTCAATGCACCTCTACACACCTACATGTAGAAGTCTGTTCTGAGGTATCTTAACTAACTGCCACATCTTTTGCCTACAGACTTGTTATTCTATCCAAACCCTTTATTGGAATTAAAATATATGTTGAGATGGTAAATGTCTTTAAAGAAGGCTTCTGTTTTACTCAGTGTGAGAATTGACATGGGGTATTTTGTATTTTGAGAGGTGCTAGCCTACTCTCAGACTCTCCCTGGCAGCACATTTGGATCACTGAAGTGTTTAATGCTGAAGGATCAGCCTGTGTAAATCTTATGCAGGGCTTAGTGCTTCTTTCACTGCATGAGGAAGTTGTGCCAGCAGCAGCCTTATCACCCATAGATGTAGTTCCAGCAACTGTAATATCACCCTATTGCTGGCAGTGTTAGAAACCTGCACACCTTCAATGCATGACGCTTTTATTTAAAAAAAAAAAAAAAGAAGAAAAAGGTTTCACTTCAGTGCTGTGCTCTCAGAAGCATACCATTAAGTGGCTGTTTCTGACATCCCAGGGACACAGACCTGGCTTTCCAAATACGCAAGGCTTTGTGTCCAGTAGGTTGGCACATTCCAGGGAAGCTTGGGAGAGGAAGAAGAAACAGATAATTTAAGAAAAAAAAGTTGTATTGTAAAGAAATAAAATTGTATGTCCTAGATTTTTTTTTCCATGTGGAATTTGAATCTAAGAATGAGAAAGGTGTGTGTGTGCATGTACGTGTGTGTGAGTGAAATCCGGCAGGACCTTCTGCAGCATGTACTATTGAAAAATTAGTCTGTCTCTGTGCTTGTTGAAGATGAGTTCAAGGTGATAAGTTTCCATTGAGTAAATGGCAAAAATTAAATATTCTTTTAAAGACTGTATCCAAATCAGCAAAGGTTTATTAACTCATGAGGAAAGTAAATTTGCCTGTCTGATGGAAAGGAAAAGGACTTTTGGAGACCACTAACCTATTCTTCGAGCTGCACAGTAGTCAGACATAATGGTCTGTGAAGGATAAACTGCAATTCCTGGGACCAAATCATCTTTCCCACTTGGAATACTACATTATTTATTACATTTATTCCTGTGGCAGCTGAAAATTTTGATTTTTTGCTGATGTATTTAAAATAAAACTGAAATGTTAACCATTTGCTATTTTAGACACAGTTAATCTCTGCAAATGTAGGTTATTTGTGCAGTGGATAAGGCAGTGACATATGACCATGTAAATTGCTGCTCCACTCTTCTGAAAATTTTAAAAGATTATTTCTTTTTGATAAGATTATATAGATGTAATAAACCCACTTTCCAGTAGCAAATATCTTATAAATTCAGAAAATCAAATGATTGCTCAAGGAATGCTATAATTACATTAGTAAAAACAAGACAAAGTAACATCAACTGTTGTACTATGATACTTTAGCTGTGCTGCTTGAAAATTCATGGCACAGTCCGTATTAATTCTTTCTGACCCTGAACACTTACAAGAATTTCATGTGTAAGAGCTTAAAAACCCTAAAATTCTGCATGTGAGATCTCTACCAGAAGTCATGGTTATGACTAGCAACAATCTTCAGATCAGGTTCTTGATGAGAACTGCTGCAAGAAGAAAAATGATGACATCAGATCTATTAAATAATGACCAAAGACTGTAGTATACTTGGAATGTTCTCTTTTTATTTTAAATATACCTATTACAATAATTTGTTAGGCTTATATAGAGAATTATTATTTACATGATTCAGTGTTTACCCTTTGGGGAGAATTCCAGTGCTCAGTAAATAAGAGTCAATGAGCTGCTTGTTAACCATCTTGAAATCAGTGTTCTGAAATATTAATTTCACATAAATGGTGAATGTCCTTGAAATAGTTACAGTTACCTATAGTTTCATTCAGTAAGTACCTTCGGACTGCAGTTAAATTATGTTGAAAACTCTGAACATAGCTGTAGGTAATCAGAAGAAACTTCAACAACATCAAATAAAAAAAATTACCAAAAAACATCAGTGGCTGACTTCTACATTTTTCAGATGTATCCCAGTGGTGATGGTAGTGTTCAAAGGGAACAAATAACCAGGTTTTGGTAGACTGACTGTTAAAATGTCTAGATCATGGGGCAAAAATATACAATCACTAATAAATAAAAAATACAGTTTTTACAAGCTCTCCTTTTAACGTGGCATCTTAAAATGTGCCTTCAGGTAAGAATGGTTTTCATTATTTTTATTAAAATTCAATCTTCCATGGTTGCTACTTCTTACACATGAATTTATGCATTATATATACTGTATAAAACACATAAAGGATTAAGTTGTCAGTATGAAGAATATCATTAGCTGAGAACATGAAGAAAGGGTTCATATCAGATCCCACTCAATGTCATGTATGTAAATTCAAAGGTACAAGAAAGGGACTTTGGTCCTGATGTTGCACTAAGAGAATAAATGTGGTCCCCATGTTTCTATGTACAAAACATACTGTCTCTACTGAGATTATACTAGTCCTGTATTGATAGCCATACCATTTTCATGTGATTCACCACAGAAAGTGAGTTTGAATCAGCACAAGCAGCTTGGTTTTTTCTCCTAATTCTCGTCGATATGTCTCAGAAGTCAAATCCATGGCATGTTATGCAAATGGCTGAATATCTTTGATGTTCAGCTATGGCACAGAGTTTTGTTTCCCCAACATACGCAAAGACAGCAGGGAAATGCAGCTCATAACTGCCAGGAATTTATCTTAGGAAATGTAAGATTTTCATCATTACCATGGGGTAGAAACTATCCTTTATTGACAGTGTGCCTGGTTTTCAAAAAACATCACTGATTTTAGAAGCATTATTGTTTGGCAAAGAATAGATTCTGAATTATCTGTTACAAGTTTTGAATCTCTGGCACATTTAAGACACCCACCCACCTAGTCAAACAATATTTTAAAGTGAAATCATGTTTGATATAAAATAAGAGTTGTGTTGCAAATGTGGAAAAATAGTCTACAAAAAATAAGTATAAAAGTGATTTATGAATATGCTTTATATAAACAAGTTCAAGTGATTAATCTGTGTTAGAAATGGCCCTTGATAGGCTGTGCCACAACAGAACATCACATTTTTCACAGTTTACAGTATCACAGTAATATTCACAATGTGATGACACCTTATATCAGAAAAATAGTATTTTACAAACTACACATTTGGCATCTGTTTTTTCTGTTTTTATTTTTTTCTGTTTCTTTTTCATTTTTTTCTTTTTTCTTTTTTTTTTTTTGTCCTTTTCTTATAAAATAGTGCAAAATTACAGTGCGTAAATAGAAGGTTTTGCAAATCCTAATAAAAAGTCAATATATTTAACTGTTTTGTTCATTCACTGGAAACAGTTTGGCACATTAGGATTTTGTACAGATGGAAAAGCTTCTCACTTGTTTCTCTTCAGTATGTCCATTGAATATTTAAAACATTAAATTGCACCAAGGGAGTTAACTTTCCAAACTTTTTAATTTCAGCTCTTACATGTGTTACAAAGTGGTAAAGAAAATGCAGATTTTGCAGTTAGTTTATCTGCCAAACAGCATATATCAGACTGGCTTTTCCTATCTTGTTATAAAGAGAAGGATTGATGGGAAAATTTTTTCATCTGGTGACTTGTAAAGTGTTTATTTACATTTTCAGAGTTCTAAAGGGCATTTATCCCAACTGAGTACATATATATACACACACATATATATATATTTATTGGTTTATGATATTTTTCAAAGTTTGCTATCAAGCATGTCTCTGGATCCAACAGGCTGAATCAAGCCTAACAATTTACTTAGGATTGCTAATGATGAGTACCTCCATATGGCAATGCTTCATTTGTACAGACTGGCACCACACCTCAAAAAAAAAAAAAAAAAGCCAATTCTCATATTATTTGGAATAGCAAAGTCTTCTGTGTAATCATAAACAGGCAGGGTGTAGGCTGCAAGAGTGAGTGTGTCCTAAGCTCTCCCATCAGTGTGCCAAGAAATGCACAGGTGTCAGATGAGTCTCAGTTCAGTTCTTTGCCTCCTTGGCTGAAAGCAGCAATGAAAAACCTGAGACCACTGAACTGTCTACTAGAGGTTGCCAAAAAGTTGTCTGTACCAACCTACTCATAATTTGGGCTGTTAACCCGGAGGTGAAAGGCTCATGACTGGATCTCTGAACCTCCACAGGGACAGATCTCCAAACTATTCACTGCACAGAGACTGTTGGGTCCAGTTAATTGTGTAGAGAATATGGTGCCACAGAAGATTACCAATTAATTATGTTTGCAATAGAGTAATGAATGACTTATTCCAGTATGAAAACTGCAGGGTGATGTCTGTAGGCCTAGTTATTTCTCACAAGTTTATGGTTTTATCATCTGTATCACTCTGTGGCAATTGTGCCCTGAATCAAAATTAATACTGCATGGTTTATTTAATCCATTTATTGGCATTTCTGTGCCTTTTATGAACATATCTAAGCAATATGCATTTTACACTGATCCTCTGAAGGTGGAATTTGCTATAGCACTATAATTGGTTATTCCAATATTAGAAGGGAAATATCCACAAATAAGACAATTGTTTTTAACCATGCCGTTCCACCCTTGGCTCAATCCTTTGTTACTAGCACAGGAATCTCCCAAATCACCTGTTAACTCTGGTGGATGATCCCAAGCAAGGAGTAAAAGATGAAGCTGAAATAGCTATTTTGTATGGATCATATTGGTTGATTTCTAACATTTAAAAATCACTCCTATTAAAAACAAACAAAAAGCCAAAACAGAATTGTTGGTAAAAATTAATGAAAAAGCCCACCAGCTGGTAGATATATAAATATCTGGACTCTCTTCTCTATAAGATACTGGTTTTGACCAAGGAAACACTTGAGTATTTGATTAACTTTAACCGTTAGGTTTAATTGGGTCAGAAGCCTTCATGTCAGCCTGCACAGAGACGCCTCTTGTTCCCACTTGGCACACACAGTGATTACTCACAGTCTCATTTAGACTGAACCAAATGCTTTCCTCCAAAAGGAAAATCATATATGGCTGAGACTGAGCCTCTCTAGGGCACACTCAGTCTGGACTGAAAGGATCCACCTATGACCAGTTTTGCTTTTTTTTCTAGGAAAGTCCTTGAAATGCTATCTCTGGAAGCCTCAGTTATTCTCACCTTATGTCCTATGGAAGTTCAGTCACTCTGCACAGCACGGGCAGGTGGTAAACTGAAGTGCTGTGCTGAGAGGATGGCATCAGGTGGTGGGGGCACATATAGCATGCTGAAGCAGAAGATTTGGGCCAAGGTTTATTGGATAGACACTAAGCCAGAATTAATCCAAACAGTTTTCAATGTGGACTAGCCAGTTTACTCATTGGATGGATGCACATGTTGCAAAAGACGCCACACAAACTGGTCTCTGGTGACTATAGATTGCACTCTTTTGCACAGTTCCTAAAGGCAATAAAAGTCCCAATGCATCAAAGCATTTAAGGTGTTCTTAAAATTAAGCACATGCTTAAGTCTCATGGTCATCTGCATGTGCATAAAGTCTTTCTTGAATCAAGTCCAGAGTATTGCTGCATGAGGACTTGAAAATCAAAGAAGAAAAAAAGAATAGAGAGTCTTGAATTTTGATAAGAAATATGAATAGTTTACTGACACACTTCACTCTGGCCTCAAATGTTATTTTTATCTAATGAAAAAGATAATACGAGAGCAACAGGAGTCACATTCTTGAATAATCAGGAACAGTCATTGGCTGTTTAACTGAATCTTGCTTGATTAGACATGGGAGAAAATTATGTTGGTTGTTTTTTTTTTTTTTTTTTTTCTTAAGTCTATTTTCAGAAAAAAAACATGAGCTCAGTGGTGTCAGTTTCCCATATCTTGCTCAGGCTCCACAAACTCTACAAATCCCCACATTTGTACTTTCTACATCCAACTTTTACTTGATCTGTTTCTTAAAAGACAAATATGTTGCTGGATGTGTCACACATTCTGTGGGCCTCAGTCACTGTGAGTACAGCCATCTCATATGGCAAGAGGCATTCAAAGAAACTGGCAACAGGATTCACTAAGGAATGGAGATCTCATACTGAGCAAGAGCTGCTGTGATCACTGAGTGTCTGTGAAATAAAAGGAAAAGCAAAGTCTGCTTTAGAAGGATCAGCTGCCAGTTTTGTCTGATGTCTGTTCACATTCAGTAGGGTAGCAATACATCTGCAGTTAGTGTTTTATCAGGTTTGGGTCTGAGCAAGGCAGTAATATTGATAGCTCAGTGCCCAAAAGAGAGTCTCAAGACATCCAAAGTAAGACACTGTGAAAGAAAATTTATTACTTTCTGTCTTCAGTGGCTGCCTAGTTGAGACTAGTGCATAGACAAGATTATTGTGTGCTGGCAAGTAAAATAAGCTGAATGTCTGAAGCAAAATTATTGAGAAAATAGTTAAAAATGTTGTGATTTCATATAATCTAATTATTTTTTCTGGTACAAGTACCTTCTTTTGCCAATGGTAATGAAGCATAATATCTAGTTCTCTATTTTGTCTAATTCCATGTAATTTATCCTTCCATTAGTTAATTTTGCCCATTCTCCTTCACAGTGATTTGCTATTTGAGTCCATTTATGCTAGCTGTTCCTGTGGAGTAGCTCACTGAAGAAGCAAAGACCTCACAATGCTGAATGTCATCTATAGACTGAAGACAATCAACTAGGCATGTAGGTCTAGGTAGACACCCTCTATGAATGCCTGCATGGAGTACAGATGTTTCACATCCATTGCTTCACATCATTTACCACATAGTCTGGACATGCCCAATAATGCTTCATCTTCTGTCAGCAAAGCTCTTTATATCTAGAACTGATTAAGGCTTGATACCTGCAGATCACCCTAAAATCTTCATAAAACAGCTGGCTCACTTTTATTCTAGCCTACACTCTTCAGGAATGTCAGTGAGGCATTGCGATCATGTATATTTTTTAGGATTTGGTCAGGATTCTTCTTCATAATCCTGGATTAGATTTCTCCCCTGTTTTATTAATCCTTGAAACAATTTTAGTAAGTTACCCTGAATTCAATGTATACAAGCCTTCTGTGGAGTTTCTGTGAAGAGTGCAACTCCCTTTCTTCTTCCATCAAAAGACTTCCGTATTTCTTAAAATTAGGCTCAAAATTGACCATGCTGACTGGATTGTGTGCTTACAGAAGTAAAGACATTATTTACAGGGTTAAAATTCAGTGTCAAATTCAATTTCAAACTTCTCTGTGTATACATTGATAAATATTTTTAGCAACAAGTCACGTATCTTATTATTATATTTGCTTGTTATTACTGTAAGAACTTATCAGAAGAACTTGCCGACAAGAAACCAGTCTGATTTGACCTAAAGACTTACAACACACAAGCACAACTCCCACAATCTGAAATGAAGAATGAAGTAAAGGATTGTGCACTTTCACCTTCCACTGATATCGATGCAAAAAAACTTCCAAATTCCAGCACTGAGGGAATCAGGTTATCAAGCCAAACCAGTGGCATGTTCAGTGACTGAGAATTTCACAGTCCTCCTCAAAACAGAAAGCTATGATGTCCTCTAGCACAGACTGTAAGCTATAGCCACTTGCCTTGAAAATGATAAAATACTACTCACATCAAATCCATGTCAGCACTTCATTTTTAGAAGACTCAGTTTTGTTGTATTGCATTAATTTTCAAGGGAAGCTTGTCCTGTTTTGTTGTGGAATGCTGGTGAGTTTAGGTGATTCATAAAATGTTCAAAGCTAGCTTTTAAAGAAAGCAATAAATAGTACAAATAAATATCTGGATCAGAATACAGTTTTTGAAGCCATAGGGAGAGTAGAAGTGATTCTGTAACTTTTCTTGGGGTTTTGAGTTGTAGAAATGTAACTACATTACTCGTACAGCTTTCTGTGTTTCTATTCCAGCCTGGAGTGACAAGTCACCTTATCTTTTGCTAAGTATTTATAATTTTTTATCCCTTATTTCCTTACTTCAGCAATGTTGTGTGCAAGTATAATCTTAAGTACTTGATCAACTACTTTGCTTAATCAGGTTCTTACACATCACATAAGCTGTAGTTTTCCAGTTGAACGGTTTTCTTTTCTTCCAGTATAAGGTGTTATTTGTAGCACTTTGACCTGGAAATCCAGGCTGACTGGCTTTCGTTTGATACCAAAACATGTCATTAAACCAACCTTGTATATATGAATATATATGGCAATCATATACTCATGTCTTACCTGAAAGAAATCAAATGATACATTAAAAACAGACATTTTAAAAATCATGACAATCATCACAATTTTGTATTTGCTATTAGAGCAAACTTAATACTTAAGAGCCTACTCATGTTATCAAATATTGATAGCAACTGCTGCTCTGAAGAGCGCATTTTTAGACCTGTCACATAAAATATTGTCAGACCCCAAAATTCATTAGCTTAGTAAGCTGAAAGGTTGAATATGTCAGCCTGACAGCTTATTTACTGAATTTCAGCTTATTTCTTTCAGAAAATTAACTGTTTCATCTTTTTTTCTCCCATTCATGAGTCATAACATCACATTGTCCAGCAGCTACGATTAAAGTTCAACAGGTTGTTACAGAATTGAGGAAAAATTCACTATTATTCATGAAATTATATGAGAGAACTTTCTTAAATTTCTCAGCAAGTTATTCTAAAAATCCATTATTACCAGCTGAATTCAGTGCATGAGGCTGATGTAATCAAGCACTTTTGCTAAAATCTGTTTACCTCTGTAGCAATGTAACACCACTTAGAGCCCTGGTTCAGGTTAGTAATACTTGAGACACAATGAGGCTTAAGGGCACACTGAGTTTGAGTACACTCAAAAATGGGATATATGTGGACTTTGGTCACTAAGATTGGTCATCTCTATATCTGACATTCTTTCTTCAGAGGGTAAGAACAGATATATTCTTCAAACAATTTAATGGGACCATTTGTTAGAAAACATCTTAATTTTAGAAACAAAACCTGTCTACTATTCCAATTGCTTAAAAAAACTAAGTTCATTACCCTTAAAAAGGGGGGTAATTAAAGACATCGGTAATGCTAGGTCTTGTACTTTACTGTGCTCTTAAACTGTAGAATGAACTTATAAATTTTACTGTCTTTTGAAATATTACACACATTTCTGACTGTAACAGCAAATTATTTTCTTAAAGTTTTCTCTGGCATTTAAGAATTGTTTCTTCATTTTCCAAACAGTTTAAACAACAAATGTAATGTTAACAATAAAAAACAATTGTCAAAAATGACTACGTGAAGTGTAAGACTGGGACATATCTCACAGAAAAAGTGGACAATCTTGGTTTAAATTCATAATAAACAAACAAATATTCTTCAGTGCACATAATTAGTAAGTCTATTATAATTTGAAAATAAGTATTGATGGCTACTGCTGCTGATCTTTTAAAATCTCTTACAAAATATAAATAGGATTGCCAAGAGAGAAAAGCTGATAAACCATGACACAATGGTCTTTTTTCCACCCATTTTTTTTTTTTTTTTTTCCCCTTTTCTGTTTTCCTTTCCTTTCCACTGGGACTGAAGTCCTTTCTGGCTTCTTCAAAAAAGTGCACACACACACATACACACACAAATTAATTCCAAAACCATTTTTCTAAATTTCCAATGGACTTGTATTCCTGGTGTCTTTTCACATGATCACAAGCAAGACATGCATGTGATTCCCAGAACCTAGGAAGATGCACTGAAAAATCCTTCTTCCAGTTGAAATAACTAAGGTACATCTTGTTGTTTTTGTCAAGCATCAGAAGATATTCTGCCAGCTCTCTGGGGGAGAGAAAATCTTCCACATGTATGAAAGAGTCTGCTGGAATGTAATTCTCATAATTTTCTCTGGAAGGGCCTAATACAACTGGTACTGATCCAGCCAGAAGAGCATTGTAAAGTTTCTCAGTAATGTAATCTTTGTGGATTGAATTTTCAAAGGAAAGGTAGAATTTGCAAGTGGAGATAGTTGGAATCAAGTTTTTGTCGTTGACGTAGTCTCCAAAGGCTTGTCCATAGGTATGGATTTCAATGTATTTGCTAAGCTCGTTGTAATACTTGACTCGAGCATGCTCGGGGTTCCAGTTACTTACCACCCAACAGACCAAGTTTTCCTTACTTGGGACTTCAAATGTGAAGGAACTTGTACCAACCATCATGAAGCCATAAGGCACCTGAATATCTGAATCACGCCGGTAAGTCAGGGTCAGGTTAAAGAGGTGTTCAATGCCACTCTTTTGAGGAGTATGAGTTGGAGACTCCAAGTTCATCCAAATCCACTTCTGGAATGGTGGCCTGGCTTGCTGAGGTAAATTAGCCAGATCCCAGCTAATGTCCCTGTGATGAATGAGAACAGCGTGGGACCTGTTATATAGCGAGCGGTCAATAGTCAGATGGCACCCAGGGATATTGAACATTGTTTGGCAGGATGTTAGATCGAATGTCTGACCAAACGGCCAAACCCAGATCAAAACAGTAGTTTCATTAAGATTATCAGTTTTGGAAGAAAAAAAGTTCTTCATTTTCAAAACTGAACTGGCTGATTCTATTGGACCAGAAATCCAGCTATTTGTTGGTTTGATATAAATTAATATAAATGCCATGAAACAACCAAGGATAATGAAGATAATAAAAAATGGCCGGAAAATTCCTTTAGATGTCGATGTCATAATTTGTTCTGAGAAAAAAGAGAGGAAGAGAAAGAGAGAAAATAACATCAGGTATTCAATTATATATATGTACATGTCTTGTTAAAGCAATCGGATAACAAAATCGCTAGACCTTCAATAACACTGAGCCTCAGAAACTTCCTTTGAATGGAGAGGGCATGGGTGACATTCATGACAAAGGGATCATATTCCCCCTTTTCACATTAAAAGATCATTGATGTACATCAAAACCAGGATTTTAACATATCCCATACTTGGTGTGAATCAGTAATATATATATTAAGAAGTTTTTTATGCTTAGAATTAACCTTTGATTCTATCCTTATGTCTGTGTAAGGGCTAACATGCTGCATATTTGCATTCTATTCATATTTTGTGTGTATACGGAGAATATAGGATTAGAGGGCTGAAAAAGGAAGGAACTAGAACTTTAATTCTGTAATCAATAAGTCTGTTATTAGAAAACTAGTTCATGTTTTATGGTTACATAGGGATGAACATTTATGCCTTCTCCAGAGGACTCCTAAAATAAGTAGGAAAGGAAAGCAGCAATAGAGGTTTCCCCTATGCAGCTTCACACAATTCCCACATAAAGCAAAAATAAATAAATAAAAAGAATAAAAATATATTCTTAAATATTTGATTAATTTTTTATGCTCCAGTCCTGTGTTAAAAAATCAGGAAAAGTAGAGATAATTGCATCTTTGTGAGGTATTGTTTTTTTTCCACAGGAGAAAAAAAAAGAGGTGAGGAGTTTAAATAGCTCCCTTTGTCCTCTCTCTCGTTGTCCCTTCCTGAGAATAGTGATCAAACTCTTTTCAGAACTTATCTTCCATATGGTTCTTGTGAAACCTAACAAATTTAGGGGTTGTTCATTGCTAACCTTTGCTCCTGAATGTACTTACAGAAAGCAGAAACTGAATTTCAGGCCTTTTAAACCAGTTTTGTAACTCATCTCCTCCTACCTGTGAAACAAGTAGTTAAATTAAGAATGAAGACATGGTAGAATGTGATTTAGAGCGCCATTAATACCACATATCTTTGCTCCTTTTTTGAGTGTAAAAACTGGTGCATGAATGTCATCATCATCATCATCGAATGAAGATTTGGGAGGGTTTTACCCACGCTTGCTGCAAGCTCGCTGATGGCTGATAAGGCCAATGTGAGATAGGCAAATCTGGTCGCAAAAGGCACAGCAGAAAGTTTCCGTAGGTGGTACCGTCAAGGATACTACAGTTATAACACAAATGTTTTCACATCCATTGTTGAGGAAAGGAAAAAGGAGGAAATGCGTTAGCTTTACTCTAACACTGTATCTTAAGGAGAAGGGAATTTGCGACAGTCTCCCCTTGTTTTGGGAAGGCAGAAGGTCTTAATTCTGGTTTTAGTTACTGTTTTGGGTTAAACTTGTCTGGCAGTGTAACACACACCCAGCCACTCTCTCACTCTCCCTCCTCAACAAAATAGGGGGAGAAAATAAGAAGTTCTTGCGGGTTGAACTGAGGACAGAGACATCACTCATCAGTTACTGTCACAGGATAAACAGACTAATCTTGGAGGAAAATAATGCAATTTATTGCCATTTAAAATAGATCAAAGACAAAAATTAAAATAATATCTTCCCCCTCAACTTCTTCACAAGCTCAACTTCCTCTTTCATTCCCAACACCTCCATTTCCTCCCTGTCCCTGAGCAGTGCATATGGATAGGGAAGGACAGTTTGCAATCAGTCTGAAATGATTCCCCCTGACTGCTCCTTCATCCTCATACATTTTCTCTGCTCCAAAATGCATCCTTCCTATGGGATACAGTTCCTTCAGGGAAAAAAACCAAACTTAGCACCTGAGTGGGCTGTCTATGGGATGCAGTTCCTACAGGATACATCGTCCTGCTCTAGCATGGGGTTCTCCCCAGGCCACCAACAGCTGCAAGGGAACCTATTCTCTAGTGCCTGGAGCATCTCCTTCTATCCCTCTTCTCTGTCCTTGGTGCTCACACAGTTGTTTCACACATTCCCCTCCCCACCCCCCATCCCATTTCCCATGACTGTCTTTCTTTAATACCCTTTCCCAGAGGTGCCACCACCTTTACTTCAGAGCTTAGCCATGCCCTGAAGAGGGGATGTTGGAGCATGATGGAATTGGCCAAGTATGGTCAGGGCAGCCCTGTCCACTCTCCACAGAGGCTGCCTGGCTGTCCCTGCTGTCAGCAGGGCACACACATCTAAAACAGTCATATAAAATACAGTGGTTTGTTGAGTCTGGCACTTTTGTCTACACCCTTTTCCTTAGGACATTATTCATCAGGTCCTCCCTGCATTCAGCAAAATGATCCTAAGGGGAGTAAAGGAACGGAACTGGCCTTTCCCCTTATCCTCAGCAGTTTAAATCCCACTGAAAGAAATACGAGGCTTTACAATAACATCACATTTACTTTTTTTAGCCTATGTTGATTGCTGCTGGCAAGTATGTCTGGAAGGGAGGTTATGACCTGTGAGAGCCAAAGACTGCTTCCTTGCCTTATTACCATGAAAGCAAGAATGAGATCTCTGAGGAAGAAAGGCTTTAGGTTGAACAGCTCTAGGAGATAAAGCTTAAGGCGAAAACAAGAGTCTGAGCTGATATTCATGCAATGCTGTTCTTTGTTTCTGTGCTATTGGAAGCAACACACAGAACAGGTATAGCTTTTCACTGAACAGATAGCATGAGCTGAGTTTTGACAATAGACTGGGAAAGGTGTCTGATCACAGGGACGGATCATTTTCTAGGGGTTGAAAAGGATGGTGAAAAATCAGAAAAGGACTTTAACATTGTGCCTTGTAATGTAATCACCCCCCAGTTTAAAGCCCTTTGACTCAAGTCTCTCTGATAGGGATTATTTTACACTAAGATCTTCTGCTAACTAATAAAAAAACCCCTGTATCATCACACGACAATTCTTGCTACACAGGACATGACTAGACATTGTGCATTCTTTTCTTGGCTTGAGATTCTAATGTGCCCACAGTGTTGCCTTCATGTAGGAAGCTTTTAAACTGTTGTCCCAATGTGAAGGTAAACTCTTGTTGACTGTGCTACCTCAGGTACCAATATTAACACTTCACAATGTTAAACAGGTGAGTTTACCTATTTTTATCCCTTCTGGATTGATTTCCTCTCATAGTACTGCTGCTCTGTGAACTCATGCGTCCTCTGCTGATCTGGGATCATGGTTCTTAGATTTTGCCTTTCACCAAAACACTAGCCTACATCCAGGACAGTCCTTCATGGTTTTTCATCCTTTGGATTCAGAGAACTAACCATTCATTATGCAGAGTCATAGATCCAGTAGATGTATATGCTTCACCATCATGTTTTGTTTTGAAACTACTGCTAATGGGATGGTGAAAAAAGATTCTAAAAGCAAGACTCACTAAAAAATTGAATGAGAGGCTTGCAAGGAAGCAGAAGACCTAAGCAGACTCCTAAAAATATCACTTACCTATATCCTAAGGATCTGGACAGGATTTTTTTCAAGAAGTTCTAATTTTGTATTCCATTTTGTGTTAACTCCAGTAGTAACTACTAAGATGTACACTGGGAATAGCAGTAATTTTTCAGGATTAAATGCTAACAGAAAAAATAACTTCTGTGGCTTCACAATAAGACTGAGGAACCTCTGGAATGGATTAGCAAACTCTGCTTTCATGGCTTTTGGGATTAAGTCCTGCTCACAGTCAGGCAGCAGTAAATACAGTGAAGGTATGAGGTAAGCACTTGTTGACAAACACTATTTTCATAGCATCATAAAGTGGTCTGGGTTAGAAGGGATTTTCTTGAGAAGTAGCTTGTCTGTATTGCTAGGACATACAGGTTGTGGTTCACAAGAATTCATTGAATATTTTCTCATAATATTCTCCAAAATTTGAAGTCTTTTCCCTATTTCTTAATTTACTTCTTCTCTTTTGTGCCCAAGATAACCATCAACCTCCCACTGTAATTCTCACTATATAGGTGACACTGAGGAAACATTCGTTACAAGACATCCAGTCAGGTAACCTTAGCTCATGCTTCCACTTTCATGGATTTCCTTCTACCACAGAATCACAAACTTCCTTTTTGCAGATCCCCTCCCCCATGCATGCCAGACTCTGAAAAGAAAACTTTGTCAAAGAGATGTGTTTACTGAGACTTTTGCCAACTGGAAGAATTCAGTGCTTTTGATAATTTTGTTTTAAAGTACATTTCAGAATGTTGTGATGCAGCAGTACTTTCTAGGTGCTTTTTTCCAAAGTTGAAAGTATAGTATTTCATCAGTACAAGACTATTTTTCTCAGTACAAAACTTAGCAAGGCTCCTTTTTGAGAGCAAAACTTGGCATTCCATCAGCAAGCAACTCCATTTAGCAGTAACAAAGCCAGAGTGATAGTTACAGGGTACCAGCAATGTTAACCCCCAAGTACACCAGGCAAGGCTTGCAAAAATGTGTTTCTTTCGTGAATGCATTGTGTTCATTAAGAAATAGAACAGAATTTTATGGAAACTGTTTCATCATGGCTTCATTGCAATTGGGATTGATCAATCACTCCAGAAAGGAGAGATGTGGGGTTTTTTTTCTGGTCATGTAACACGGCAAGCAGGAGAAAATGAAACCTTGATGGTCAAGAATATCAGTGCCTCTTTCCCTAGTATATTTATACACCAATTTCTCCAGTTTCTTGAGGTTTTCCCAGTAGCCCAAAATTTATCACTATTTGCAGAGGTATAACTTTCATTGCTAATCTAATACTTAGTTTTTCCAAAGGAAAAAGGAAAGCTTTAAAAATAAATCTGAAGCTAAGATTCTTGAAAGCATGGACAGCAAATAATGAATAAAAAAATCACTAGTTACTTTTCTTATCTTAGAATTCTTAAGCATTCAGGGCTCGCTTTTCATCATCACTTGGTCTCAGGATCATTCAAGTAGAAATACTTAACAACCATAAGGTAGACTCTGAGGATCACTCCTGGGATCAGAGTGGGTGTTTCTGGTACAGTGGACTTACTCTGAAGAGCAGAGGGACACTGAGGCTAACAGTGGTGTCAGAGGTAGGCCCATGTAGAAGCAGACAGATAAGTAGATGCTTCAGGACTATAAAAGGACAGTTGAATGCAGTGGGAACAAACAGGAATCACAAGCAAACAACTTTTATGGTTAGAAAGAAGGCTCATTTGAGATTGTTCTCCCCATCCTGTGGCATGTCTTACCAGCCTTGGCCATGGCATATCTGCATCTAAGTGAAGAGCCGTATTTTCTTAGACCACACTTCCAATTAGCTGGAACTCTTTCACCTGCATTATAAAAAGAAATCTGATTGTCCAAGGATAGCCAGCCTGTGATTTCTTATCTCCAAGTCACTGGTGTATGGATATGCCCGAAACTGCTTTTGCTTTATCTCTCTGAGACCAAAATATGCTTCTTTTTATTGGAATTAACTCTCACTGCTCCCAGTTAAGCCTTCTCTGTCACAACCAGAATGTGGATTTTTTTTCTATCCCCACTATCCAGACACAGGCTTGCTTCCACACATTTCCATGCCTGTCCACAGATTTCTGAAAACAGTCCAGTATGAAAAGGCTCAACAGAGCTGCATACAGTTAAAAGGCTGAAAGCCGAATGAACTGCTGATCTCAGACTGCATATTTTTATTTTATTGTTTACAACATTCTTTTTCTTCCTCTCTCCACCTCCATTGTTTTTGGGTTATTTGTTCCGTTCCTTAGATTCCAGTTTTTTGTATGTGCACTTTGAGAACAGTAAGAATCATTTTATTCAGTAGTGGTAATTTTTACTTTGGACAGTTTTAGAAAAATGATCTAAGAGCACCCCGAGGACAGGTAGCCATTAAGATAGATTGCTTAGGGATGGTGCTGAAGCTATCACTGGAGACTGATAAGAACAGGTTATACAAGCACTACTAAGCAATGAGAGATCAAATTGTGCCCCCAGGTCCTGGGGCTGGGCTAGATGATCTCACTTGATTCCTTTCAGCCTTGTGTTCAGTGATAGTATTAAATGCAGATTCTTATAACACGCAATAAGAACACAAGCTGGCAGTCTAAAACTGCAAAGAACTGATGAATAAATGAGTAAAAGCATTTTCCACCTTCAAAGTTGTCTTGCAAATTACAAAATAACCACATTGTATACAGTGAAAATGTGAAGGAAAGTGAAAAATTGTGTGGACAACAGGAGCAACGAAGTCCCTATTTTCAAAGGCTATGCCCAAAGCTTCCTATCAGTTGCTAGGTGGGGTAATGCTGCTTTTTGTGAATATCTGAATCTTGACCTCTCAGGCCTTGCTGAAGAAAACTATTCTCATCTTCCTTCTCCAAATTGCTGTGCAACACACAGCATGCTGCCATGGCTCAGCAGCCCCCAGCCTTCCTCCGTGGCTGTCATCTATCTTCCTCCTTCTCCCCATGGCAGTCACACGCTGTCAGTCTCCAGCTGCTTATGCAACAGCTCAGTGGTTTCTTTCCATGACATTAGCCAGAAACTAATGCCTCAGACTGCATCTCTCAGAATAGCAGAGGGAAATGGCTACAGCACTGCAGTCCATACTGGAGTGACCCTGTATCCACCCCCACTGCCGCATATGGGAACAAAAAATAAAGGTCTATCAGGAAGAAACTTTTCCAGACAATCTGGTGTTAGTGTCAGGACATTCCATGTGGCAGCTTTTAAGTTTGTCTCTCAGAGTACATGAGTATTCCTTCCTTGGCACAACTGGAAAATAATGCATGCAAAGCAGTCAGAACTTCAGCAGCATTGCCAGCATTGGTAACACAGAGAGACAGAACTTTTTTTACCTTAACTTCCATGTTTGCTTGTCCACATCACAGCTTGTTTATGACCATCAGCAATCTGTAAAAGGGGCAGTGGCTTTCCATTCTGTGTTAGCTATAGAAAATGGAGTTCTTCAGCACTATAGCTTAGTAGCAAACTTTTTCTGCCTTGCCAGAAAAGTGCTTTTTATCTTCCTGAATGTAAAGCTCATCCTAGTTTATGCAGCATAAGCCAGTCCACATTTCTTTCAAAAGACCTGAAAAGTCTCCACACAAAATGAAGCTGATCAAAGAAAAGCTGCTCCCAAAGCAAGCGGTCTCTTCCTCCCTTCTTTCCATGCTGTTTGGGAACAGCAAACTGCTGTTCTCTCTGATTCTGCCAGAATTGCAGAAAGAGCTCTTCAGTAGCTTTCTGACTGGCTTTTAAAACTGCTGCCAGTTAGCTAAATATGGATAACATACCTGAACAAGCTATGTATTTGTGATGGCCACCAGCCCACCTGAAAGCCCTAATCAACTCACAGTAGCTGTGAAAATAGCAAGACCTGAGCCAAAGGGAGACGGAGCATGATGGAGCAGAAGAACCATAGGGCATTCCTGTGCATGTAAGCTAAACTCCCCATCCAAGAATCACAGTTGCTTCTGGCTGATTTTCTAACATGTAGTTCCCTAGTACTATGGAAAAACACCTTCTCATGCAAAACAGACAAAATAGAATCAGGAAAGAGCAGAGGATGCCTGTTTATAATATTGATCACTTACTGTAGAGTATATTAGTTCTGCAGCAAAGCAAGACTTTTGGAGCCCTAAGCACCAGCTGTTTGTGTAGATATGATTAGAGACTGTGTGCAGAAGTTACACTGCTGTGTCTTGCTGCATAGGCAAGCTCAAAAAAAATTAATTGGGATTTAATGCTGCCTTTTTTTTTTTTTAGATGCAACTTTATTTATCTGCAGGATTTTGCCAGTGGCAATGCAACTCCTGAGGTAGCTGTGGCCAAGAAAGAAAGCCTGAGAGGCCTCTATGAAATACCATAAAATCCTCATAATCTGATCTCTATTTAACATTTCAGTTTTCTGCCTGCCTATCACCTTTTCCTTAAGAAGCTCACTATACCTCTGGGTTTGCTATCTCTACTGATGTAACTGTTTTTTTTTAGGATGCAGGTCAATGTTCTTGCTTTAATTTGCAAAGTCTTATGTGCTATGGATACTGGTTGCCAGAGAGACAATCGCCCTAGAGAGAAAAGAAAGTCACTCAAGTGCTCAAATTGGTTTCAGTTTGCTCTGTGGCTGAAAGGGAAAATGCTGTTTGCTAATACGGTCAAAGTGTAGAAGAGAAGTGATGATTTATAGGTCTCCTTTTAAAAATATGTCCATATTTGCAAATAAGACTTTTTTATCTTGTTTTTATTTCCTCCCAGGGTAAAGTATGGGCATTTGTTTTAGAAATATAACCAACAGAATTGAGTTTCTTGACTATTCTGAACAAAGATTCAACTGGATTCAGGATGGCCAAGAGTCCTTATCCAGCTTCTGCTCATTGTTGCCTAAATGGCTTGAGTTCCTCACTGTTCTAGCCTTCTTAAAAGCCCAGCAGTAACTCTGAGCTTCAGGTTAAAGTCCATGTAGAGAGAATACAAAAGAGTGGCTGCTTATTTTCCATTTGGGAAATGGAAGTTAGTGATGGATTGTAGAGCAGTTGTAAATGTAAGGACACCAGTACTAAATTAAAAAGAATGGAAAAACAGCACCAATAATTTTTCCTTTCTGTATCAATGGCTGTGTTTTCAAGCTGATTTGTGTTGGTAGTGCTAAACATTTCAAAGAAAAAAAATGTAGGTGTAGATGTCAAAGGTGATTATAAACCAAGACTCTTAAACGAAATGATGTGTCTTGCTGGAGCAAACACATTAGCAAAGCTGGAACACTGAAAACAAGAACTGAAGACTTAAGAGTCTGATTCAAGTGCCTTTTCACTCAAGCACAGAGAAAAAGAACAAGACCTACACAAAGTAAATGCAGAAACATTCCTAATGAGAAGTTTAAAGGAATGCAAACACACAAACAAAAAAAAACCATAATCCCCCAAAACCTACAACTTGACATAACAAAAATGAAAGTTTATTTTAAAAATAATACATATTTTAGATATTATATATTATAAAACAAACAATCAAAAAAACCCAAACCCTAAACTTCTCAAACTTCACACTCTTCTGAGAAAACAAAATCACAGTTGAGAGAAACCAGTCATTTATTTCTTGGAGTGTCTTGTTGTGTGCATAACAAATGGAAGAGCAGAGAGCTGGAACTACTAGTATAACAAGCTAAGAAATACAAAGGTTAGGAAAAGTCACTGAAAAGACTTTTCCTGTATAAAAAAAAAAAAAAAAAAAAAAAAAAGAGAAATTTTTCAGTCATGAAAGATGAATGGGTTGAAGGAACAATTGTCTGAAAAAATCCTTTAGTAGTTAAAAAGACCTCCATGTTCTAAGGTCATGTTTTCTTTTTACTAC
>VXAU01005684.1:764285-789691 GCA_013399695.1 Formicarius rufipectus
AAAAAAAAAAAAAAAAAGAAAAAAAGAGAAATCTTTCAGTCATGAAAGATGAATGGGTTGAAGGAACAATTGTCTGAAAAAATCCTTTAGTAGTTAAAAAGACCTCCATGTTCTAAGGTCATGTTTTCTTTTTACTACTCACTGTCTGGGTTAACATATACACCGATGTCTGAGAGCAACCCTCAAGGTTAGAATATGGGAACGAGGAATATTTTGCACAGGCTGTTGACAATACATTGTACAAAGCAGACCAGCAGTTAGTGCAGTGATTATACTTCATTTGAAGAGTCTCAAGCTATTTGCTGTTTCTTAGCTTACTGTCTTCCTTTTATGCTTGTTAAAAAGAGAAGTTAAATATTTTCAGTGTTAATTTAAAGCATTTGATTCTAATGTTCAATTACTGGATTTTAGCACCATACATTATTCTATTCTTAATAGAGAAAAAATTCCATAATAAATTAATGAAAATTTGCCACTACACTACCAATACAATATAAAATTATTTACTATATCTTAGAAATAAAATTTCCCAGTCTTTTTCCTATCTTATGGTTTGCAGTCCATAGTCTTTCTCTGGTCCAACTTTACAGTACATATTAAAACTAGGTATTTGAAAAGTAGAAAGTTTTCCTTTGTTGCTATTACATGAGGAAGACTTTATACAGCAGCCTTATTCAGAAAGTAACTTTCTTAAGGAAGTCTGCAAAGATAGTTAGGGGGAAATAGAAGGAAAATGTAAGAGAGCAAAGGAAATAAATTGTAAAAGGGTAAAAAAAGCAACTAGATACAGGTCAGTAGCACTGAATTATGTATTCCTTTAAAGACATTGGTATAAAGAAAGTTGATGGCAGGCAGTTGACTTTTCAAATATCCTGTGAATCCATGCAGTTAACACAGTTTAGCAAATGTGAGTAGGACTAATTTGATTACCAGAATGATGAGGGACCTGTTGATTAGGCTATCCCTAGTCCTAAAGAGCCCCAAACCAGAAACATGCACTATTATTAGGCATCAAGTGAAACTGCAACCCTGAAAACGTCTGTTCATTTGTCTCTTACTGATGGTCGTGCTTAAACCTCTCCGGCCCTCTGCCTTACAGACTCCTGTGCTCTTGGTTGCCTGGTGCCAGCACATCCCTAGAAGGGGCTCATTCTTCACAAGGAAGGGCCATTCAAAATCAATAAACTAGTTATTACCCCAGCTCTCAGCCCTAAGGATATAGATGTGCCTACAAGAGCAGACTCCCATCTTAAGTGCAGTGGTAGCAGATGTTTTTTGTTTGTCTGAATTTAAAAGAAACAAACACAGGATGAAGTCCCTTTATGCAGAAATTGAAGCTATGACCTATTAGATATGAATCTTTCTTCAGCCTGAATGATTCAGACTTGATATTTCAATTTCCTTAAGGATTTCATAGCTCCTAGACAACAATGGATGTCAATTTTACAATGTGTGAAGAGCTTTAAGATTAGAGGTGAGGAATCCTTTCCTCCTCATTGGTGGCCTAGTTGCTAATCAAGGCACTACTATATTCCCTTGACCTCTTTCTGTCTCCTGCCTATCCTAATGATTTATGCCCAGGGCACATCTACAGCAGTAGAGGGCAGAGTCAGCTTCCTTCCCTATGCAGTTTACAACCCTGTAAAGAGAAGGTGGAAGAGGTGGTTTAAATCTTCATTAGAAAGATCTAAAAAACCTTTCAGTATTTTGGTGAGTGCTTTTATGGCTGTGTTTCAAAAACTGTAATTCCTTATTTTTATTTTTATTTTTCATAAAAGGAAGGGGATATAGCTAGATCCCTCCTCTGAAGTGAGTTTTCCCAGCTTTTCATTCCAAGAAGGACTCCTTCAGAGCACTATATGCGTCTTGGTGAAGGATGGAGGAAGACACAGCCCAGTCCTGTTCTGGGCGGCCTCTTCCACTGCCTGTGGTGTGTGCCTCCATTCTTAGGTGCCTGACTGATTTGCTGCATTAGGTAGGTCGTCTAGGCACCCTAATGAGGCTTTTGGGTTAACAACCAAACCTGGTAATGCTCAGCACAAAAGCTGATTTTTGAGTGCAGCCTTTGGTCTGTGTGGTCAGTTGAGGTCAAATGTCACACAAAACAAATGCTAGAGTACCACAAAGACTTAGTCCCAGCCAAAGTAAAAAGAATTTCTGCTAGAGTATATATCTATCGTAAGTTCTCATAAGGAGAGTTTAATTGGAACCAATAATGTTAGGAATTCTTTATCTCATTGACAAGTACATTGGTCTGCTGAAGGACAACACAATTTTACCATGGCAGTTGGAGCCTGCTGGTGCCCTGACAGTCTCATATACAGGACAAACAACAAAGTGATAGGAAGACTTCCCGGCTTTTCTATCACTTTAACCTGAGTTTAGTTGAGTGGAATTTAATTTGAGTTAGGCATTAATCACTTTTTATCTCATAGACACCTATAGCATGAGACTAATGACTCTTCCCCTCGTTTAACAAAATACTTGAAAATCTACCAATTAAAAGTATCATACAAGCAAAATTAAATGCTTCTCTGGTGATAATAGCACTTTCACATTTGAAATGCCTTCTCCTAAAGAATCTTTTGGACTTTTACACGCATAAAGTTTTAATCACAGCACACTCAGAAAATTATTACTGAAACTGCTTTAAGTAGAGTAAAGAAGGGGTGGAATTAAAGTTTTGGAGAGGCAAAATTTAATGACATTTCATGGTATTTCATAATATCATGAAAATTTTAACAGGTATTTGAGAACTGTGACTTAAATTTGCATTGAAACAGTTGAATCTGTGGGATTGAATATTCTTATTCAAACAAACCAGAAAACAGTCATATGACATTTATTTAGCTCAAATATCTTCATTATGTATCTTTGTTTCAAATCTCTGAACACACATCCTAATCTTCTTGATGAAGTAAATTAGTATAGGAAAATGGAAGATTTAATCAGATTAAAATCAATGATCCCTTGATCTTTAAAATAAAAAACCATACAACCCTTTTTCAAAATTATAGTTGAAATTCTACCAGTAAAGCTGGATTTGCTGAAAGGTAAGAAGTATCAGAGATGAAATCTTACTCTTAGAAACACTGGAAAAACTATTAATTTCAATATGGTTGGGGTTTGTTCTTTCAGTTGATTGCAGCAACATGTAAGAAGAGAAAAAAAGGGGCTCAAAAGCTATTCCTTTGTGATTTAAGTTAACTTAGAAGTAAAAAAAAAAAAACAAGGCAACTCAGACACAGCAAGTCAGAGCTCAGGGAATGTAAATGCTGGAACAAGGTACAAATAAAAAACACTCTTCCCTATACAGATAAATGCACTGGCACACAGAATCTGTAACTTCAGGAAAGATTTAATCACATGTTAGAAGTGTTTTCACATCTGCAACATTTTATAAATATAAATATATACTTACAAGTATATTTTTACATGCACACACACAAAAATTGTGTGGCATTTGTAGCACACTTAATTCTTTAGGTTCCCTGAAATGCGTTTTTCAATTATGCTTTTACTCTGCATCCATACCCTTATACACATCTGTACCTATGTAGTATATACATAAATGTATATACACACATATGCTTCTGAATGCATAGGGCACCACTGCTCAAGCTTCTGGCTGTGGACAGAGGCAGTGGTCCTAATGAGATGTGCTCCTGTTGTGCTGTTCCAATGAGATGTGCTGCAATGTGACAGGCAGTGGGTGCAGAAGGCAACGGAGCGACAACTACTGCCATCCTGACAAATGGGAGGGAGGGAAACAGAGCACTGAATTCACTGAGCTGGGGAGGGGTGGATGGGAAAAGGAGACAGAGAGTGGAGACAGGGATTATTATAATATCAGAAATAAAATCTTTTTTTTCCTTAACCCTTTTATCAGAGGGGGCAAGAAAGAAGGCATTGCTCTGAAACAGCTCTTTCAGCAAGAAGTACATCAGCAAGCTGAATCCTTCAATCCTGAAGTTTATTTACAGCATGAAATGCATGAGACCTCTGTATAAATAACTGGAGATGGGAAATTTGCCTTTAGACTTTCAGAAAAACTCTAGCAAGGAAAAGAAGTCAGTCACTCAGACTAGAATGCTGATGAAATATGTCATGGGGGAATGGGGTGGATTTATTTCCCAGTAAGCAAACCAGCATGTTTATTGACATAACTGATACGAATATGAAGATTTAAAGAAAAAGGTTTCTTAAATTCTAGTTCAGATTTCATTCATATTCTGTCCCCTTTTGCATTTTCAGTGTCAGCATTATTATCAGTTTCTTTTCCTATTACCAGTCAGTTTCTTTCAAGTTTTCTGTGCATTTAGGCTGTGAGTCATGAATAAGACAGATATAATTGTTTTCAACCAGCTATTTCTAGGGGACATTAAAATGCAAGTAGAATGCATGGGAATTTAAATCATTTTATATGCATAGAGGTGGTTGTTTTTCTTTGTACTGCATGTGGGAGTGAGGGGAAGATGACCTGAACGTGTCCCATTTGCTTCCTTAGTAATGCTGAGGCTAGATGCCTGGCTGAAAAAGGTATCTGCAGCAGAACTCAGATTCTATGCAGGATCAGTAGTCTCTTACTGACCAGCTTCTTTTGCAGAACCTTCAGGAACAGAGAGGATTTCTTTTGCAGATATGTATTCATCCTGCAGACTTATTTACCACTAGAGAAAGTTTGGCCAAGTTGGAACAATGAAGGCATTGTACCAATACATGTGAGGGTGGGAGGAGATTTTGTAACTTAGTTTGGTGTTCATTTTGGTTTAATCAGCAGGTGGCAGTTAATGTGTGCTTATCTAACAGATATATACACCACATGCAATATACATATTAACGGAATGTATTTTGCTTCCTTTAAAGAAATAACACAAAAAGGCCCATTGTTCCAAACTGTTAAAAGCAAGAAGTATTAATTAGAAACTTGAGGTTGAAAAGTCATTTTTACCTTATGTTAATCTGTTTGAGTATGTATTTGAAGTGAATTCATCATATTATTTCTTGGATGGTGAAGGAATGTCAGAGCCTTAAGATGCAGTTGCTGGTGGCAGCTGGCAGTGAAAAGGAAAACACAGATTGCATGTCATAAAGTGGATGGCCCTTTATAAAGTGTGAGAACCATTTCAGGCTGCTCTAGGAGCTCTTCCTGTGGTTGAATGCAGGCAAGGTTCAGGCTAGAGGACTCCAGGGTGGCCCAACCCTCTCCTTGGTTTGGAGCTGAATATTCTCATAAACCTTTGCAGAAGTTTTGAAACCAAACCTCTCACTACTTTTCTTGGAAAGGAAAATAGTTTGTGGACACCTAAATCATGTAAAGAACTGCACCAACAGACCAACAGGGGAAGCAGCCAGGGAGTCTATTTCAGGATTGAAAGATTGTTCCGAAGGAGACCACTAAAGCACACAACAACCTTATAAAGCAACAAAGTCACAAGAATAACTAACCAAGCTAAGATCTGCAAAAGAAACAGAAATAACCTGACATGACACATTAGCAATATGCCTAACTAGCATAGTGTATCTGCAAGTTATTTCTGTGCTTGTTTGTAGTTCCTAGTGAGCTCCCAATGATACCTGTTATTACCTACTGGTACAACAGATGAGGAGAAAGACTATGTTTGGATATCAGATGAGTATTTTTAAATATTGTGTTACTCTGGCTTTTTAGAGGTGTGTGAACTACATGTGCAGAATACTTTTTTATAGATTCCAGATAATATTAACAGGAAAATACAGTATTCAGTTATTAATTAAACAGAAAATTCCTTACATTTTAAAATCAGTATTTCTACTTTAATTTGAATGCCAAGCTAGCATTTATTCAACGTTCATGGTGTAAGCATCTAAATACAAAGTAAAAGATTATTTAACAGAACAGATTACTTAACAGAACTTGTGTGAGATTGACAGATATTGGGATTTGACTGCACTGTGTTACTTAAAATGCTAACAAATGAAATGTGTGCATCCAGAAAAGCTGGTTTAGGATGGATGACCTTTACTTGCTGATGAAAGAAAAATGAAATAAATTACATTTCAGCTGTTCTGAAACTGGCATATAATGCTGAACTGAACTGTATTTCACTGGAAGATTCTAATAGGTTCTCTAAGATTTTCTTTTTTTTTCCTAAGTAGAGAATAAAATACGATAACCTCCCAGGAGACTTCTGGAAAGATACTTTAAATTGTCATTTTGTGCAAGGAAGAAAGACAGAGTTTTGTAGAGCTCTTATGTTGATAATATGATTACTCTAGCTAGATCTATTTTTCCATTGAGATTTTACATCACTGTTTTATTTAACTGCCACATACAAGGAAAATTACCTAAAAGGGATGGTGCGTAGGCAAATGTCATATAGAATTAAGTTTTGGAGATTTACAAAATTCAAGAAAAAGAAAAACCTTCCCACTGTAATAATTGTTTGAAATGCAGAGCAATTTTTAAATTTCTTTTACAAAATCCTGCAGTGTATAACCTGTTGTCTGCTAGTGGAGAACAAACTCAGAACAATCTGGACAGTAACTATAAACTATGGTGGAAATTACCTTCTTGTTTTCATTGAACAAGACAAATTAAGTGTCTTTCATTTCATCTTCTTTCTTCACAAAATGGTACTCAAATTATTTCTGCATTCTGATGCATTGTGCATAAAACTATATTTTGATCTATGAAAGTTTGAAGAGACTTGATTACAAAATGTTTAAATATTTTTTGGTGTGCATCATGAGTTTGTCAAATCAAAAATCTAACTTGAGATATTTGGGTTTGTGAACATTTTCTCAGGGTTTTTTTTTTTCTTTTGGTCAGATTTTAAACAAATTTTCAGGAAAGTTGCTTTAATGTTGGTGGACCTCATTAGGGAGAGAATGTTTGAAAGATTTAAATTTTGCCCTGAACAAAAAGAGAACATTTTCAACATCGTGAAAATTTGTAGAGGACAAGAAATCGCTCCAGCTATCAATTTATGGTTCCCTTAATGGCTGTAAGATTTCTTTTCAGCTGTCAAGCTTTGTCACATGGTGTCAGGACAGCATCACAACTTTTTCCTAAGCTAAACATCTAAATTACCTTCTATAAGAAAGCATGGGTAGAAGAAATGTATCTCACCTTGACAGAGACATAGCCTGAGTAATTAATAGTTCTATCAGAAGGCAATCCAGCAACTGCTGCTTTAGCAGCAAGCACCCAGAGGAGTACCATGGTTCCCAGGTGAGGGTACCTCAGCAAACCTGCCTTAAAGCTCATCTACCTGTAACATGCACATGTGCAATGCTTCTGAGTGTCCCCATGGTCACAAGCTCAGACATCATGGTTATTACTAACAGCCTTGAACCACTCTCTTAACTGCCTCTCACTTCTTTTTTTGCCCCTTTTACTTTTGCTGTTCCCTTTTCTTCATTCTTCCAACTCCATTTTCATCTTTAGGTCTTTCCTTTTTGAGGCAATGTCACACCTATTCCATTTCTCAGAATTCGCAGATATTGGGGAAATCTGCAAGCTCCAGAAACATCCCAAAAACTTACTGAACTATCCAAATAATTTTACCAATGTATTTTTTCCTATCCTTTGTCGTCATTTTTCCTATCCTTTGTCATCATTTAGAGTTTGCTATTTTCTGTGCATTTGCCTGTTTTAAAGCATAGGAACAGAACTTTGATTGTTCTTGATGCAGCCGAGCATGTTAATCCAACAACAATCATTACATACATGGAAACTGATGGAATAAAGACCTATGAGAAAATTGGGACAAAAGGACTTGGAAGCAGTGCATTTTTACCTCTGAATACTTTTCCTCTGAGAGAGAGGAAAGATTATTAACAATCAAACAAGTAAGGCCAAAGAACTGGAAGCCTGAAGACTTCAAGAGTGTGCAAAAGAGACAGGAGCTCCAGAACTGCCCAGGGTAAGGGTGGCAGAAAAGGGACAGTTTCTTTATATTTTTCTGAGTAAAACGCACCAAAGTATTTCCTTCTGTTGTTGCCAAGGAAAAAAATCACTTAGATAAAGCAAAACAAGGAATGCTTAATAAATAAATAATATAGTGAAGGCTATTAATAGACCTCTCCCTTTTGACTTTGAAGGAAAAGTCTCCTAAGCAGAATAATTCGAAACAAATGCTTGAGAAAGGGTAACTGAAGGACTTTTTTCTAAGGGCAAATGATATGGGCAGATGCCCCACAAATGTAAGCTGTCTTGGTCCCCAGTCACCACAACTTTGCCTTTTGCTTGGCAGCTTTGAAAGATGTTGTTACTCCCTGAATAATAAACTCTGCTTTCTCTGTAATAATGCTGGCAGTTGTTTGCTGTTGCACATTTTAAGTCTGAAGGTGTATTTCCATTGAAAATACAGAGTATGAAACCCAGTATTTGAATGTCATTCCCACAGCTCAACTAACACTCTATCACTGTCATTTTAGCATCCTAATTACACCAACATTGTCCTTTGTGACTCTCACTGCACATTTTCAATCAAAATGTCTCTGATGAGGGAAGTAGCATTATTGCAATCAAGCAGGAGAACAACATCTCTAAATAATCCTAGCTTGTTCAACTTCCCAACCACACTGTAGATCATAGATCTGAACAGCTAAATGGAAAGCACACATCTGCTGTGAACTGCTCTGGCTTAGATAGCTATTGAGGAACAGAAAAACATGGATGAGAATGCCAGACTTCAGTGCACCTCATCCCCAAAGCCCCATAACATTAAAGGATGGAAAAAATCCAGAAAATATAATTTGTGTCTCTTAGTATCTTCCCTGTATGCTTGCATACCTGCATATGAATTCAATTAAAAGAAAATTCCCATACCATAAAACTGAGATGAACAAAATACAGATTATAAGAAATTGTATTATGAGACTGTGGAAAGCAGCTCCCGAGTTTCAATGTTTGGTACTTCCAATACAATAGAAGGAACTTACTGCTTGTTCTCTCAAGGCAGAGAGCTTTTAATGTGGATGGTCTGAAATAGACTCAAACAAATGCTCTTTTTTATCTTCTTTTTTATTTTTTTACCTTTTTTTTTTTCTCTTTGATGACACATGGATCTGAACCATGACTGCAGACCAGAGTGTCTGGAGTAAAACTGAGCTGAATACAATTGGCTGTAATGCTTCATTAGGAACTGGTTTAGCAATTGAGTAGGCCCAGAGGAAAAAGATGTTTGGGTGATATTCTCTGTGTTTTGGAGCTCATCGGAGATGTGGAAAGGATATGGTCTGAACAGCTCTAGCTCTATTACTGTCTCACAATAACTACTGTAATTTAGAGAAATTTTTCATTGATTAGATGCTCCTGTCTTGTTTTACTGTGTAGGGCTATGTTAGTTAGCATATGCAGTGAAGTATTTTCTTCACAGTTGTTTTGTTTTTCTCCTAAAATGACCCACAAATTTTAGTAGTGGAGAGTTCTGTCCCCCATTGACCTCTCCAGCAGTGAGAACACTGGTAGAACAAAGACTCCTGTTTAGGCTTGTCTCTTCCCTGGGAGTGGTACACACATTACTCTCTGCACATTTGATAAAATCCATGACTGGTGCTTGCTAGCAGCTCTAAACCCACTGTCCTCACTCCTAAAATGCAAGAGATACAAAGAATGGGTTTATTATGTGAAAATGCAAAAATACATGAAAATTTTATTCTGCTTGGGAAAGGTATACTGAAATATTAAAAAAAATTTCAGAGCTACTTATGCTATAAATAACACAAAAGTGTCTCTTTTCTTATTCTGAATAAAAAAAAAATAATAAAAAAAATCAGGATGCTTACAGAGCTAAGACCTAGGATTTGGTTTTGGGCAAAAACCTTATCCTCAACCACCAGAACTGCCTGTTCTGAATAGGACATTGATCTGCAGAAAGTCTTCCCAAATGTACATGTACTTCACATTCATATCCTAGTCCCTTCCACAGATTTTTCCTCTGATTGTCAATCTTACTGCTTAATCATGGTATCACTTTTTAACATTGCTCCCAAAGGATTGTTGACTGCTATAGCATGGGTTTGGAAATGCTGCTATAGTTAGACACAGCTGTTGCCTGTAAACAAGCCTTTTTTTTTTTTTTTTTTTCCCTTCAGAAACTATGGAAAGCATAATGACTCGTATTAAATTTGGTTATGAAGGAAAGATTATCTTACATAAATAAAATCTCCGTCTATACCAAAAGGGAGATGTTTATTTCAGAGTAAACTCATTTACACTTTTAAAGAACAATTTAATTTCTTTACATATGCAGGCATACTTAAGACTACCATAAAAGAGAAGCTATGATGGCACTTTTGAAATTAGAAATGTGCAATATATTAGAAATTTGAGTGTAATGACATTGTACATGGTTTTCTTGAATGGTGGGACAGGTGATGGTGACACTGGTAAGTCTGATCTTATGTGTGATTTATTTTCTTTAAACATAAAATGGAGTTCAAGTGCCTCACCTTCTTTGTAAAGCATTCTGAAAGCATGTACAGAAATGATCATGTAACTGTTTCCCTTGTACTGACTGAATCCTCTGTTAAGTGAATAACTGGGATCTGTGTCAGTTTTGGGCTTGCAAATCAGTGTAGATGAGATTCAACAGCATGGAAAACTAAAAATCAAAAAGCAATCCATCAAATTTCATACTAACCTCAATGTCATGTCAAGTGCACAAACGTAGGTTGTACTGATTGCAGAAGAAACACTGATTTGCATCTCTGGTAGGTCCGTATCACTGGATTATAACCTCAACATGCTTGTCTTCCAAATAAAACCAAAGTAAACTGTTTTAGTTCAGATATCACATAAGCACAACCTGCAGTCTACCTGAGCCAAATTACTCAACCTTTCAGCATGACTTTGAGAGCACTAACTTTTTTTTCTCCCTTTGTATACTGTATGTTTAGAGACTTGGTGAAAATCAATATGCTACAAAATGCCAAACCTTAAGCAAAGATTTATTCTTCAAAGGGAAAATGGTCCAAGCTTTCATTCTATTTTCAGAAATATAGGAGTAGAAAGTATTAGCAGTCTCTGTCCATTGGTTAAATACTTTCAGAGACGTTGAGAATGTTTTTTTTTTAATCTGGCATGGATCTAAACCCAAGAAAACCAATGAGAAGAAGTAGACTGTTGCAGCTACGCATTAGAAAAAAGAAAAAAAATGTATTTATGGACATCTGTCCCACCTTAACTTCTTACTGCATGTTATTGTCATGTTGCTATTAAAATGCATTAAGAAATAAATATTTTAAGAAGGTTTATAATGTTTTCGGTTGTGATGGGGTCCACTCAGTTACTTCAGATTATTTCCCCAAAAAATGATTTCCAATTCAAAGCTATCTTTTTAATGACAAAGGAGTTACAGCAATGATCACAGGTAATTACTTTTTCTGTATCTTAACTTTGAAACTGTCCATTGAAAATTTGTAAGAATATGCTTTTAGTAAACTCACAGTATTGTTTTATGAACTTAGTTATTATCATAATAAGGATGAAGGAAGACCCTTATTCCCATTTTCTTTCAGAATCCCTTCTCTGTGGGAGCTAAAAAAAAAAAAAAAAGGAGATAAGAAAAAAAGATGTCCTGGTAATGAGAAGATTAAATATTAAGGGTCAGCAAGGGCTTCCATTTCTCTCTGCAAAGACTTATACATAAAAGTACCTTTTGAAAGTTTCTTACACAGTATTTTATAACTGTTTTACATGAAGTATAAACAAATCAATTTATGACTAGAAATTAAATATACTGATTCTCGATGAAACTCCTTTACACAGAGCCTTGTAATGATGGCCACATTAAAATTCCTCATTTAATACATTCTAATGGTTTTGAAAACAGGTATAATTTAAGCTATAACTACATCTTGCAGAATTCTACGAGTTAAAACGGTAAGCTCAGTGAAATGCACTGGTGTCCTATTTGCAGAAGGACTAAGGTCTCATTTGTTAAAAGCACCTCCCATCCATATGAATTAGAAATCCATCACTATTTTCAAAATGAACCTAGGCATTTTAATTGGGACTTCCATCTTCTAAAAGTTAGGCTTCCTTTCTAAGATGATTGTATCACCTACTCTCACATTAAAGGAGTGAGAGACCTTTCAGTAAGTAACTCATAAAATAACTCTCTGGGGAGGACAGTAGATGTTTCTTTCTTATTTCTGGAAGGATGTAGAGTTATTAATCCTCTTTTGGAGTCAAGTGGATGAAGCAAGGTCAGCTCTTTCTGGTTTGGCAAGAATGTAAGGAGCAGTTGTCTATAATGCTGCTCTGGAAAGTAGGATAATCAAATCCAAATAACTTCAGTTTTTGATCTGCTTTCCTGTCTTCTAGGAAAGAAGCCTAACAAGTAAGCTGTAAGGAGAAATGAAAAAATTAAGGTCTTTGTGAATCACAGATGTCACTTAAACACTTGAGTACTACTGCAGAATATGAACCTTACCAGAACACCGTGGTTGTGGAGACGTCTTCCATCTGTGATGCATCTTAGAGTACAGCAAGTCCATGTGACAGACTACTGAAGGGTTAAGTTTTAGAACTTGAAACAAAACACATTTTTAACCACTTCTTGTAACATCATACGTTAGTGCTTTTAGCTACATGTCAAATAGATATATTTCCCCTCTCTCTATGCTGATTTATGTGAGGCTCATTCATGCTCCAGAAACTGTGACGGAGCGTGAGGTAGTACAGGGAGAGCACATTTTGAATTAGAATCCTGGGGTGATAGGATGTCCCAGGGCTTTTGATAGTTCAGTCACAATAGAAAGGCATGTGGTTCCCTCAGCATTCAGGGGCCAATGTGTGGACTTTCATGCTGAAGGTTTCACTGACAACTTGGATGCAGAGGTCTCCAGAGATGGGAATGTTACACAGCAGCTGAGAAGGTATAGTGTCCCACAGGTGCCTATATGTTTGACCTTAAGAACATGAAGGAGTTGCCTAAGTCAGCTTCAATAAGACTTTAACTCTTTAGGGTCTATATGAAATATTTCCAGAAGTGCCCATAGGTCAAATGTTTTCCTTTTATGTCAGAACTTAAAAATTCAAATAATAAGCTGAGGCAATTTTCTGAAGCTTCTGGATATTATATAAAACAATTACACTATCACCTTAAAATTCTGTCCTCTTCATACCTTCTACTTGTTTTTGAAAATGAGATTTTAGAAATTGTTGGATATCATGCTTGTAAGAACTACTCTCTCATTTCTCTAGAAAAATGCAGTGGTTTTGTTGGTTCAAACAGTGTCTGCATTTTCATGAGAGCAGGTTTGCTCAAAATGCCTTGGAAAAAAAATAAAGAAGGAGAATGTAAAGGCTACTCTTTCAGGGCTTTGATATTATTGAAAACAGAATTTAATTTAGCCCCTGTATTGCTAATCTTTTTCTTAATATGCTTGCTGTGGGGTTTATTGGCTGTTTATAGCACGAAAACATGGAGAAGCAACATGCTTATTTTCAGATTTGTGTTTATAATTTTTGCCATCGTAATTGCATGAGAAAGCTGCTTGAATCTATTCATTATAAAACAGCAAATAGTTTTAAAAAGGAGGGAAGGTAATTACCTTCACTTCTTAATGATGCTCCTAATTTAGACTATGCAAGAGATGTATAATGAGTGAGAGAAGTGTTGGCAAAAAACCCTGTTCTTCGGCTAAAGAGCCAAACTGGGAATCAGTAGAGTTTGATTCTATTTGTACACCTTCAGCAGACTTACTCTGTGACATTAACCAAAGCATGTAGTTATTCTGCTCTGCAGTTTTTCTACAAAGTGGAAATCATGGCAGTCATCTTGCTGAGAAGTTGTGGGGATTAGTTGTTTAATATTTGTATCTTCTGAAAGAATACGGATAGAATTTCACAGTATGATGGAAGATTAACAGTCTTTTGCTATTACCAAGCTCTGATATTTTACCCCAACTATTTAATAATACAAAAATCTTTACTTTTTATAGTCCCACATCCAACAAATATCCTGACTGAAATGCATTGAGCAACAAATGTAAAATCTTTCTCTTCTCTCTTAAATATAATTAGTTTCCAAATTACTCCCAGAAGCAGCAGAGAACAGTAATGTTGAAGTCTACATTTGTTGCTTGTACCTGCCAGTTCCACAGAAGGATGAGTAAAAAGTATCTTCCAGATAACATTTATTTATCACAACCAGATGGTTTTGAACCCCCCCAAACCAGCAGAGAGGACACTGACTGCAGGCTTAGCATACATGTCCTGAAAAATCTACCCAACCTTCTACTTCTGGTTGAGCTGATGAATATGCTCATTGACAACAGATTAGATTTGTTTTGAAGGTGAAGAGCTCCTGAAGCACAAGTCCGGTCCACACAGCTGCTGAATCTGGCTACCTCAGACAGTATATTAAGCAAACATCTCAAGAAGTAGTTAAAAGAAAATGGCTACTTATGTGCCCTGGAGGTGTGCCAAATGCACTCTAATTGATGCTGATGAATTGTTCAGAGAAATTACAGACTAATATTTCTGGTGAACAAGTCTACCATTTTGAATCAACAAGTAATCGCCAAGAATTGTCTTTTAAATTTTCCTACATAGCTCAATATATGGAGGTGAATGGTCTTTTCAATTCAAATATTTTCTTGCCATTATTGACTGTATTTATTATAATCAACTCTTACTTTGGACTTAGGTATCGTCACAAAGGTCTTCAATGTCTTTAAATACCTGATGCAGCTGAGCACGTGGAACTTCCCACCTGAGTAATTTGTCAACACAAACCAGGAGAAGGTACATGTATCCTTTCTGGTTATAAAAGGAATGAAGCATTGAGTAGATCATTTCTATCCCTGTGACTGTATTCTATGATGAGTCCTGTGTACCAGTGTCTCCTCGTGATCACACAGCAAAGCCTGGGTTAGCTCACAGCTCATCTGGGGTTTCTCCCTACATATGTGTGAGGAAAAGTGATTTTAGCTGTAGAGCTGAGGCACCATTTGGAGAAAAATGAGCTCATGCAACTACTTTGGAGAAACACAGAGAAAGCAAGATTCCATTCTATCCTGGCAAGGCACTCAGCAGATTTAGAACAGACAAGTGAGACACACAATGATTTTATCTATGCTACTATTGTATCTGAGGATGATGCTTCCAAAAGAGGAGCATATCAACCTCAAAGCTTAATGGGAAAGTTTTACAAATGCATTTGATTCATATCTTCACGAACAAAGAGATGTTCTGTAAAAAGATTAATTGGATGAGCCTTGGCAGAGCATCCACTGAAGTGTTTAACCCAGGGGTAAAAGACAGGAATTAGACTATGATGTTGCAATGGCACTACAAGCAGAGATTACACTATGTGCAAGAAGCTGTCTGTAAGGGCTCTTGAAGCTTGAATAAAATGTCTAAATGATGTTTCTTACTACCTCAGTTTCTGTGAACTCCATTTCTGAGTGTGGCAGTATAAACACAGATAGTTTTAAACACCCTAACCTATATAAATTCTGTATAGGAAAGATCTTCTACCAGTGAATTAAATAACTCATTGTATTTATATTACCTCTGAAGTTGGAAACTTTGTTTTTGAGTAACCCTATGTCCTGCCCTGTAGTAGTAAACAAGTATCATCACACCCAGCTGCATGGGGAAGCTTTTACTTGTCTTGATGAGCAAATGAAAGTCCCGCAAGTTCTGTAACATTAAAAAGACTCAAACCAGTAATAGTTCTGAAGCCACTCCATTCTTGTATGATGCCTTCCATGTGCCCTTGCAGCCCAGAAAGCCAACTGCACTCTGGGCTGCATCAAAAGAAGCCTGGCCAGCAGGTTGAAGCAGGTGGTTCTACCCTTCTACTCTGCTCTTGTGAGACCTCATCTGGAACAGAATGTCCAGATCTAGGGTCCTCAGAACAGGAAGGACACAGTTGGAGTGTGTACAGGGTAGGACCACAAAGATGATTAGAAGGACAGAGCACTGTCTTGCTCCTGCAAGGAAGGGCTGAGAGAATTTGGATTATTCAGTCTGGAGAAGAGCAGATTAGTACCTAGGAGTTAGGGGGCCTACAAAAAAGTTGGAGAGGGACTTTTTACAAGCACATATAGTGGCAGGACAAAGAATAATGGCTTTATACTGAGGGGGAGTAGGTTAGATTGGATATCAGGAAGATTTTCTTCATTATGAGACTGGTGAGACTGTAACAGGTTGCCCAGAGAAGCTGTGGATGTCTCATACCTACAAGTGTTCAAGGACAGATTGGATGGGGCTTTGAGTAAACCTTCTTGTGGAAAAGGTCCTTGCATATGGCAGGGGATTTGGAACTAGATTAAACTCCCTTCCAACCCAAACCACTCTACGACTCTACAAAATCAGAGAATGAAAAAGTCTTCAAGTAATCATGCAGGCTTTTTATTTCTTGAGAACAAGATCCTAGACGTGGTGATCACCAAAGTGGAAAACTCATTTTAGGACTAAGGTATTTTGTCCAGTAAAGATGAAAATGGAATCCACAAGTTCATGAAGAAAAATATAGTATCATTATAAAAAGCATTTTTTTTAGCATGGAGAAAATTCTAATGCTTTCACAAGCAATATGAAAAAACAAACAAACACACACCTCTCCCTTTCTCACCCCCCAAAATAGGGCATTAGGACACTTTCCTGTCTACATTTCTTCCTGCTCTGTGGAATTTCCAGAGATGCAACCACATGATCAGTCATATGAAAATGCAACAACATCAGAAACCTTCCATACCTTGTCTATAGACTAAGTTGAACTACATAACCTGAACTGCTATAAACAGGGTGCAGGGCAGTGTATATATAACTCTTATCAGTACATGTCCTCTCTACCTTCTTTTAAAATAAAGATCTAGAGGACAGTGTCACTACCTAGGATGTTGCAGATTAGGAAAAGCTCTTTATTTTACAACTGCCAGCACCAGTCCAGGATATAAATTCCATCATGCAAAACAGGATATTGCAAATGTGAAATGAAAAAAAAAAACCACTAAACAACCAGAAAATAAAATCCATCCACAATAAATATAGATCTAAATATGGTTTATGTGATAAAGAAAATAATACAATAATATAAAGTACAGAAAAAACATTACTGTTTACTTATTGGTTAAAATGGTAATTTAATCTTTGTCATTTAAAATGGTGTTAGTAACATGCAAAACTATATATAGTTTCACTGTGATGAAGAAAACCAATCTTTTCAGGACAGAATCATAATCCACCACTCTTAAATTCACAGAAAATAATACAGGGAATAAAAAAGTACAGTTTCCTATTATTAAATGACAGCTATGGACACAACAGCCACTGGCCATGACAAGTGAAAATGACAGATCTGAATCACTTAATGAATATGTTGAATAATGTACTGAGCAAAGTAAGAATGCAAAGTAAAAACAAACAAAAAACCCCAACCCCCCCAAAACCAACCAACCAACCAAAAAAACAACAAAAACACCCTATTACTTACAGATAAGAAAAGTTGAAACTTCCTTAGGAGGGCAAGATTCAGGCATTCCAGACCAATATGATTATATTTTTAACACATCAATTACATTTACAGCCCTGGATACACATTTTCAATCTATCAGATTAATCTAACTATGTATGTGATTTGAAGCAACAGAAGGAAGAAATGCAATTTGAATACCAAAAAGGCACAACATGTTTAGCCCTTTTTTGCATTCCTTTTTGTCCCATTTTCCCATGTGTTAGTCACACCTTTCCACTCTGACTTTTAGGATAAGTGACCAAACATACAAAACATGAAGTCTCTTATTTTGTAGACTCATAGCCTTTTTGCCCTTTCCTAGCCATTTTGAACCCATTAAATACTTCAGTTACAGTTTAGGTATTTTGAGATTTAAATGGAGGAGTGTCTTGTATTTTAAAGGTAAAAAATGTGAAAAAAAATATTGATTTTTATCTGGTTCATGCGCGTTAAAAGGTTTTCTCTTAGCTCACTATCATTGATTACTTCAGTAAAATGGCTCGATTAGTCCCTGATTTTCTCTATAGTGTGTTAGTATCCTCAAAAACTGAGGTGAAAGCCTTTTGAATATTCCCAGCTTGCTGGTGTGTAGGGCAAGGATTTCAACTGAGTGTTGAAAAAGTAGCTTGCATGAAAACTGTCTGGTCTGGTAAGGATATGGGCAGGCCTGCACCAAGTACACAGCCTGCTTTGGAGTGCAGCTCCAGGAGGCAATGACTGTGCTGCACACCCTTACATTCAAGCAGCTGAAGAACTCTTGGCTTAGAGCACCCATTAGATATGTGTTTATAAGGCCAAAATTGCACTGCAGAAACACATTATAACTTAAAATGGAATTAGCAGCTCCTTGCTACAGTGAGGGACTCTTGTGGATACTCTGAGCAGTTTCTTACAGAAAATATTGAAAATGGATAGCAGCACAAACCCTCTTAACTCTCTACACTTACCAATGGCACTTTTTTCCACTCCCTCTCTTTCAACAGATTATCTCTCAGTGCTTCTCTTTACCCCCTCAGGGAAATCAAAAGCAAGTGTGTGTCTTTGTTCTTTTTTTGCTCCATCTGATATCACATTAGCTCTGAGTCACCTGCATTCTCCTGAGCTCTCAGTCTGATCTTGTCTAGGAATTGTACTCATTAACTCAGCTGAAACAACAATTTACAAAGACATCACTACTATAATGTACAGAGTACAGAGTCAAGGTCAGGTTGCTTAACATATGCATTTGTTCAGGTGTTTTTGAATTTCCTCTTACAAATGTGAGCTTGGGGACTGAGTTAGCAAGCTTGACGCTCTTAGAGATCATAAATGGAATAATTAAAGGTAAGATCTTTGCATCTGCAAAATTGGGTTTTCAGACTGTGCTTTTAATATGCTTCTTTGCTCTTGTTTTAGAGACTTTATTTAATCATTAATTAATATGTATAGAAAAGACAGTGTTAGTGTAAATTACATTATGTAAGAAATAAATACATGTAAATGATGGCTGTGGAAAATAGTATGGTTAAGACTGCAAAAGGAAGTTGTAATTTTCTGATGGCTGTAATCTAAACTGTGTATCACCACAAAAATTGTCACTTTTGCTTGGACTGGAAATCTGAAATAGTTTTTCTTTTCTTTCCTTAGTTGTTAATGGAAAGATCAACTTGAGGAATCTATTGTAGCAAAAACAGACTACCTAGAGGGAACTTGAAAGGTGTTTGCCACCACAGCAGCTGAGTGAATAAAGATGGACGTGTTTCAAGGTGAATTCGGTGGCCAAAATATAAAGGCTGACTCTGATGTCCTAGGAAACAGGACAAGAAGAGTGAGCTTCAGAGCAAAGGCAAGCTTGTCTTAACAACTGGCATGGCTATTTTGGCAGCTGTGTTTTGTATGAGCAGAGGAGTGCAGTGAGGAGCCAAGAGAGCAGATGAGGGCTTTAGCAGCAATAGCAGGAAAACACAATTTAAACTCCTTCAGAGGAACAATATGGCCTTGTCAAGGCAACAAACACAACGGAAAAGGAGGGACTGAAAATTTTCTCTTGCAACCTAAGGGGTCACTGATTTTTATACTGTTTGGATTGTCTGAACAATCTGCAAGTACTACCTCATGGCAGTTCAGTCTAATGGTGAGAAGGGATGGATCATCTGGGTAAGAAAAACACAGAGCATTCCTATGTCCACACACCAGATCAATGTTCTCACTGCTGCTCCTCATTATACTCCCTTTCTTTCCAGTGTGCTTTACAATTGTTCTATACAGCAAATATTTCCCATCATGATCTTCAGTGTCTTCTATTTGCTCAGTGTTTGATGAATACACTGAATGACTTGAAGACTTTAATTACATTATTTATTATCTTTTTGAGTAGACAACTAACTTTGCACATAGACTCTGAGGTGTAACAGCTTGAGTGGACACTGTCTTGGCTGTCATGAAGGTCGGCATTGTCTTCTCTTTCCCCATTTGTAGTGTGGCCACCACAGTGAAGGTGCGGTCCCCTTGATCCTTTTAATGAAGAGGCCTTTTCTACAGGATATATCCTCCTAGAGCACAGATGAGGAGGGAGCTTTATAAAATGCATTTATGCTTTACAAGTAGAAGCCAAGAAGCATATACAGCAAATAACAGGGGCATTGCTTTTATGAATTACATCTCAATAATTGCATTGCTCCTAAGTTAAATAATTTCCTTATCCATTTTTCCATTATTTTTCTCCATCAAATCACAAATACGTATCTAAATGCAAAATAGCCCTAAAATTACCCTAACATACTACAATTCTTACCCAAACTGAAAGTTTCCATACCAGATTACTTTTCACAAATCAGTGTTCCATCCTGAAACTACTCACTTCACATTTAACATTAATCTCTGAGGTGGAATCATCTTAAACACTTTTGTAATAAATTCTGCACAGGAATTAGGAGTAATTTCTTCTGCTCTGAAGTCATATACATCTTGCATTTCTGGAAGCAGAAGAGTGGCTACTTTTCTCTGGCTTTTCTCAGTAGCATTATGCTTTTTCTTTCTGTAGTAGGTCAATTATAATCTAACTCTCATGGCAATTTTTGTTATTTTTTTTTTTCTAGTGAAAGAAAACTGGAGAATGGGAGTTCTTGGTGTCACTTGTCATAAGAACTAGAAAAGGGTTCAGGAAACTACAATTTAATGCTGAAACGCCTACAACTCACATACTTGGAGCGAAGTGTAATGCTTGTACTGAGGAGCGCACTGTGCTACTGAGAAGTGGGTTTACAATATAAAGTCAGGCATCCCTGTTCTTTTGAATGGATGGAACACCTAGATACATACAAGAGGGGTTTGCACCCGTCAGCAGGTGAAACACCTTCTTGCTTAAACCAATCAAGATCAGGGTGAATCTACAACTCCATTTCTCCTGTGAGTAGGCATCTTCAGGTAGTCATGTCTCTGAAACTGCTTGAAGAGCAGGTCCTGAACTTAGCTACCAAGTAAAGTGTTAACTGACCTTTTCTTCTTATGATGCAAAGGATTTATGACTGTAAAGCACAGCACTCAGAATTGTTAAGGTTGGAAAAGCCCTTTAAGATCATCAAGTCCAAGTGGGAGCAAGTAGTCTCAGAAGAGGGACCAAACCAACAAGCAGTAACTCATTGTGGAAAGCTGTTGGTGACATAACTTCTATTTTTTCCTGTTGCAACTTGTCAGTCAAAAATATTAGAGACATGGAGGCAGTCGAAAACCAAAGTCTGAAGGCCTCACATTTTACATACCATGGGAGAAAAGAACTTTGTTTTTACAACATTCTCCTCAGAAAGACTGCTCTAGAGGTCTCCTGTCAATATGCTCAGTTGTAGGTACTCAATAAATATATTATTTGACCTGGAGATAATTGAAAAGAAAAAAAAAGTAAATTCTCCCTGTGTTGAGAAGGGATAAAGCCAGAGTAGTTATATTGCCTTCAAACAGTCATCTTTGAAACAGAAACAGCTGTCTTGTGAAGCCTGATGCTATCTTGAACTTGAAAATTATTATATTTTGAAATTATATTTCCCTTTTGAACCTTCTGAATGTTTGCACTTAAACTAAGAAGAACTACTCATGACCTTAACAGTGAGAACAAAGTACTTGGATAGCCAAGGACACAAAATACCAGATACGATGCTCAGTAAAAGAAGTGGGATTTTCAATAGTATAGACTTGTGTCCCATACGTGCTAACTCATGTAGCATGGCTACTTTGGCTCCAAAGGACAAGGTCCCCAGCAGCTCCTGATCTGCTGAGAAAGCCCTCTTCTCTTCAGAAAAGTCTTGCAAGTCTTGTAAGCCTTTTTAAACTTTCTCCAGCTTCATCCAAGAAAGCCAGGTTATGACTGACCTTGATACTATTTAAATCCTCTCGATGGCAATCAGGTTGCATGGTACTCTCTAGAATGGAACCAGTCTCTTGAGACCTGAAAGCCTTCCTGAAGTAAAGTGCTGGTTGTTAATAATTTCTTTCTTGGTCCACACATGTACAAGAATACCAATAAGCACCTCTGTAAATTCCACTAGGCATCTAAATATAATTGAAAAATGGATCAAGATTTACTTGTGTTCTATTACAAAAAGGTACCATATACTGCATAATTTTCTTTATTAAGAACTACAATGTTTCAGAACTATATAACTTTTTATCTCCTTTTGCTGACTCTAATTTTAACCTATATATAAAATTAAGTAGTTAAAAAAAAAATTATTACAGTGAATATCTAGTCTGCTGTTCCAGTCTCAGGTAGTTTCTCTTGTGATTTTCTTGTGGAAGTTTAGTTTGATTGAAAAGTTCATGACCATTTCCAAAAACCAGGGCTTATAGGACTATTGTCCCCAGCATATATGTCTGTATCCTGTGTTCTCTGAAGACATTACAGATACATGTAGCTAAATGTGATCGATAACAGAAAAGGCTTAATAAAAATCAACAATAGATTTGTTTGAATAAGGATTGCATGATCAGGTTATTTACTAGCAGGCTGGCAACTATCCAAGGCTACAGAACCTCAGAGGGAAAGAATATAGAAACAGTGAAGACAGGCTGAGATTTATGGAAAATGTTATTTTAGAATTTGAGAACTGTTGTGTTGGGAATATATATCAACTTTATATTTTGGCTATATTTCTGCAGTGCTACACAGTACAAGCCTAACCTCTGCTGGTCCTAGAATTTTCATATCTATATATTAGGGCAAACAATATATCTCCCAGCTATTCCCTGCTCAGTCCTTCTAGTTATTATTCCTTAGAACTGACACACATGAGTTGGCAGTATTAGAACTAGCACAAGATAAGTGACTATTTTTCTGAATTTCCCTCTCATCCACCTAAGAAGATTAAGTGATGTAGTGCAGATTTTTATGCAGAAGACTTCTCTTCCACAGAATTATAAAATGCTTAAATCCACTTGTATGGAATTTTTCTCTAATGTAAAATGTTCTTAATGTTGCAGATGGGCAGTTCTAACCAGTTCATGGGTGTCCTTTTGTTAGTGTGTCCTTCATATAGGAGTGATATGAATGATATAGCTAGTGAAGACCTGAACATTTACCCAATCAAAATAGTTCCATTATAAAAATAGGTGTTTTTTCCTGCATATATGCACAGCACTGAGAATATTCAAACACTACAAAAACTGAAAAAGAACCTGTGCTACTGTCCTACCTGACACTTTCGCACTACCAAAGAGGGCACTATTGCCTTATAGAGGAGTCCAAATTCATATATAGCATGGAATGGATAAGGGAGATTATCTATCATTAAAAAACCCAGAACACCAATATGTTCCTTAATCTGTTGGGGAAAGAACTACACTGGTATTTTATTATAATTTGGCAGCAGAAGATGGCAAAAGGAGTAGTGAGGAAAATCAAATTAAATACATAAGCTTTTAATATTTAAGTTAAAATATTGTTTTAAAAATCTTTACTTTTAAAACTGCAAAATGATGAAGACATGATTTACAGGAACTAACAGTAAAGATCTCTATGATTCAGGCTTGCAATTCCACTTATAAACAGCACTTCTCTGTGTCTGCCAACTCTTTCAAAGGTGGAATGCCTAGTTTTAAATAAAAGCATGAACTACATTTTAAAACATCTTGTTAGTTTATAGATAATATCTTAATAGATTTAAACTCACCAATATTCATGATACACTGTTAAGCTGCAAAGTAATGATCTAAAGTGTTTGACAGATGTGTGAAAGGCTGGTATGGACCTCTCTGTAGTCACACCATTCGAGGTTCATTATCTTCGTAAACCAAGATTACACTTTGACCAGAATTTGAGAGAAATTTAAAAACCAAAACAAAACCTAAAGTCTAATTTCACTAGCACCAGTATGTATTTTCCCAGAGACTTGACTGAGAAAATGATTTGGCTTTTGCTATCTGCTACCTTTAAACTACTGAGAATTAAGCGGATGGAAACCAATGACTACAACGACTAAGCATGGTCAGAATCAACCCTTGCCTTATTTTCACCAAAGTCCTTTACAATATAAAAGACTCCTTTTCTTGAAAGCAGTGCTGTTAATTTTTCCTCAATGATCCAAAATCTCCAGGAGTAAATGGTTTGCCTGACTTAAATTAGTTTTGTATGCATTTCTGCAAAACGAAAGTGGTTCAAAAACATCAAAAACAATGCAGTATGGTGTGGAAGCACATCAAGAAGGGTGATTGTCTCCTAAATACCATATTCCATTTTTTCCTTCAAACTTGTCCTTTTTCTAATCTTTAGCAAATAAAATGAGTGGACAAAAACATGGAGTTCAGGCTAATGTAATTTCCATTGCTTTCTTTAACAACTGTTATACAGTGAGACTGTGGGCTTTCACACCAACTTTTGATTATAGGCACATTTAGGCTATAGTACCAGAAAGACACATGCACCTGCTTGCTCTTTTGTACTGCAGAGAGCCCCATTGATTTTAGTGAGTTAAACCAAACCTCTGAGCATGCCTTTGCAGGATCAAAGCTTAGCTGCTTTAAATTTGCAACAATGAGAACATGATGTACCTAGGTCAAACTTTTTTTCTTTTTCAACAAGCCGTTTCTGTGGTTGTTTTAGCGAAATACTCTGTTCTTGGTCCTACCTTGAATAATTAACATTGTAGTTCAAACTCACTTATTCAGCAATTTATCAAAATAAAACTGAGGCCAGCTATGCTGCTTCTGACACAAAACCACACAATAAATAAAGCATGTTGACATCTTTATGGGCAAAATAAAGCCAAACCAACAGGTCAGGTAGCAATACACAAAACTCGAAGCTTATTTAAACACGCACACATAAGAAATCTTAGAATGAGACTAGAAACACAGAAATAAAACTGCTTTCTTGCAGATTAAGCACCTATGAATTGCACAAAGCAAAGACTGCCTAGCTATTTCAACTTAGAGTGCAACACAGTTACTTCTTAAAACCTGAAATAGCTCTATCAGCAGAAATAAAGTAAGTAATGGAGTAACACACAGTGGAAAAGTTTGTTTCCCCTTGACAGAGTCTGAAAGTGCAGGCAAACCAAGGAGACTCATGTGGTTTATATTTTAAATTACTAGCATGAATCTTAGCACGATTGTCTCTCCTCTGCAGATTTTTTCTTCCTTTCATTTGGATCTAGTTTGCATATTTATACCATACTGGTTTTCTGGATAGGAAAGTCAATGTCTTTAAAATTGACTTTCTGATTTGGGAGCTTTGCTTTGCAGACAGCAGGCAAAGTATTCAGACTTTAGTTCAGGCACTCATGAATCAATTCGACCATATCTGTCTACAGTGAAGGTTGAAGTGAGATTTATTAGACAATATAGCCTCTAATAGCTTAGAAATGGACAAGAAATTTCCAGTTTATGGAATGACTATAATGACTATAATAAGATGGATTAATCCTGTTTGTTTGGTTTTTTTTTTTGGTTTTTTTTTTTTTTTGGGTTTTTTTTTTT
>VXAU01005684.1:802630-880555 GCA_013399695.1 Formicarius rufipectus
GAATGAAGAGAATCTGAACTGGAGGAGGGGAGGTGTTCCTTAAGAATCAACATGATGATCAATGTTGGCTGGTAACCTAGGGAATTCTGAGGCATCTAGACAGGAACTGGATGTAAACTGGGAGATCTTGCAGATCCACTGTAGATCTGCTCTAGATTTAGATCTAAATTGTAAAGTGACTTCACTAAAAGGGGTAAAACGTGATTTAGAAACAATCTAGTGTATTTTTGTGATGTTCAAACTACTTTTAACAAGACTTGCCACGAGTACCGTCTAGTAAGTCTTGTAAAGCAAGAGGAAAGAACTAGTTAGGGGAAAACGATGGAAGGGCAGGAATGAGAACTGCTGGAGGAGATATGAAGTACTGGATCACGTGAACAAAAGAGACATCAGAGAGACTGAATGTACTCTATTTTGGATGCTGTCTTTTGCTGATTGTTGGATGTGTATAAATGCTAAATCATAAGACCTTAGTCAAGATTTTACACGTTTTGTCTCATTTTTCAAAATTATGAGCTGCTCATGATCAATAATACTTAGAAATAATTTTGTAATGCATGATTCAAAAATAGAGTGTAAAATAAATTTTTACTTCCTTTCACAACAAAACTGGAGTAAATATTTACAGAGGGAAGTAAAAAACCTGTAATTCAAAGATAAATAATGTTTAGCTCTTGAAACAAAACAGGGAACTCTTTGGAGCAGATTTGTATTCAAATTTTTCTATAAGAAAATCATGAGTTTCCATAAGCAAAACTGGTGAAACAAACCCCCAATTTTTTTATTTTTTTTTTTTTTTTTCCCCAGAAGTACTCTGCAATTTGGAATGAAACTTCTGGTCAAACCCATGAGCCTGACCAGATTCCTTCTGTCTAAATGATCTTTAACCAGCAATGGGAGAGTTATGGTTAGATACCGAAGAATTAGTTCAAGTACCTGATTCAAGAACGATTGGTATGGCAATAAATTTAAGGTCACCCACATACACCAAAACCCAAGCCAGAGCCTAAGAATGGCTTATGTCCACACGGCTATGCACAAACCTGTTTCTCCTGAAACGGACAGATTTATCAATATGGCCAGATTAATTGACCCTGTGTGTTTTGCCAACTCCAAAACGTGTTTCAGCATTTCTAAGGCTCAGAGAAAATCAATCCAGGGAACATGCTAAAAACTAACCAGTATCAGAAGCCTTTTTTACTAGCACTGATGTAGCCTTAATGTCCTGCATTCCAGTCTTCCTTTCATTTGCAGGGTTATTATTTTCAGAAGCTGAGCAAAATGCGAATATTTTCCTTTAATAGAAAATATATGAAAATACCAGCACAGCACTTCAATACAATCACTCAGAATCCCTGACTACAAAGGCACTAGCAGCAAAGCCTGTGAAACAGGAGAGGAGAATGGTGATATTAAGTTTGACCAAAGTAAGGTCAGTACTGACAAAGGCTTTAGCTTAGTTTTGATAGCTATGGCAAATCATCAAACATCCATGTGACTCACCTGTCTCCTTTATTTAGTGATCTTACTATGATGCTTTAAATAATGAAGAATAACCCTCAGTGTTTTTTATTTCTTGATTCGCAGTGATAGCTACTCAGGCACTTGTCTAAAATCAATTCTGCCTCTCTGCTGCTTTTCATTTTGGAGCTTGCTTGTTGGAGCTGGGAACCTCTAGATGATGCATCAGTGAACTGCAGACATATTCTTCCTAGTGGTGATTGAAATTACACTGTGACACAGATGGCTACCCCACAGCACTAGGATGCATATGCTGTTTTCTTCTTTGAGTACCGCTGCCTTTGTAACCAACACTCAGGACTGAAAGGACTTTTAGTTTTAAGCTCATAAGGTTTGTAAGGTTTAAGCAGATGCTTGGGTTATGAAGGTTTAAACTTTTATATGTATTTATGAAAATTATATAATAATTATATTTTAGTTTTAATAGAGAAAAAATAAAATTTTTTGATCTTAGAAGTTACAAAGTTTAAACTGAGGCTACTGTTGAGGCTACTGGTTGCGCTTATAGTGAGACAATGTTTCCTAATTAGTCTTCTAGTTACTACTTCTAGGGATATAACCACACGTGAAGCTGCTTTTTAAAAATGTACATTTTGCTTGCAAAACTTTTAAAATATTTCCTTAGTACTAAGTATTCTTACCTGTGATGATGTTTTATTAGATTTTTTTTTCTTCCAAGATGAATTTTGATCTTTTTTGCACCTTCAGCAAGTTGCATAAGGTACAGGTTTTAAATTTCTCTCTTGATGCCCTTGATAGCAACAGTTCTGAAGATATCTCTTTGATTCTATTTTTCTTCCCAAATCATTATTACAGATGCTAAGGAACATTACAATTAGCAACAGAACTTAAAGAAAATATGGCATAATTAAGCAGACATTGCACTCAAGCTAAATCTTTTAATCTACTCCTTCAGAATTTGAACTAGAGAGGTTCATAATCCACCAGAACAAAGATAACACCTATATCTAGCTCTTTTTCATTCCCCTTTTCTATTTTTTTTTTTCAATACCTATTGTGGAAAGAAAAAAAAATTAACTGAAGGCAAAATGATTCTGCTCAACAGTTTTATTAATTCTTTTGGTGTAAGACTAGGCAGATGAGCTAAAGCTTACCTTGGCAATTTAAAGGTATACTATTCTATTTACACAGTAACAGCATGGAGTCATACAATACTTCATAATCCTTATAAGAAGACCTGTCATCATGTACCATAGCGAAGCATATTATTAAGAATCATTTAATTTACACATCACTGATACAATGCTACAAAATAAGATTGCAGCATTTTACTTGCACTTCTATAAAATCATGGCTGAATTGTCAGTCCTTTTAAGATGGATAGGATTTTGGTGGGATTGTTATAACTATCCATCACGATAAGAATGTAATCCTTATCATGTCATTCTCATGTATATACAAGATCCTTTTATACAACTACTTGAGAAATTTTTTGGTGATGTAAAAACATGAAAAGATAACAAGTTAGGGAGAAAACCCATGCACTCAGTTTTTGAAACAGAATTTTTGAATGGGATTGGGACAGAAAGAGTCTTGCCAATCCAGCAACATGTTGTCACAGATAGCTATGAGATATTCCTTCCATCCTCCTGGAACTATTTATATATCCATATCTATATATGTGTATTCATCTATAAATAATCCATCTTACTCTAGCATCTTGCCACAGTGCTCAGCACTCAATAGGAGAAATTGATTTTCATTATGATGAACCCTAAGGATTTTAATGTGTATTTTGTAGGTTTTTATAGAGTTATATAAGTTGAATGAGTTTTCCCAAGTTTCTCACATTTTAGGTAGTATTTAGATGTTACTAACAAAATGAAGGTTGCTCATAAGTAACATCCAGAGTTTATTAATACTTTTAAAACATGCACTTTCTTTAAACTCCATGTGCTACATAATTCTGACAAGAAAAATAGTTTTGTAGTAAATGTCTCAAAGGAAGTTCACTTCTCACTAGACTCCTGTGCACAGAATATCTAAAGAAGACAAGAGAACTCATTAGTATTCTAGTGACCTTTTAGACAGACTGCACAGGAATCCTGAAGGCTAATTTACAGCTAAATTAATTAAGATAGCGCACAATTAATAGCACAAAAGAATTAAGACAGAACATTTCCAGTGGTTCCCACTGACAGGACATGGGAAAACAGGCACAAATTGAGACGGAGGAAGTTCTATCTGAATATGATAATAAAGTTCTTTACTTTAAGGCTGAGAGACCACTGGAACAGACTGCCCAAAGAAGTTGTAGTCTTCTTCTCTGGAGATATTCAAAATCTATCTGGACACGACCCTGTGTAACTTGCTTTCGCAGGCAAGTGGGACTAGATGATCTCCAGAAGTTCCTTCCATCCCTAAATATTCTCTAATTCTGTGACTCTGTGACAGTATAAGATCAGACTGCGGTCTTTCCAGAGTTTTACTGCCTGAACAAGGCACTAATTCTCAATATTTTTCTTAAAAAAAACCAAACCAAAATTTTTCTGTGTCACAATACATGCAAAAGATTTAGAAAAGCAAAGAATAATAAATTTCACATGCAATTTAATTCCTGCTGGGTTGTGTCATTCAATCATCAATCTTATTATGTTTTTCTTCCTATTTTTTCAGCCACTTTTTCTTAAACCATAAGTAAATACCAAGGTGTAAATGATGGATAGTCCAAGGTTGGGGGAGGGGGAGCATGGAGGAAAAATGAGAAATGGTATTCAGATGGAAAGGGGCAGGTCAGAAAACTGGTAAAATATAGCATTGATCAAAAAGGTCCAGGAAGGAAGGACACCCATTATTTATATATATTAGAATGCCAGTCTCATTTGAGTACTTTCATCTTTCCATGAAATGAAATGGCATCTTAACTGAACCCATTACATTCTATGCAGGACAATGAAAATGATGAAATATTGAATTTGAACCTAAAAGAAGAAAGCACGGGGTGAATACATATGGTCACTTTTTGTCTTATGAGTACTGGGAGTCTTCGTAGGCTGTTATTGACTGACTAGGCCTATCAGGTCTCACTGTATCTCCTTTTCCTTTCAACCATAAGTAATGCTCTTTTCCATGGCTGTTGTCCTGTAACAGCCATTGATCACTTCATAGATTCTAAGGCCCATAGAGAACATTGCATTCGTTTAGTCTGACCTGTGATGTGACCTAGGCAGTACGACCTCACCAATAACGTCCACACGAAGCCAAATAATTTATGGTTTAATACAGTACATGTTTAGAAAGAAATCTATATTGATTTTAAAATGTCGTATGACGGACAAAAAAAAAATCTACTAATTTCCTTCATAAAGTGACTGGTTATTTTCTCTCACTGACAGAAATGTGTCTCGTATTTCCACTTCGAATGTGCCTATCTTTAAACTGTAGGCAGTGGGGTTTATTGTAGCTATAAATAACATGGCATCCATTACCCCTCTCCTACTGCATATTCCTAACTTGTTCGTATGTTATAGGTCAGTCCCTTTACTTTCTCCCTGATGGAGAGATTGCTTCCTTCAACATTTCCTTGTGAGGGGGGCTTTGAGCCCCACGATTCAGCCTGTGAACTAGAGGTCTTCAGTGCATAGAATTAATATTTACCACTTAGATGCATAAATACAAATGACGTAACTCAATATCTGTTATAAGGATCTTGTGGATCTTGCAAATGTATTTCTTAATAGGGAAACAGCCTCTACAGACTGGCAAATTGGATAGCACTTAAAGTTGGTTAAGTATGAAGAAAAACTATGTTAAAGTTATATAACCTGAAAGGGTTTCCTTACCACTCTAAACTGTGCAACAGGCTGTGGAAACAGAATTCCAGAAGGAAACAGGTTGAGTGCCAAAATATGTAATATTTTCTTAACCATAATACTTTCTGCACTGGCAACATCTGTATGGAGCATTGTCACAAATGCAAAATATGTATTTTTTTATTTTTAATAGACACTTTAAAAATCTGGTATGTTTGAGGTTTTGTTTGTTTGCTGAGGGGGAGGCTGTTTGTTTGGGAGCTTTGTATTATTAAGTGCTACAAACTAGGTCTAAGCTTGAAACATTCTCAGGAAATCCTCAAATAATTTCACTGGCTAATTTTCTGTCCTTATATGCTCCTCAAATGTATTGTAAACATTCTATATCACAAGAACAAATGAATTATTGGAAATTAGTTTCTAGATGTTGAACATTCTTTTTCTAAGCAGAGTTTTCTCCCTCCTTTCAGACAGAGAAAATTCTCAGTATAAACTATTTTTCTCCAGCATCTCAAAACTGAATGAGACATGCTGTATTTTCAGAATGTTTCTCATGGCTTAACCTAGTTTCCACAAAAGACAATGGAGGATTTCTCAGTTTTTCTAATGGAATGTCAAATGGCAAACTTGAGCAAAAAATCTAACCGTCACTAATCAGCTTTTGTGCCTATGCTACCTCTGCCACGCTGAGTTGTACTGAGCAGCCAACATAAAATGGCAGGATACCTGATGCAGCGATTACCATCCAGTCTGTCAGAAGCCTTTGTTTTTTGACAGCAATGCCATGCTTTTATCACTTGAAACCTCTTTATTTAGTTTGTTATGAGAGCTGGTAGACAGTGTTCAAACACTTGGTGAAGAAAACAGTTCTGTGTTTACAAAGGACAATGGGAATAAAAATTCCTAAAACTAAGAAAGACCAATTTTAGGATTTGTTTAATCTTATTTTAGCAGTATAAAGCATCTAATCTGGGCAGCAATGCATGTAAACTTCTAGTCCATGAAGGCAGATGGGTAAATCATGCGTGACTGACCTTATTGCCTTCTATAGTTAAGTAAATGGATCCGTCGACAAAGATAGAGCAGTGGATGTCATTAGCATGGTTTTTAGCAAGGCTTTTGACTGTCTCTCACAGTGTTATTGTATGTAAGGACATTATGACTGTTTGAGTGGAAAATTGTAAGCACAGAAAGATGGCTGGAGGGTTAGACTCAGAGTCTGACATTCAATAGGTCATACACTACATGAAGGGTAGTCCACAAGTGATCATCATCACAGAGGTCTAAATGGGAACCTATACTCCTTAGCTTTTTTATCTGTGGCCTGGAGGAGGCAATGGGGTACACTCTCACTGAGTTTGCAGATGGCATCAAAATCAGTTCACTTGAGAGTAGGACTCCATCAAGAGAGACTTATGGTGTAGGAATGGGCCAGCTCTGCATGTGGGAAGGAAAAATCTCTTATGATGATGATGATGATGCAGGCTGAAGGTTGACTGGGGAGTAGCTTTTTGAAAAAGGACCTGGTGGTCCTGGAAGGCAGCAAGCCAATTGTGAGACAGCAGCGTGCCCTGCCAGCAAAGTGAAACAACATCAAAGGCTACAAGAACAGGAACTGAGACAGAAGATCCAGAGCAGTAATTATGCTCCTTTACTCAATATTTAATAGACAACACCTAGATACAGAGCCCATTTCTGAGCATCTTCCTTCTCTCCTCACTCCTCTAGTCCAGGAAAGGCATCAGTAATCTGAAGGGAGCCCAGCAGAGGCCACCAAGATGCCCAGTGAGCTGGAGTACCTGCCCTCTGAGGAGAGGTTGAGGGAGTTCAGCAGGAGAACAGGCAGTTTTGGGGAGACTGAACAGCAGCCCAATAGTAGATACAGGAGGTCATTGAGAAGCAGTGAACAGTGGAGGGACAATAGACAATTGGCATACACTAAACAAGAGAAGTTCAGATTACATATATGGAGAGATGTTTATTGCTGAGGACAGCCAAGAGTGGAATAAGTTACGTGGACAGGTTTTGCTGTCTCCATCGTTGGAGGTTTTCTGGGCTCAGATGGGTAAAGTCTTCGGAAATGATAAGTTGGACTGGAGATGTTCTGAGAACTCTTGAGTCCTGAATTATCCTAAGATTTTTACTCATCATTATAGCTAATTGCCCTCACAAGGTGCCTAAACTGCTATAGAAAGAGCCTTGCTTTGGTTAAGGTCCCTGATTTTTAAGGTGCCAATGTTAAATAGGAGAATCATCCTAGCAGGGAATGTCAATGTCACTAATAAACTCAGTGCTAACGCTAATTGTAGCAAAGGACTTAGATGACACGCTGTTTCTCCAATCTCACCCCTGCAATAGTGATCACAACTCTCACTGGAGAAGCCATTTCCTGTCAATTTCCTATCACAGATATTTAGACATCTTACTCCTTCACCCACACATTCAGACATACACCAATAATGCAGCCACAATGGCCCCTGGTTCCTGAACTCCATTTATGTCTAATTTAATTATCTAAGAGAGCAGAAGGTTACTATACATCCCCGTTCATGGATGGGGATATAAGATCCAGAAGGACATTGTTGGTTTCTACAGGCATTCTTTTTTCTTTATGAGATAGTCTTCCTTGAAAATTATTGTCCTACATATGATTTTACTCAGATAAAAAAGTCAAAGACCAAGGTGTTCCTGGTCATGCTTTATTCAAACAGTACCTGTTTCTCTCATGTCTGCTATGCTTGCTTCCAAAGCAGTACTTGGTTTCAGATCCAAGGCTCTAATAGATACCTCTGACTACTATTTGACTTTTAGCCCCTTACAACTATGATCCATTAATTAATTAATAGGAGAATAGTTAAATTACAAATGCAATGTCCTTTGGTGTCAAGAAAGACAAGTGCCTTAGGTGCCAGCAAAGGCAAGAACAAGGAACATGAAGTCAGTCTGGAGTACAGATGTGAGATGATATGAACGCAACAAGGGGAACTGAAAATCTGAAGGGGAAATGATAGATAAGGATAGATTGTGCATGCTTAATTCTTAGATGACTATTTTCCTATCTCTAATAAAATGTAGGCTAAAGGGTTATAAGATGGAAATAACCTTGAAGATCTCTGTAAAGAGGCTAACAGGAGCTGGTAGGACATGCAGCTTTCCTCATCTTCTTTACATGCAGAAATGAGTAGAGGTAGCCAGGAGACCTGAAGATGTCTAGGAACAATTCAAAAACTTTAAAGAAAAGAGATGAACCTCTTATTCGTAGGAATACAGGAAAAAAAAAAAAAGTGTGTTTAACCCTCTTATCTCCATTCAATTCTTCAGCAATTATAAAATAATTTGCAAATAATAACACGAATCTTTCATTCACATCATCCTAGTATGAATACATTTACAAATTCACACAGCTTTGAAGAACTCTGTCTTTTCTTGTTTTCAACCTCCCAGTCATGCCATTTGGTTCTGTGCAATGGCTGCTTAAATAGTTAATTTACTTTTTGAAGTGACCTTGGGCTGACTTCACATTTCATGTAACTGATTAAATTTAGTGGCAATTATTTTCAGATATTCTAACATACTCTCAATCCTTTCTCATGTACTCACCACAAATCTAATTTTAAAATAAATTTGCACATCTAACATCTTTTGCTATTTGCTTTAGGTGTATAATTATAGTGGTATCACTGTGAAGACACCTTCAGTATGTCCAAAATAGGTGTAAAGACCTGTCAGTAAGTGCATTCAAGATGGTAATTTGGACATCATCTTTCAAATGTATGGGCAAAAATAAAACAAGTGCAAATACATATTCTTTAAAATTAGGTGAATAGTAATACGTATATTCCAATAGACTGACATTTCAAGTACTGCAATATGTAAAATGCCATCTTGGTCACTTAGTCTATGTTGGAAATTTCTTGAATCTTTACCATATGCTAAGGCAATCCAAATTCAGTAGGCCTGTTGAATTACTGAATAAAAGTCTAACATCATGCAGATATTTTGTATCAATAATTTGATTTTGTATTGTCATTTATACTCAGAAGTTTTTATAAATTAATTAAAGACCATCTGAAACCCCTCAGGTAATCTTCAAACACAATGAGCTCCTCCCTTGTACTGATACTGCTGTCCCTGCCAGTCTGTGAAGATATTTTAATCAGATACATTAATTTTACACCACTAAAATGAAAGGGGGAAATACATGATTATGTTCTTTGCCTACTGTCAGTAATGCATAAATTTACTGCCATGAGTAGGATGTATAGGGTGTAAATTGATGGCATAAACCCAGTATATTATTTCACCTGAAATACAGCAGGGTATAACAAAGAAAAATCACATTCTGTGTAAGCTTTCCTGTGTAAGAAAGCCAAGATGCAGACAGATTTATTTAACACCTTTGGCAATTAATATACATATGTGTTATGATAGCTCATGGAAGCAGTTGCCAACAGTACCCTCTAAAATAGCAGTTCAGCTGAGGTGCTCGAGGATTTCAGGAAACCCACAGTTCACAAAAAATATCTGTCTGAAAGCTACTTCTTTCTCCACATATTTCTGCCAGTCTTACTACCTGAGGTTCTCTACATGTAACACTGCTCATGAGCTGTCATCCTGGTGGATGGACTGGAAGATGATTCTTCTCCCTCTCAAGTTATCTCCTTTTTTGGTTTTGTGCAAGTGAGACAAGCACCACTTTTTCTGTGAGTGACTTTTATCCTGGATATCCCATATCTTTGGCTTAAAGAAAACATCATTATGGGAACGGTCTTTTATTGCTTTGCTGTTCACGCTGACTTCTCTGTATCAATAATAAGCAATTGCAACAGGTGCTTGAGCCTTATTTTCATTTCATTATACCAATCTGGGTTCAAGGCTCTAAGTGGTCAACAGCAGCTTTTTAAGATATTCCTGTCTTCCTATAAGTATTGGCCTGCTGCTAGCTGCTTCTGACAATAAAAGTGAAAGTTCTGCCACAGTTCTCAACCTGTGACATTAACATAAAACCCCTCATTTCAGTTTAGGATGATATGCTGAGCCACAAGGTGTCATGACCAAGAAGATAATACACTTTCACTTCTGCTCCTAGGGCAGAAAAATTCTAGAGCGAGTAAAGAAAGACAGCCATTTCTTAAAATATGTCAACAGGAATCAGGAGACCTCATTAATCACAGCCATCTCAATTTTCCGTCTGAAACTATTCCATTTTCCGTAGGTTTGGCCAGAAGAATTAAATTTTGTTTAGGAGTGGTTCTTTTAGAATTTAGAATGACAAGAAATCTCTAGCAGCTTGCAAAGTAATCTGGAAAGAAGTAAGATATATTGTCATTATAGCGGGTCTTTAGTTCAGTGGAAGCTCTGCATGTCTTTGTAGGAAGTCAAGTTTCTTTAGATATTCCCAATAAATTTTAATTCTTTTTGTTGAATCCTGAATCCCTGCCATGGATGCTGGAATCTATGGTCTTGGTAAGTGAGATAAAAGTAAAGTAAAAAATTACAAAAAATCTCAGTTTGCTTACATTTGAGAACTTTTATTCTCATCCTCAAAAATGGCAGTAAATGTCAGTGGACTGCTCTATAGAACAGTCAGTGCTTACTTGGACCTTTTTTTTTTTTTTTCCCCCTGTTCTATACTGTGCAGGAGCAGAGAACAGAAGAAAGCAAAATGGAAGTGGGCACACTTTTTAAAGGTGATTGAACCAAATAACTAAGTTTAGTGTTTGAAGGTAGAATATCTTTCAGACATGGATATAATGATTACATTTCTGGTCCCAGGCTCTGATACCATCTTTAGATATTTCTAAGGTCAAAGTGTAGCAGACAGCAAGTTACTTTAGAGCTGTTTCTGAGGCGGAATTCCATGCTCACTCAAAATTGAAAATACTGTATTGTATATTGGACATGCAAAGTCACATCATTTTTGCTTTAATTACCCTTTAACCACTGACTTTTAAAATTCTTAATGTCATTATCCAACACTGATTTTGTAATCCAAGTGTTTAAAATTCATCTTGAAAGGAGTGTGTTAAAGAGTCACAAATAAAGTAAAATAAAGAAATATCCCATATCCAGGTATCTATAAGTTAAATCATCAACGAATGTATTGTTTCAATTTTTTTTTTCCAATTTTATTTTATAAAACATGCTTCTTAAAATTCTGCATAATATCTTGGTTTAGTGCCTGTCTCAACACTCACTAGAAATCTTCTTAGGCAAGTCCTATGGCCAGATTTGAGATAACAGGATTTTTTGTCCAGTCAAAGTTGTAACCTGTGTAATATACACTTGCTTTATCCTTTACTAAAGATAAGGAAAGGTCCTACAAGATGCAAGCAATCAACCATATATGGAAGACAATCTGGAAATAAATATCTGTTAACTACAGCACATACAAGAGTGCTTTAAATTTGGATCTGGACTTTAGGAATTCCAAGTTTTTATTTAATTCTCATTTTGTTTTCCTCAAATAAACAAGAGATTGATACTTTAAAAACAACATCTAGAACTTCCACAACAAAGTACGATCACTTCTGTGATCATGCACAAGAGCATTTCCACATATCTCCGTCAAGCTGACAGCAAAATTAGCTGAGTAAATCCGAATTATACTGCTAATATATGTTCCCACTAATATCCTGGAGAGAGACAAAGAAAATGAACCACAGCAAGAGGAAACAATGTATGGAGAGAAAAGCGGAAAAGAGTGTGTGCAGCATAAGAGCACAAAGTAAGGAGAAGATTTAAAGAGGGAAAGAGAGAAAGGAGGGAGATGGAGGGATAACGAGTACATGTTATAAACAAGGAAGCTTTTGATAACACTATACCATGAGCTCATAAGGTATTTCAAAGTATGACCTATGAGATTGCAGATGAAAATAGAAGAATTAACAGTATATTTAAGCCCACAATTAATGACTTCCATGGAGAGACTTTTCTTTCAGTGGGGCTGAAGACATTTGTATCAGCCCATGATTTACCATTGCAAAGTCATATGGTTCTGGGTAAGTGCCTATGGGCAACATGTAAAGTCTATATAATAACGCACAATACTGCTTTAGATGCATTCGAGTAGGTATGGAAACCATATGAAAGTAAGCACCATGGTAGGGCTCACAAGCAATTTAGTGGGACACCAATCTACAAACAGTGGAGAAGCGAAGAAAGTGTTCAAACTAGGAATTCAGTTAATTACATCTTGCACAAATCAAACAGATGAGAACACATCTCTTTTTAAAAGTGAAAAAAAACTTTTTTCACTGTTTACTCACAACACAGCACTAGAAAAAGGCAATACTTCCAGGCTGAGTCAATTCACGTATAGTTTACTCTTTCAACGACCAGTGATGTTCTCATAATCAGCAAGAGAAATTAATTTTTAAGAGGTAATTTAACAATCTTGATTACTCAGAAGAACTGATAGTATAATAAAATGTTGGTAGAATACAATTCCTGCAGAGGAAAAGTTACTTTTAAAGCTTAATGACATATCATTTACCATAAATTTCTTTTCTTGACTGTAGCTGAAACTCAAAATGTGCTGAACGCTTCCAATGCTCAAACTAAAAAACATACTGATTCACATTTTTTAACCAGGTCTTGAAATTTCTTTGTAACTTTATTCTCCTGGAACTTATACTTTAATGTGACATACTGGGGAAGTTACATTAGTGAATCACAATAGCTGCAGCAGTACTTAAAATACAGTCTCAGTTATAATCTTATATAGGCAAGTACTAGGTCATTTTAAAAATACATTCTGTTGCTCTGCTACTTTTAGAATGAGATATTAAAAAAAATCTTAACAAAGTAGTTTCATTCTTAAAATGTACTTTCTGGCAGGGAAAGAATCTAACAAAGAAAATTTTAATCTTTGAACCAGTTTAAGTGCCTGAACTTAAATTGAGTGAGTGGTTTAATGCCTCTCCAGTTGTATCTCAATTACATACCCTTCAGTTCTTGCATTTAGATCATTGTTCTCCTTAACAAATCAATAAATAATTAGGTCCCTCCTAAAATAAAATCAAGTGGACTTAAAGAGATATATGTTTGAACTTCCTGAATAATATTATTATAAGCAATAATATAAGCAATAATTATGCAAAGCTTGTACAATATCATGCTGCTAATGAGATCACCTTGCAGTTACCTGAGATCACTTATTCTGCCAGTAAGTCATTCTCTTATGATTTATGTTTTCTCAACTGTTTATTTTTGTTAACAAAATTAAATGGTATTGCTCAGTTTTCCTCAGCTTGAGTGAATGTTCTTTTATTTTGCAGAAGCCCATTATATTTCTTTATTCACAACACATCCAAAAGTGGGCTGGCTGCCAAAGAGAGACTTTCTCAGGTCTATGAAAGCATTGTGGACCTGACTGTCCTGCCTAGCTTATCCCAGTCTACCCACAACCCAGGATCCCACTTTTGGGCCCTCCAGAAATGCTGCAGGTCTTCAGCCCTGTTCCTGAGCAATTATTTGGATTTTCTGGCTTGTCCTTGACCTTGTATTTTTACCCAGTTTTTGTCTGATGTTCATCAATCCGTCACCAGGGCCTGTTGCCATACCAGCCTGCTTGTCTTAACTGCCTTGGGTGCTGTGGGGCTGCACCCATGGATGTGGGTGCTGACTGTCTGCAGCAGGGCTGCCTTTGATCCCCAACACACTGGCCCTGAGGAAGCTACACTATGCCCTGTCAGTCAGCTGAGACCTTCCTGAGTCCTGAAGATGACTAGCAGTTACATAGCCCCTGCTGTTCCCCAGACTTCAGCTCTGCACTCAAAGCTGCCCTTGCCTCACATTGCTCCCAACCCCTCCATGCTGACTGAGCAAGGATATGAGTTTCTCTGTCAGATGCAGCTAATAACTCCTGCCTTTACCTGACGGACAACAGATATCAGTCTGCTGCAGCACCATTCCCTTCCGGTTTTCAGAAAAGCTTCTAAACTGGATCACCTCCTATGTGGAGCCAATGGCTCACTGAGGCACAAACCTTTACAATCAAAGAAGGCTCAGAAGAGATGGGTATGGATGATGTGCTTGCAATGCTCAGAAAAGAGGGTAGAAAGTGACCACAGTTACAATAAAGGAAAGTGAAGCTGAGTACAGAAATTGGACTAAGTGTTCTCAAGAGGTCCCTACCCATCTAAAGGAGTCAGTGATTCTGTACAAGAGGCAATTCAAAGGTGTGCTGTAAAGCCAAAGGGAGGAAAAAAACCAGAACTGGTCAAGGTTCTTTACTTTGGTCTTTAGTTTTGTACAAAGCCAGTGTGTGCAGAATTTGCACCTTTGATATTAATAATGCATACAGATAAATAGTGATTTAACACTAATGGAAAGGTAAACTTATCCCTAGAATTTCTGCCTCAATTCATGCATTACAAGAGACAAGTATAATATTTTACCTACTCAAAAGCTTGAATTGTTGCTTTTCAAAGAGAAGCATTAATTTTGTGGTGCTTCAGGTGACCTGATTAAGTCCTGAAATGACTGAAATCTACGTAAGGTTTGGCTCTGTCTGGTGAAGTTTGGCATAATTTGCTCTCTGTAAGAGAGTAAATTATTTACTCTGTAAGAGTCACTACACATTTCTACATATCTGTAGAAATTCTTATAGTGATCTGCAAATGTTTTATGAATTAATTCCTTGCATTCCTCTCCATGTTTAAGTTCTCTCATTAGCATGTGAATCTTCCCTGGTGGAGAGTATGCTTGCTGATCTGCTCTTCCATAGCCTCAGGAAAGTTCTGGCTTAGTGTGCACAAACTCCTGTGTCACCACTATAGCATCATTAGCACCACAATACTGAGTAATTTACTGAGCACACAGCCCACAGAACACAGAACTGATAGGAAGCACTGCTGCTTCCTGATGCATCCAGATTCTTCCTTATCAATGGCAACTCTGCCAAACCTTCTCAACCACTAATGAAGTCAAATGAGCATAATCAATTGGACATTGCAGATTCTGCAATTCTGACCTATTAAACACAGATGGGCCCCTATACTGTGCAATCAAAAGATTGTCTGTATCCCCAGCATGCTGCAGTGTGCAGAAATGCTCAGAGAACTGTGCTTCAGACCTGTCCAAACAGAATTGCTGTCCAGTTCTGGCCACAGCTCGTGGTCTCAGTTTTCCCTACACATTATGGCAATAAGATACTGAACAACTACTAGTGACTGCAGTGAAATTCACATCAGAAGTTAAATTCTATTCAAGATGACAACATATCAGCAAGTGTCAGGAAAAGTAGAAAAGTGCGACGTATTGGATTCACTCTCGGCAAGATGTGATATGCTTCACCTTTCACCAGTGACTGGTCTAAAGAAGCTGTTGTCATAGATCTGGCTTTCATCCAATGCAGTTTGAAAATCCAGTGCCAGGGAGTAAGACATGATGAGAAACAGAAATATTCCATGTAAGAGAAATAAACAAATAAACAAATGAACAAACATTCCCCCCACCCTCCTAGTCAAAACATTCAGAAAACCTGTCCCTATTTAGAACCGAGTTACTGCAAACCTGCTGCTTTGAACATAAGCTTTACCATTTTGCCAGGAAATTGAATTCTGACAGCAGAGCACAGTTATAGACCACAGCGTGTATGTGTGACTAACGAAGAATTTTCAGTATGCGCGTCCTGATTATTACATACCCAAGACCATCAATTTGCCTTGATGTGACATGGGAACTTAAGATAGTGGGGAATTTTTTTACTATCTCCAGTTCACATGTCTGAAGAACTAATCTATGTTTCCAACTGAAATGTCTATTCTATTCTAAAACAGTAGTGCTTAGAAACTAAAGACTGCAAGGGACAGTATATATGAATTTTCAGCCAGAGATGGAAGCCTCAACTCTGTATACAATCACAGAATAGTAGAATATCCTCAGCAAGAAGGGACCCACAAGTATTTCCAAGAACTTTCTTCTGAGCACAGAGGTAACTTCGGATTTCCTTCAGTTTAGCTGGCACTGGCTGCTCCTAATTTCTAGGTAGATTGTATCCATGTGCTGTAGTTGTTAACTGCTCCTGTCTCAGTCCCTATGGAAATAAAACTGAGATGATGCTGAAAGGTTGTTAAGAAACAGCCAGATGATGGTGATGAAGAGGATGGTATCATGGCCTCTCTTATTTAGGATATTTATCTACAGTTTGTCAGTCAAGACTGTCTCTGTCAATTTAACAATTACAGGTGCTTCTAAAGAACTACATTTAAAAAATATCAACAACACTTTTCATACCTTCATTTAGTAAGAAAAATGCAAAATTATCTTTTTGACAAGATTTTGCAGCTTTTCTTAACTGTACATGGAACTACTCTTAAAATTTATTCTAACTTGGGCTGATTCAGAGTGCAGTAGATTATCTGACAAGTTATACAGTACAGTTGTGATGCTTCATATATCTCTTTAGAGCACACTTGCAAAGAATATTTGAGTGTCTTCCAGTAGTGCATTAAGCAATGTGACTAATGCTTGTTACATGTTCATTCTTCCATTCCTCTCCCCAGGGGATGATGTGTCTACTGTGCAATGTTTTGTTTTACAACATAGAATGCCTGTCTGTTTGTCTAAATGTTTATGTCGAGGGAAGAAAGGTTAAGAAAATCCAATTTGCACTTGGAAAGGAAGGTGGCACTCAAACTTGTGGTGGTCCTTGCCTCCTGGAGGAGTCAATTTCTCAGTCTCAGACTGGCTGCAGCAAAAGCACTATTTCCTATTTAATAAGATTTACTGTCCTTGGAAAGGTTTCCCTTTGCCAGTAGAACAAAATCGTCAATCACTGTTTTCATTCAGGGACTTCAGTTTAGATACCTTGGATCCTGGCCACAAAAAACCCCAGTGCAACTTTGAATCTAATCCAGTAGCTGGTGAGCCTGGAAATAACACTCTGTAAACTACAGCAGTTGATGGTCAGCTGGAAGAGTTTGAAATTCCCCACAGCTCACCAGTCAACTACCACAAATATTGTTTCTCTTGCCACACAGTGTTACTGTGACCTGCAAAGGCAACCAGGATTGACGTCTATCAGAAGTGTGTTTCTGATGGCATATGTCTTGGGAGTAATGTTTATTTGTGCAGTAAGCTTTTGAATATGAAAAATATAAGGATTAATAGCATCTAGACCCCAACAGGAAAATCAGATTGCTAGAGGAAACAGTTGGGAAGCAAAATAAAGGATTTGTTGTTTTATTCGCTTTGACATACTGCAGAGAACTATTGAATGACATATCTTCCTTAAATTTTCAATATAAGGTAGAAGTTCAATATAACATAGAATTGTTTAATTGTTAATTAATGCCATGAATCACAAGTCACTATATTCTGATTTTAAACCTTTGCTCTGCTAACTTTGTAGTGAGAGGCAAGCAATTTTGTAAAATGAAAGTATAAAAAATATATTTATTTCAGTTTTATCTTTATTTTACATATATAAACAGTAGAATTTCATCATAAAAATCTTATTTCATGCTTTATGGTATTTTTATACTTTATTTGTATTGCTGTCATTACTGTATATTTTATATTTCAGAGACTATGATGTTTCTTAGAGCAATAACAATGTCTTTCCTGGTAACAGGCAGTATCATAAAGACTCCTGAGGGTACAGTGTAACTTTGGGAGATGAGCTTTGCAGCAAACCCTGTGCCCAGCCTAGAACATTCTGAATAGCCATGAGGCTCAAGATTTGCATATTAGTGAAACTGAAAACAAGGAGTTGCAGTAGATGTTAGACAGTTCAGAAAAAAACCCTATCTATATGTGGCAATAAGTGGATCAGTGTTTGTTGACACATATCGTTCTTAATTGTCTTTGTTTTCCAGCTTTCTGTTTGTTTGTTTGTTTGTTTTTGTTTGTTTGTTTTTGTGGTTTTGGTTTGGGTTTTTTTTGTGTTTTTTGTTTGTTTGGTTGGGGTTTTTTGTTTGTTTGGTTTTTTTTGTTTGTTTTTTTTTTTTGTTTTGATTTTGCTTTTTGTTTGGTTGGTTTTCTTTACAACTTGAAATTTCCTTTAAAACACAAAAGAGAGTAATGGATCAATCAGATTTTCGCAAGTATTTTCCAGGAAAAAAGTTATCTACTCTAACAGAGTAACATTTTTTATTTCTCTGTTCTCCCTTTTTATTTTAATAGATATTAATTATAGCTTGTCAAAACTGTATCTGAAATACCTGCTTTTATGAAAGAATACAAAAATAAACCTTTGTCTGTTATACTATACTACAGAAAATAATGTGTTCTCTTTTTATGTCCTGTGTTTAAAAAAAGCATCGTGGGATATATGAAGGCACATTGAGACTCCTTTGCACATCTTCTTATCCCATGAAATATAATTTGATGTTGGCAAATGTGTTTCTTTAAGATTGAAGTTTTTCTCATCTCACCAGTTAGTTAAAAGCAAATGATGACAGTCAATGACCTATCATTTACCACAGTATAGCAGATGGGTCCCACGGATTAATTAAATAATATTGCTGTGGGCCATAGGATTAAACAGAGGTTTTGAAAAGAGTTTATTGCAACTTCAGTGCTATGGAATTTGCTGCCAAAAATCAAATTGCAAAAATGACTACTTGGGAAAAAATATAAGAGAAAATGTCAAAATTACTTTTCACTCCACCTTCAGAAGAAAAATCTACAGGAAATCTGGAAATCTGCTGCTGTTCTTCCCCTTACCTGATTATCCTCTTCTCTGATATTCCTTTACATTTAACTGCATTCTCAGCTGACTGAGTGAAAATAAGTTTGCTTCAATTTTGTCCTATTTCTTACCTGATTCATACCGGTTATAGCAACATGAGTCTCAGAGGACTAATCCCAGAAAAATCTGTCTGTACTGGAGTATGTTTTATAACATGCACCTTAAAAATCTTCCTGTAATTGCATGTTTCATAATGTCTATATAACATCTGACACCATCTAAACCTCACCTGTTTACTTTTTCATCATCTTCAGGTTTGATTCTTTCATCAGGAAATTTGCTACTGTATTTGTCCCAGTTTGAAAAACAATCATTTTTCCCCTATTTATATCATGAACTGTTTCTATCTCTAGAAATAAAATGCTGCCTAGTGAAATTTCATACACACATTTTGAAATCTAGTAGAGATTTTCATTCCTCCCATTTAGGTAAAATTTATTCAGTCAGAAAAAGCATATGAAAAATCCTACTATCATGATCTGAAGAAAGCTGGCTCTCCTTTAGCAAAAGTTAAGTGACCTAATAAAGAGACTAAGATGGCCTGTGGGGACATTTTATAAATATATAATAGTAAAAATGGGAGATAAATACTTGTATTGAAGGATGATATACTCACTGATAATTTAGTAAATTAATTCCTTTAAGAATCAGCTACAACCCTAATTTAAGCATAAAAAACTTTTCTGTTAATTGAGGTTCCAGGTTTCTTCTCTGTGCAGCTGAGAATTGGGCTCTAACTTCAGACCAGACTCATGACCTCTTGCTATAAAATAAGCCCCTGCAAGAACTCCATCAAATATTATTAATGACAACATACATTGTGTTTTGCTATTAAGTTTATGAATGAAGAGTTCTACTAGTAGTCCTGTATATGTATCTCACTCTTTTCTCCCACACACTTTTCAACATTAAAATCAGATTCTGTTTTTCTGAAAGACTTATACTGAAAAGATATAGAAAGATATATATTATTCATTCAGAAAATCAAAATGTGTGTTACAATCAAGTACTATGGAGGTATTTTTTAAATCAAGTGCAAACCATACAGAGTGGTATAGTCACAGTAGGCTACAAACAAGAAACTCCTGTGCATCCTTGCAGAGTCCAAACTCCTAGAATGATGATAGCTGTGAAAACTAGTAAAATAAAACAACAGGTATTCTGTTATTTTTCTAAGATATCCAGTTTTCACACAATTTAATAGCAGTGCAACTATTTGTGCATACAATTATATTTGTGATTTCATGGGGAGACAATTGATATAATTAAGTGGAACATTTATTCATCAACTCATAATGTATCAATTTAAAACCTGCACACAAACTAAATGGGACAATTACAGTCAAGAATTATAACAATGGGCACTAAATATATAACTGCTGCTACCTTTGAAAAACAAGTAATAAAGGTGGTCATTGGCACTGTTATCATACATGTTGACTGCATCTTAACTCAGTATTGGCTCTGCAAATCCCCTATGGTATGTCTGGTCTTCAGCTTCAATAAGCAAAGATGTGCATACAGTTTTAGATTGCTGGCTAACAGCCAGTCATCTCTTTTTTGGATTCACCTTCACCAAACCATTGTTCTTCCTTGCATGTGCTTCAAAATGCTACATAAAGTGCTTTACCCCTGGAGTCCAGAAATGGAGCTAGACCTGCAGTCACTACCTTGGAAATCACACTACTGTCATGAAACTTGTGAGGATGTTACTCATCATTAGTGGATCGGGATTCACTATAATTTCTGGTTTGGGTCTTACCAGAATTCGATGACCTGGATAAACTGGAAATAGTACTGAGATATGGAAGTAATAAATATGCTGATGATCTGAGGAATTAGAAGAACTATGAAACAGCATGGAAGTGGGAGAATTGGCAGAGAAGAGAGAACAGAGAATAATTAATTCATTCATTAAATGGAAAGACGGAATGAAAGGAGATGGTATACCAGAAAGTTAGAACTAAGTTAACATCAAACTAAAAATGAGCTGTTGTTGGAAGAAGTCGTCATTTCAGTGGAGACTAATGAAATATATTTAATTGGATGAAAATAGAATCCTCAAAGAACTTGACATCTAAGTATAAGAATCACTTAAGCTTGCTCTGTGCCAAGGGTGAAGAAAAATTATGGGAGCAAGTAACCTGGAACTCGAATTTTGAAGAAGAATGATATGTTCTATATAAATGGTCAAGTCCATACTCAAAACCATTTTGTGCACAAGACAGTTCAGATAAAGCTTGATCCATGGAGCTGAATACAAAATTTGTAACAACACCAGAGAAAACAGTGTGAATTATCTGCAAAGTATTGTTCCATTCATATTTATTGTTCCTACATCATTATTATTGCTGTTGTTGTTGTTGTTGTTGGAAAAAGGCAGATGGATGAAATAATATGTATCATTTATAAAAATCCATTTTTGGTGTAGGATCTTGTAAAAGCTATGTGAAGTTGAATATATTGAAGAATCACTGCTTAGGGCCTGGAAAGTTAGGAAGAAGAATAAGTATGAAGCTTCTAAATATTATCATTAAGCAGGAAATACATATGCAACTAGATCATCTAAATTTATGTACCAATTACAAGCAGTGTTTGCATGCTTAGCTGGCTTTCCTCAAAGGCTTACCCACCTCTTTTTATGCTCCCAATTACACAGACAATTGCCATTATTAGGCAAGCAGTGCAGATGAATCTGTCAGAAAAATTAAGTTGCAAAAGGAAGGAGAAAAAGAGTGTTGGGAAGTGTTAGTTTTTTTCATCCTACCTCAGACAATAGGCTCTGAAGGTTTTGAGGAGGACATATCCTCCCCTATGTCCATATCTGAAATTGAATTCAGGTACTTCTAAAGCTGAAATCTTATCCCACTGAAATCCATGGGAGCTACTCCACTTGCTCTCTGTCCTTCCAGTATCAAAACAGGTCCACTGGCAACATTCTGCTGGAGAAGACACTGAAAGTTTAGTCATAAAGATGCCATATTTTTGTGTCAGCTTTTGTTGATCTTTATGCTATAAGCAAACAAGACCATAATTTATAAACCTAAATATATGTGCTATATCATCAAAAGTTTGGCAATGTAGTACAGAGATATTTATGAATGAGAATGTATCTTACAACATTCTGTCTAAGATATGATTGCTTCTATTTCCAGTGAAGTGAGGATAACTTCTATGAAGTACGGAAAGGAAAATTTCAGGGCATTACTGAAAAGGATAGTTGCTTGTTAAACACTTTTTCTAGTATTTTTAATTTTTTTTATATTAACTATGCAAGGTTGTTGGTTTATTTCAAGAGTTCCTCTTCAAAAAGAAAAAAAAAAAGATAATCTTCTGTGGCATGTGGAGGACAACCGTGTTATTAGGAGCAGTTAAAATGGGTTTACGAAAGGCAGATCCTGCTTGACCAACCTGATCCATATAGTGGATGAGAGAAAGGCTGTGGATGTAGTCTTCCAAAACTTTAGTAAAACCTTTGACATAGTTTTCCACAGCATTCTCCAGAAGAAACTGGCTGTTCATGGCTTGGATGGTGCACTTTGCTGGGTAAAAAGCTTGCTGAATGGACGGGACCAGAGAGTGGTGGTGAATGGAGTCAAATCCAGCTGGTGGCCAGTCATGAGTCGTGTTCTCCAGGACTACGTGTAGGGTCAGTCCTGTTTCATAACTTTACTGATGACTTGGATGAGGTGATGGAGTGCTTTCTAAGTGAGCTTGTGGATGACACTAAATTGTGTGGGATTTTTGATTGCTGGAGGGCAATGCTTTGATGCTGGAAGGCTCTGCAAGGGGATCTGGACAGGCTGGATTGATGGGACAAGGCCATTGATACAAGGTTCAACAAAGCAAAGTGTTGGGTCCTGCACTTGGGTCTCAACTACCCCATGCAGTGCTACAGGCTGGGGGGAGAGTGGTTGGGAAGCTGCCTGGCTGAAAATGACCTGGGGGTGTTGGTCAACAGCAGCTGAACATGAGTCAGACAGCCAAGGCAGCCAAGAAGGCTCTCAGGCAGCCAAGAAGGCCACTGGCATCCTGGCCTGTATCGGAAATAGTGCCACCAGCAGGACTAGGGCAGTGATAGTTCTCCTGTACTTAACACTGATGAGGCCACACCTCAGTCTCTTTTCCCAAGTAATAAGAAATAGAAGAGGAAATGGTCTCAAGTTGTGCCAGAAGTTTAGATCTAGTATCATGAAACTTTTCTCAATGGAGGGGGTTGTTAAGCATTGGAAAAGACTTCTCAGGGGAGTGCTGGAGTCAGGCCCTGGAAGTATTTAAAAGCTGTGTAGATGTGGCATTTAGGTATATGGTTCAGTGGTGAACTTGGCAGTGCTAGATTAATGGCTGGCCTTGATAATCTTGGAGGTTTCTCCAACCTAAACAATCCCATGACATACAGCAGTGTTTCCATTTGCTCAGACAATCAGTGGAATTGTAAGTTAAGTCAAAGATGATGTACTCATCTTATGTGGCACTTGGTAAGAAAAGAAATGTGTTGCCATATTACTACAACAGACTAAAGCAAAAAGCCACTATGTGCTAACTTGAAGCAGATACACCATATTATGAGCACTTGCAAAACAATAATAAAAGTTATAAAGTGGAAATAATTTGCAGTATTTTCATACTTTGTTCTTTGGAAAAGAGCAACCAAAGAGGGGCTTCTCTGAGTGATTGTGTTGGTTTCTTGGCCACTTCCAATCAAACAAGATATTTATTCAGCAGCAGTAAATAAGACAGATATCATCAGTCCTTTCAGATATCATATTCCCTTCTTCATTACTAGCAGCTCTTCAATTACTTCTTCATGTCATATATCCTTCTGTGGTTTGTTTCCTGTTTTACTGTGAACTTTGCAGTGAAAATACATTATAATACAAGAAAAGGAGAAAGCATCCAAAGGAAGCAGTCAAGGCAATAGCACAAAAAATGAAGATAAAGCCAGCTATTATGTTTGACTTCCTCATGTAGAAAGTCAAGAAGGAACAAGTGAGAAAGCTTAGATGGGAACAATGAATTTGGCACTATTGATGTATGTGCCTTTCCATTAAACCTCAAATCCTTCCACTTGTCATTCCCTGCTAAATATTTCTTCAATACCCCAGTCTTATTCTTGCTGTAAAAAGCCCTAATCACCAGCAGAGGTATCCCTGTCTCCTTGTTAATACAGACCCAAATTCCCATTTTGGTGCTGGCCACGCTTTGAATTGGGTTTTGATCTTGTCGTTCTCAAGTCTGGGCCTCACAGAGGCTTTCAATATTTCGGAGCACGGAGCTCTGTCAGGTCTGCTTATGGAAAGGGAAAGAAAAACCATAGCTTAGAACGAGATAAATATTGCCAGTCACTTGATAGTCACTTCTACCTATCATAACTACAAACTCCGGCTCTCAGGAGACATCCCTTCCATTAATCATCCTACATTATACAGTCATCATATATAAAGATTATGAAACTTGTGCCCTTTGTGATGTTATTATTGACAAGTTGCTTCCATAGATAGCTTGCNACATGTTTTCAGGCATACAAAACAGTATTTAGCCTTTGGGGTGTGTCATAGATTCAACTGTGATGCTCTGTTAATTAGACACTTCAGTATTTATCAGAATGCTGATTTTTATTTGGTTTAAATATCTTTATTTAAGCATGCTTTGTGTAGAATTACTGGTGTTCTCTTCACACCACCTAATAATTCAAGTTTTTTTCTTTCTGTGCTTCCATAAAATACTATAAGCATCTTCTTTATGTAAACAGAAAAAATATGTAAAATGTATTAATAGCCAGACTATTAAAAAAAAAAAATGTTCAGGTAAAATGACTAGTTTTAATTATGCCTGCTTTTCCTCCACATTTTTCAATCTATTTTCAGCTTATAGGCACAACGGATTTTGTAGTGTAATAGCTGCTTTCCTATCCTCAAAGGAAATAAAACCGATAACAGACTTTCTTATTAAGCTACCAATGAAGTCAGTGCACCGACAAGTAGTTAATTTTTTTAAAGTTTTCTCATTTATTCTTTCTAATGCTGCTTCATTGAAGATAATTGGCCTTGTGTGCATGTGTTTGTGGTTTTAAACTTACATGGCAATTTTGTTGTCACTTGTTTCCTCAGTTTAAAATATTTGCAAATTCATCCATTAGTACTTCAAATGTTAATTTAGCTATTTTTCACATGGCATTATTACACATTTAGTTTTTATTCATTTAAAAAGGTTATGCTGTGTTACTTCTTCAAAGTAATGCCAAATTATGTCCTTAAATGTATTTTAGACTCATTTTGGAAAAAAGCCAGTTTCCCACCCTTTGCTCCCTCCCTCACTGTCCATGTCCTCCAATTCCAGCAGTCATGAAAAGAGATTTTCTTTTGTGACTGCTTCAACATTGAGTGCTTCTCTCTTGTTAAAAAAGTCAAGCATTTCCTACTAAAACTTACACTGACATTTTTATTATACTGCTGATTCTGCTGAGTGAGAAGACCTCAGACAAAGGGCACTTGTATAAGGGAACTATTCACAGGAGGCACTTCATTTCTCAGGAATGGGAAAAGCTTTACCTAGTGACAACTAAGGGCAGCAAAACAGAAAAAAACTGAATGCAGTAATAGCACCTCAGATTTCCCAAGCTTAGTGTGTGGGATCGGTTACAGGCTCCAGCATTGACCCTTTAAAGGTAGGATATAATGAAGCTGAATATCAAACACTAAAAGAAGATGTGTCCAGATAGATAATAGTTCCTCTACTTTTTTAATGTTATGATCATTTTTAAAAGGTACAGAAAAAGGAAGACTGAAAACGTCGTAACTGCAGAAGAGACATTAAACAGATGGTTCTCTCCTAGTGAGAACATCAGCAAGAGTCAAATGAGGATGAAAAGATTTATGTGCCTTTGCTGATAATTAAAGACTTAGAAATTACTATTTTGCTTAATTTGGTATCCAAATACAGCCACCACCTTGAGCTAATTTGGCAGCTCATTCAGGATTAAAAAGAATTAATTCTCCATTTGTAATTGGCTTTAAATAGAACTAGTGGACACTGGTTTTATTTTTCATTCATTTTGGGCAGCTTTAGTCATGTAGATTTAAAAGTTGTTGCAAAGAGTTTAAGGACAAAATCTCACAGGGTCAAACATGATCCCTTGTTTGGAGATATTCCTGCTGTTCTGCTTTCTTCAGCCACTCTAACTTAATTTTCCTCATCCTTATGACCAGGACACAAGAATTACAACTCTCAGTATACCTGCTTCCTGACAATGATGACCCCTAAACCAAAGCATTAACAGAGTCTAACAGATTCCATAGATACCCTAGAGAAAGGACAGTCTCTTCCTCTTATTTAATTTTATCTGAGTTCCACTCAGTGTTGGTATTATCAAAGTGAAACAAACAAAAATCATAGTTTTTATGTGATATGATACTTTAGCAGCAGTTTATCACAGAATCTGAAAATTTACTTAATTCCCTTAATAAAGAAACTAATATCTTTTACTACTTTCAGAAGTTTACTATAACAATTTTAAATTTATTATGTATGATTTCTTTAAATATAATTGAATACACAAGATTTATTAGATTTTCTGGAACAAAGAAATATATTGAATGGTGTGATGTGATTTCTGCATTTGGAAGGTCCTTTTCACCCCACTACTGGATTCCATGCACTGCAGGTCTGTGGGAGGACACTCAAGCTATGAAGATTGGAAGAAACAGATGAAACGAGAAGACCAGATCAAGAGACGCCAGGAGTTTGCTAAATTAGAGAACCTTTAGAAATTGCATTATTTGTGCGGGTTCCTTTTAATATGTAACCCCAGCAAGTGAAACTATTACCTGAGTTGGACTGCCCAGCCAGATCCGCCCCCTGCCTTAACCCCAGAATGTATCCCTGTCTTATCTACCAATTCCTGGGCACCTGCCTGTCTGTGACCCTTCCCTTATCCCCACTGTCTAACCGGGCTACCTAGCCCCCCCTCCCACTCCCTGGGGAGTATATAACTCCTTGTTACACTGAATAAAGAGCTTCTCCATACACCACCCAACCTGAAAGGACACACGTGTCATCTGTACCCTCCCCAGGACAGGGGTTTTTCAGCACCTGCCCGGAGCCAGATGCTGTGAGGAGCTGGTCCCCATGGTCAAAACTCTGTCACAGGTCCCCAATGAAATTTGGTGTGGCATTTTTAGCTCACCAAACTCTGTGCACGCCTAGAGAACAGCCTTTATTTTAAGCTGGAATTAGTCCATATCTATAGCCATGAAAGATAGGTATCTAGTTGGAAATTATAGATGGACCTGCCCCCTGCCATGCCCACTTCCATGTTCTCTGAAAGAAGAACCTACTTTTAGCATAAAACAGATTTAGCTTTTCCCCTTGAGAAAGGGAAATGAGGAATACAAGGTAGCTAGCAACCATTAATTAATATGAGAAATAAACGTCATCTTATGCATATCTTAGGAGAAAAAAATGCAGGTTATGATTCCATTCTCAGAAGAGGGAAAGGCAAAGGCAAAGTGAATTTCCTCTGCAGGATGAAGCAGTCTGGGTGAATTTGCCACAAATGACACTGATACGTGTCATTTTTTTTGGTGCCAGTCATACTGGTTTCATACCTTTTTTTCTTTTTATTGAAGTCCAGTTTAGTCTTTTTAACTACTTAATATGTGACTACCCTCAGAAGGAGATTTTGAATGAAATTTGGGGGAAATTTGCACTTGTATAATTCAGAAATCAGGCTGTATAAGACAGATGTTTGCACCTATTTCTTAGTAAATCATTGTTTCCTTAGAATTTACGTTAAATATTGATTTTTAATAGATCTGCTTTCCTTTCTTGCTATTTTAAAGGTAATTTCTATTTCTCTAACTGGGAACACATGGACAAATTATTTTTGTAATTCAGACATTGTTTTTTCTACAATTTACCTGCAGTGGCTGTTTCAGTCTTCAATAGTTATTATTCCTTCTTTGCTACATATAAAACTGTTTATTTTTTTAAGATCCTTCTCTGAATGGTCCTTCTCTTTTGCTATGTTACATGCTGCCACTATTTCCAGTCAGTAATAAAATCTTTCAGACCCTTGCAAAACATGGCAAGATCATTAAACCACCCACTCTGAGTTATAGATTCACTGCAATTTCTTTCTGATAAAAATCTTCAAAGAGACAAATCCTCTTGGACTTGTAGTTATCATTCATTAACCAAGTTTATCTTCTTAAAAAGCAGATAAACCAATTCACAACTTCATAAGGCTGGGTTCACAGGGAAATGCTCTTTTCCCGAGGAAATGGCAGTGCAGACATGTTCATAATCCTTCAACTATAGTAAAATGTTAGGAGTCCAGGTTAAATGGCAAGGATCTGAAGTCCCATCTTAAACTTGCCTTTATTCATTACAAGTTCTGCTCCTTCAAAAAAAACCCCAAGCTAACACATACCCAGATCCCCCAATCTTAGGGACAGATAAAGAGTAAGAAAACTTCTATTACTTTAAACACTGAAGCTCTATTTACTTTTCTTCTGTAACAGTCAGTTGAGTTTAAATGCCTTGGAAAACAGCCTGTGTGAACAGCAGAATAAGTTTTCTCCATTCAAAAGGAACTCATTAAGAAACTGTTTTGTTGGGTTTTTTTGGTTTGGTTCATTTTGGTTTTGTTTTTTTTTTTGGGGGGGGGGTTGTTTGTTTTTGTTTGTTTTGTGTTTTTTGTTTTGTTTTGTTTTGTTGTTGTTGTTTTGTTTTTTGTTTTGTTTGTGTGGGGGGTTTTTTAATGATGGTATTTATATAAAAAAGCACTAAAGTTAGAGTAAAAAAATGAATTCATAATCATTAGTGCAATAATTTCACCCAGAAAACAGATGCCTTATGTTTAGTATCAAAGAAAGAGCTTTCTATATTACCTCCAAAAATATATGCTGAACTCAGTTTATTTACATTCTTAAATAAAAATGATTCCTACTGTAAAGAGACAGTAAGAATCAAAAGCAGAATAAATACGAAGTACTGATAAAAAAATAGATTATGCTGACCATACCCAAGCAATTTTCTAAAATTAACCTTAAAGATCTAATGACATGCATGCAGTTACACATTTAAAATAAACATATGTATAATCAGCATAACTCATTTTCATTTAGCATCACTACGAAGCTATACAAAGAAAACTTTTTTTTTTAACCCAATGTATGCATCTGGACACTGTCATAAAAATAATCCTAATTTCCAAGGACTGAAATTTATTCCTTTTACCAAGAACTAACACTTTCTAGAGAATGGACTGGTAACCATATTATGGCTGTAATACACAGAAATTGAATTATACTGAGTATCTCAATTAAGTCCTTTAAAAAAAGTATGGCAAATGCCAGCTGTGGAATATTTTGGGGATGGAATTTCTTTTGTTTTGGGGAAAAAAATTATATTTCCTTAATTAGAAAGTAGTTCAGAAAACAATTTTATTCAGCATGTGTGAAGACTATATGATCAGGATTTCTTGGAGGACAAGTGTTATAGGAGTCTTTTCATTCCCTTTGAAAACAGGTGTATATATCAGAGTTTGCTCTGTTGTCCCTGTGAAGAAGATCTGTTATTCCAGATCGGCCAAAACTATTTTGGGAGCCTGCCATGATGCTAGTGAAGGACTGTGAGGTTAAGACTTTTCCCTTTACCTGTGTGGTGAGTTCCCTGTGACAGTCCCCCAGCTGACGAGTGTTTGCTGAGAAGCCTGGAGGGTACCTGGGAAGCTGTGCTAGCTGCTCTGACCCAGCACTACCAGCTTCACAGCAGCAGCAAAGAGTAGCAAATCCTCAGAACACCACGGATTGTTTCTTTCTCTGGATGCTCCAACATCTGTGGAGCAATCATCTGTGATGCTCTGACCTTTCACGAGGCCACTGCATCATACAGAGCAGTGGGAATGATGCTGTGAGGGTGTTTCTAGAAGCCTGGTATGCATTCTAGGTGTGAGGCTCCCTAAATGGAAGACTATTAAACTGAAATAAAAGGTAAAGTATGAAGCAAAATATGTTTCCTTTATTTATTTGCCAGTGTTAACTGCAAACCACAGCAGATAAAACAAGCAGATAAAACCTTTCAAATATGTATCCAAACTGAATATTCTCTCAGTTACTCTGGAGTCTGGTCTCCAGTATGATTCTTCTGAATCTCATACAGTGGAACAAGAGCTGGCTCTTAAGGGTGGTAACTCAATGTTCGAAATTCTTCAAGGACTTCCTCAGTCTTGCACCAGAATTAAAAGGGTGAAATCAATCTAAAAATCTATATTTATCTGCACAGGACAAGAGCACAGTGATCCCTGAGTAATGCAGAGGATACACGGTTGGGCTACACATTAAATGAATCGAGGATTTCTGTTTTCAAAACCCATTTGCCAAAGGTAAAAAAAAAAAAAAAAAAAAAGTCTGCAAACTAGACCTGATTTTAATGAGATTGTAACAAAAATAATCCAAACAAAAATCAAAATCAGTGTGACCTAAAATTCAATAATCTGAATCAAACACAACAAAAAGTTTTCTTGAAAATATTTGAAACAAAATACTGTACATCATATAGCTAATAAATCACTGATGTTATAAGTCTTCAGAATACCATGATCTAGAATGCAGTATGGGAATAAATTTCAAAATTCGAATTTTTATTGCTTGTGGCTATTACCAGGAAAAATATGAAAATACAATAATTTCTAAAAACGTTAAGTAGATAATTAATCTGTTACAGCACTGTGCTGATAATACATGAAGAAAATCCAAATGCTTATTGAGCCACCAGTTCCTAAAACAGGTAAAAAGTTTACATAAAGCTAAAAGTCAGATACAACCTTTTATGATTAATGATAAATGAAATTACCATGAAGACATGGACATTGTCTTGCCAGAGCATTTTCTGTTTCCTGATGAAGTTCTCAAAGGTTCCTGGGGATGCTCTGTAGGTCACGTCTGCTTGGTAGAAGCTTCCCCTGAGAGTTGATGCAGTTTGCAGCAGTCGTGGGAGCTGTGGGTGTTGTCCTTCTTGTTGATCTTGTGCATATCAGACCAACATACAGAAAGTGTGATGGAAAAACTGCCTGAGAAACCCCAAAATGGTCCCAAATCAGTGCAGAGCTGAAATGGGATCCAGAGCGTGGCCTTGAGTGCCTGTGGAACTGCTCCGTTGCCCTGTGGGTTTGGCTCTCCTGGACAGGACAGGGCTGGGACTCCAGGGCAGTTGTGTCCTGCCATGGGGCCCCTGGGTGACTTTTGAACAAACCTGTCCCTCCTGTGCTTGGTTTCCCTTCCTGCTTCCAGGCACTGGTTGCTCTGAGCATGAACTGGAGGGCTGGTGCAGAGCTTTGCACGAGAGACGTTGTCTCCAAAACTTGGGCAAAGACTTGCAAAGCACTGGACTGCTGCTTGGTGCTTTCCTAGACATTTAGAGCTGTGAAGCTTTACTAGGCTGCTCTTCCTGTCCCAGGAAGGAGTGAGAGTCTTGGAGAGCTGGTGCAGAAGATGAGTAGTTTTACACCAGGGACATTGTCTCCACAACTTGGGCATGGACTTGCATATCACTGGGCTGCTCCTCGATGCTCTCTAGGCAATGGAAGTGCTCCGTGTCCTCGAGCAGGAGGGTAAGTGACAGAACTACTATTACCTTTTTATTTTGGCAAAACTCAAACAAGAACCTCTCCTGTGAAAGTGGGTAATCATCAGATACGGAAGATATTAAACAATGCCTTCTCTGTCCATATGGAAGGCTCAGAATGAATGTTGGCAGCACACAGCCAAGCACCTGAGTAATTTCCAAGGGAAAGTGATAGTCAGAGGAACAGTTTCCAAAAAGTGGCATGTGCCTATGTACAGCTCTTTAGCTCTTTGCAATACAGATTTAGCTCTTAAAACTGCAGTAGAAAAGTGTACTTGCCTGGTATTCTAGTCCCCCACCTCCCACTGCTGTTTTTGTTACAGTTCAGCACCCAGTGATTCAGCCACCTTTCTCTCATTATTTTCTTGAGTTATAATTTAAACCTGCACCCACTCATGCTTATCAAAACTTTCAGCAACTTCCACTTGAGAAAAATAGGAAACACAGATGAAAATACTTGGCCATCTTGGAACATACAGTCGAATAAGTGTGATGAATGAAGCAATAACATACAAAGATTAAGACCTAAAGAGCAAGTAAAATATGCAGAAAATCAAAGGTTTAGTGTAGAGCATTATGTTTATCAGAAAAAGCAGATGCTCTGGGAGAGCTGCAGCTCATGGCATCCTATCATGAGTCAGCAATTTCCAGTTCCCCACACCCTATCCCATAGCAGAAAAACACACAGACTGAAAATATGTCTGTAAGGCTTATCTTCAGTTATGAAGCAAGATGAACAGTCAAGGGAACTACCACTTTGTGAGACATTAGATATTTCCATGCTGATTAGTCACCCTGATTTATATTCCTACTGGTGAGTAGGCACACTTGATGTCAATAGTACTACCTGCCTAAATACATGATCGTTGAAGTATGGGAGGCAAATTGGGATTAAGATTCAACAAGGTTAAGATAGTTCAAACTACATACCAAAAAGATAATTTCTTAACAGCGTCCCCATGAAAACTACTTTGTGTAGCAATCGAGTGGTTTTATTTCTACTGGCCATATTTTCTGTGTTTTGGGGTTTTTTAAATCACAAGGAGTAAAACTTCTATAAGCCAAAAATTGCCTTTACTTCTGCACTTCATAGTTCTCAAAAAAAAAAAAAAATTGTCAAATTATACAAAGACTATGGGTAAAGTAGAATAGTCTCTTGTCTCATTTTTGAAACATAATTTTATCCAACTTCAGGGGATTCACTCAAACTTGTTGTTAGTCTCTAGGGTCCATTTGAACTGTCCCACTGGTATAGATTTTTTTGTAGAACTGACAAAAGAGCTCAAAAATTTTAACTGAAACCAAATGAGAGACTATGAGATGTGCTCAAAAATTATGTGATTCAAAAAGAGATGCAAATGCTTTTAAAACATGCCTTGCTCTTTTGTTTTGGTTTGATTTCTTTGTTTTGTTTCTCTATGGGATGTATTTTGACGATATCATCTACGCTCATGATATCTAGAAAACAAGGATTTGAAAACACATCATCCTTCATCATCCTCTGGTTACAGATATGATTAACTTGATCAACTTCCACCTACCCTCATCATCCTGTCAGCTGAAAGTTATAATTTCTGTGATTGAGAAGTTCAATTGCTCCCATTAGTGTATGCTTGTATAACTTGCTCGTGATTTGTTTCAGCGTAAAACCTCTAGTCTAACCTAAATACTTTCAGTAGTATCTGTTTGCTACCAGGACTGAGAAGACAATAATATGCTCAAAGGCTGGAAAGAATTTTGCATAAAGAGTGTACTGTTGTGTACATTTCCAGCAATCTTTTTTTTTTTTTTTTTCTTTTTTTTTTTCTGTCTGATCGCATTTGAGATTTTCATGTAATAAGGTAATAAGGTTAGGTATTTCTTGGGCCTCTCTTGGGCCCATGAGCAGTAGGGAAACTCCACAGTGAATTTTTAAGGGTAAAGTGAATGTAAAAATACTGCTGTTATAAAACCAGTTTTTGTGTGCCTTGTTACTTTTAACTCAAAAGTCCAGCAAGATACCAGTGTATATATGAAAGAATTAAAGTCAACGTTCCGCTACAAGAAGACAGAGCTGGATCTCAAACCTACTGTCTCCATGCTTTTCTTATAGAGCAAAGGCAACTGATGGAAGTGGAACAAGTTCAAACACTCATGCTGGCCTGACAGTTCTAGGGAAAGGGAGCCAGCAATTTCCTCCCAGCAGTTCAGCTCCCAACTCATGACAGTGACATAAAAATTAGTCGAACCCTACATTTCTTGGTTTAGGAATTCTTTACATATAGGTTGCAATTTCCCAACATTTTTAGGTGAAACAACACAGAGTAATCCTTGTGAAAAACAGCAGCAAACCAAAATGATGAGCAGTCTCCATCCCAAATACAAATTTGATTTTACCCAGTCAAAACACTTTTTTCTTACAAAACCCTATGTAGCACTAAGATTACAGGGTCCAACTTAAATGACATCTATTCAGCTGGCAAAATGATAATAACTGTACAGAAACCCAGATGTGCTTTACAGGCTTTCAAAAAAGATTACAGTTTTATCCTCCATAGTCTTGGAGTTCTAAAAGAAGTATTGATCTGTCATGAACAGCTTCAGAAAATCTTAGTTAGAATATCACTGTGAACATTTATTGCAAAATTTAGGTTGCATACCCTTTTGTTTTAGGAATAATTAATGGTACACACTTGTCTATTAGCCTTCAGTTTGCATTCATTCACAAAAATTAATGAAAGGACTTTTCAGTAATTAAATGAAGTTGCTCTACTCCTCCAGTACTGAGCATCATGATGTCCTCACTTTTTTTCTGCTTAACATATTCCTTAATATTGATGTGCATACACACAGAAATTGGAGGGCAAAGGAACGACTGCACTGCTTCTCAAGAGAGCATTTACTCTGTAACAGCAAATAGCTTGTATGAGATGTATCTAAGGTTGCTGAATATTTGTGATGGTCTGTTCAAAACCAAGTAGGAAATTGAAAGAACGTGCTAATCTGGAAGTAACTTGCTAAATATCTAGCAAGCAACTTTGCTACTAGTCTATTTGCTATAAACAAATTTCACATAAATCTGTGTATTCTGCCAATGAATTAAGCTGATTTCAGCAGTGTTGCTTAACTCAGTGTGCAGTGCTGCATGAACACAGCTGTGCTGCTCTACAATAGCTCCTGTGCTGCGAGCTCAGGTATTTCTGCACCATACCCCCTCATTTTCCCAACTGCAGGAGTAGCACAGCTTGCTCATCCGCCTTCTTTCCTGCTCTCTCCACATAATGCAGGTCAACCACAGATGATACTAGAAACTCTTAAAGAAATGTAATTTATAGTCTTAAATACTGCCATCATAAAGTATGAATGCCTAATTCAACTTGAATAAATCATATTTTTAAGGACTTCAGCAAAACAGTTTTAGTGCTATGCAAAATACAGTGTAAAAACTAGATTAGATTAAGTTGAATTACCATGTTTGTACATAGCTGCTTTCAAGGACACAGGAGCCATGAAGACTTAAAAATCATAAATAGGAAGAAGAACAAAGGACTGGTAAAGATCTTTTAGAGTAAATAGTCTGTCAAAAATGACTATGTATGGGAAGAGATATTTACTTTCTTCTGAATCTAACTCCCTGAACTAAAACATTTTTCCACTCCTTTGGACATTAACTTATTTTATGTTTTTGCCACAGACCTGAATACGTTTTAACAATGAATAGAGACAAAGTGGTGAAGTAATGTTGAAAAGCTACATTATCACTCACTCAACTGTATCTCCCATGTGAAAGGAGGAAAGTTTTAGTTCCACAAACTGGATATTAAGCACTAGCTTTAAAACATTAAATTTACTGGATGTTTCCCTTATTAGTACCTTTCTGCTTTTCTAAAGGTTTCTAAATTTTGATTTTTTAATGCTCTAAAATGGAATATAAAGTCTATCAAGGGATTTAGCTGCTACTTTGGAGAATACCAAGTTGAGCACATAGACACCACAAACACTTTCCAGCCTTCACACAACTGCAGCACAGTGTGTCCAAGCTCATGGTGCTCATGCAGAAGCTCCCTCAAGCCCTGACCCTGCCAAGGTTCTTGGCCTCTGAACTTGCTTGTGAGAGGTAGCAGTCTGACCCTGCAGAGAGAACCAATACGTTTTCTGAGAACATGCTTGACAAAGCAGATGTCACAAGCATGGGGGGAAAAGTAAAAAAAGGCAAGAAGAAAGACTTTCTGAAACCACAGAAAATTAAATTCTCTCTTGGGAAACAGACAACCACACTTCATCTGATCTATAGAGAGTATTAGACTTAAGACTGACTGCCTCCCAGGAGGTTCCCATTAACCAGAAAGTACATGTTATTTGACAAGACAACTTTTTAATTTTCCCCTCTTGGAACTGTTCCATTTGCTTTTAAATATTTATTCAGCCAAATAGCAAGCAATTGACTCCACAGACCAATGTTAGTCTGCTCTTCTGTGAAGAAAGGGGGTCAGGTTTAAGCTCCTGCTCCATTAGCTATTTAATCAATTACCCAAACAGGCAAGGTTTCAAGGGGAGAAAGTCACTAACTTCATCCCAAAATAACCATTCAGTCAGTAGTTAGTGCACATTTCTGTGCTGAAAGTCTCTGTGAGTGAAATTTTTTTCTCAACTTCAGAGTGTGGGTATGTTTTCAAAAGGTCATCCACCTCAATGGTAAGTGCTCTAATTACTGGATATTTGGGCATCAATTAGCAGCACATTCTAGTAACTTTGGAAAAAGGGAAATATAGCTTTTATGTTTATTTTCAGGGGACAGCAGACAACTCTTCAGTGTTTTAAAGGGTAGGCTGTATGTATATTACTGTCTCACCATACTTCCTTGAAGCTATCCTTCCTTCTGCTTGCTGATTTCTATGGTTACCCCTCTTACCCATGTGTCTCCTATGCTTTGCATGGGAAGTCCAACTCAGGGTAGACAAAGTCCTTAAAAGCAAAGTACCAATCAGTTAGGCATTTCAATCTTTGATGGTTCCATACAAAAAAACACTTGATTGCTAAAAGGTAGAGCAATTCACTACATCCCTTTCGGACTCTTGTCCCCCATGTTAGATGCAGCATCCGTATTTAAATGTTTATGAAGTGGACAGGCATCTACTAGGAAGGTAAGTGGGGACTAAGTAGTGGGGAACCTAGAGGACTATGTAATACCATGACACTGAAAAGGCAGTTTGATACAGAGGGGAAAGTTAATCACAAAATCTGATTTAAATTTTACTCAGAGAGACGTTAAACATCATGTGTAAACTTAAAAGGATGTTCAGGCGTCAGATTTTGTTAGCAAAGTAGACATTTTTTTATATTATTTTTAGAAACTGGAGAGAAAATAACAAGAAAGGGAATAAAGCCTTCTTTTAAAATAAAAAGAGATATGCTGGTGGTCTCCTAAAAACATTAGATTTGGGATTAGATTTGCTTGCCAAAATGCTGGCAGTCTGAGTTCAAATCTACTGATTCCCTGCTCTAACTATGGCACCACAACCTACTACTACCAGAGACTACCCTGAGACAAAACACTGGCCACACCTGCAGGAACCACATCACTACATGGTCAGAATGATGGGAATAAGTACTTATTTGCCCGCATAGAAGTGGTGAATAACTCGATAGCCTAGTGCCTGACACAGCTGCCCAAGGAATGAGCATCAGATTGCACTACTTAGTCCATGAGCTGGAACAATGAAATATTTACACAGTTCTTGAACTTATTCTGATTTCAGAAAACAATGTTCTTCTGGTGACATAGGCAAATAATGATTTTAAGACTAAAAACTGAGTTAGGAATGTGAAATTTCAGGGCAAAGTGGTCATTTGTTGCTAAGAACTGAGGAGACTGCCATTTGACCAAAGAGAGTTCTCATTACCACACACTGGTTTGGTTTGCAAAGCAGCCTTGGTATGCATGGATTCGATTTCTTTGGAAGTAAAGTAAATGGGAAGCTCGGCTTACAGTCTGCACCAAATGTACTATAAACTGCAGTGGGGACAAAAGGATCTCAACTAATTAGTCCTTCAAATAGGCTCAAACAACAGAGTAATAACATTCAGTCTGAGACAGCAAACTTGACCTAGAACTGGTAAAACATATCAATCACATACTTAAACTATAAGGATGTCTACACCAGATGCTTTAATCTACTGCTCTGCTCCTACTGTGCTGAATTGGTTGCTAATACAGACAAAAACATCCAAGTCCCATTTCTGCTTCCCAAAACCTTTAATAGAACTGTAAGTCTCTGTGTGGATTTTGCCCTTGTTCATCACAGATAATTCTTAGTGCAAACTTCAAATTTCCTATTTTCTTTTATCCCCACATGGGCAAGTAACATAATGTTTCAATAATTAAGTAAAAAGGGATAATTGGGGAAATTATACAAAGGACAAGATGGAAATTAAGAATCATAAATAAATAAATAAAGCAAATACAAGGAATAAAATGCAGGAAGAAAGTTTCCCAGAAGTTAATGAAAGGTCAGTAATGATTAAAAGGAACAAACTAGAAAGGAAAATAGGTGGCAATGAAGCAGGAGGAAAACACTATTTTGAAGCAATACTCTTTAGAAAGCTTAAAAAACCCCCCCATACTAGTAAACAGCACGGGTTGCTATTTCGACTGATCAGAAACTATCTTCTCAAGTCTGTATCAGCCTTTTCTCATTGCTGCTAAAATAGCCAGTTATTATCACATTTTACCTTCCCTTCATGGAATCAAAATTGTTGCCCATATTTTGGGGAAAATCTGCACTAAACCAGTTTTGGACTATATGAGGAAGCACTGCTGAGGACAGGGAACATAGTGCCTTGGCTTCCATTTGCAGCTGTGCATCTCTGACCTTCAGGGAGGGAGAATTCTGGAGTAATTTTTTTCTACTTACCTGAAAACTGTAGATAATCCATAACCATTACACAGCATTAAGCACTTACAAAAATGAGGCACAAACATCAAAATTACTTATTCTATAACAATCCAGTGAAAAGAAAAATATCTGCATAGTAATGTGAGCAAACAATTACAAATTAGGCCAATCCAACAAAGTTCAAGAAAAAAGATCAATTCCTAAAACCACCACAGGGAATTGCCTGGGGGGGGGGAAGAATAAAAAAACCCTCAGCTTCAGAGAGGAGAATTTAAACCAGTTAGAGTACCTGAGGAGCTCAGTGGCTATTGCAGACCAGAAAGAAAAGGACTGTATATGTGTGTGTGTGAAGGTATCTATCTATCTATCTATCTATCTATCTATCTATCTATCTATCTATCTATCTATCTATCTATCTTTATATTCATATTACATATTATATATATATATATACACACACATATATATGCACACTAGAATTATATGGTTAAGACACTGATTCTGTTCAGCAGATCAAACTGTTGCTTTTACATATGCTAGCATAGAAAGTCACAGGTTTTCCCAGTAACATCCAATAGAATGCCACAAACTTCTTGTAGATCTGGAGCTTCAAGAAAGTTTTTCTCAGGGGAGAATGAAAGACAATTTGATATTTTTACACCAAAACAACTTTTGGAATTGGACAACTTTCAAAAAAAAATTGTTTTGAAAAAAGGATATTTTTCAAGTTTCTATCCTGAAATACCTTTCCACTGCACTTTTTCATCATAAAAAATAACAAATTTTATCATAGTCAATCTTTAAAACTAGAGTGATCTAAAGCAAAATTGCTGACTAAAAAAAAAAACCCACTTCTTAATCTGTAGAAACATTCAACTTATGTTGTTCTTTTAGAAAACTGAGGAAACTGTAAAATTTCCATAAACAAAATCATATTTTCATATTGCTGAGTGCTTCATTGATAACTGTGCAACAGACTCTACTTCTGTTCTTTTACTGAATTGATTCATACTGTAGAGTTTACATGTACGCACACATAGCAACCATCTTCCTATTTATTTCATTGATTGCTTGAAATTAAATTATTCTCAAACTCATGCTGGATACTATCAACAGTGTAAAAATTCTCAGCCTTGAGTTTCATAGCTATTGTATTTCACTACAGCGTACAAGCAATTTGGAATTCATTCCCATTGAATACTGGTACCACTTGCCATGCAAGGCTTAAACTTCTATTATCTGGAAAGATCTAAAATCCAGATGTAATTATTGTTGTTAATTTATTTTTTGTTCTGATTGCTTTAAACATACAGATGCTTTCATCAGCTAACACTTGCCTTCCCTAGCATGCCTATGGAAATATGACTTTTCATCTCAATGGGGCCTTAAGGAAGCACACTTCATCTACCTATGCAGATTTTAACAGCCAAAATATTTTACATGTTATTTTGAAATTTCCTCATTGCTTTCTTCTTAAACACTCTTTACTTTGAATCTCAAATACTGTTATCTTGCTGCAGGTGGGCATGTGGGCTGGTGCTGGAAGGCCAGCAGGTCAGGAAGCTATGCACAGTGCATTGAGGCTTAGAGAAGTCAAGTATTTGGGATTCTCGGCTGTCCCCCAGGAAGCTCTGCTGTGGAGGCAGCTGGTCATTCCTTTGCTTCCCAAGCATGCTGCAGTGCAGAAAGGGTGGCTGGTAAGCATCAGCAGGGGAGGCATGAAGACCATTAGAGAAACTGACTTTAATCCTGGGCTCCTACCTTGCAACTCTAGTATCAATCTTTATACTTACTGCAAGACATCAGCTGTCCCGCTGGTCGAGGTGAATGTTGTTTGTGGCAAACATTCTCACTTGAAACTCTCCTAAATTTCAAGTTCTAGAATTAGCAAGTTTGTTATGCTTCCAAATTGCGTTTGTTGGATGCTATTTCATTTTCTTCATACATTCATCTAAATGAGGTTGATTTTTTTAAAGTCTGGTAGTTGCAATAAACTAATTAGCATTTGTGTCAGAACAATCTTATTTCATTATTCTTAAATGCTGGCCTTTAAACTATGGGTATTTAGAACTGCTGAATAACAATCTTAAGCTGATAGTTTGCGCAAATCTATTGTCAACTTAAATAAAACAAAATTGGTATAGCCTAGGCTGGTAGCCTTGGCTGGTAAATTTTATTCCAAAAATAACACACAGGCAATAATTGATTGCTTTCTAAGTGTAGCTGGATGTGCTCTCATTCCATTTAGATGCAATACTCAGCAGTAGTAACCATAAAATATTTCCCATTTCAAATTCTTAATTTTGAAATTTTATGTTTTTCTGTTTTACAAATTAAATTAAGGATCTTATATTACTGACACATACTAATGCCTATTTTAATTTCAAAGCATGAATTATTTCTATTGAAAAATAAGATTGGTGGAGAATTCCAAACCAATTTCTACAACCAGTTCTACCCTCTCCCTCTCACTCAAGATTTTCACTGCTTTGCCAAATAATAGCAAGGACTCAATTCTGATACAGTCAGAGTACTTGTCGCATGAGTTACTTGATATACACAATCAGGCAATTTATTGGAATACATACAATCCTCGAACTCTGCATCTACACAATTAATTTCAGGACTTATGCCTTCATTCAGCACAACCTTGACTTTAGGGAAGGTGTTTCTTCACTATCGTAAGCCACTGAAGAAACTAGGCTTATTTTTATTCTGTCAGAATGTGTAGTTCCACTAAAATGATTGTGCTGCTCTAAACTGAAACAATTTTGCTGAAGGTTTAGTTAGAAACAAAAACAAACCTCCAAATAATACTTAAATTGTTTCTGGTATGTTGCTATGTTTATTACATTATTTTACATTTCAGACATTTGCAGAAGAAACTGGTTTTTTGAGTATTTCTGAATTTGTGTCTTTAATTTTTGAAAGGCGATATAAGAAATTTCAAAATCCTTTGAAATGTTACCCTGATAAACATAGAAAAGTGTTTTTGTTGTTTTACGAGCCTGCTTCACTCCATGGTGTCTGGCATGGTCTACTTGCCACCTGCATCCATCTGTCTGTGGTTAGTAATCTGCTCTGGGTACTGCTGTTGGTACCTGACTTCATGGTACCTGAATTCATAAGATCTGGTGACTCATTTGAAGAAAGTCTTTGAATATACAGGGAGTTAATGCTGCTTCATTGTTTAAAAGCTATTTAAAAATATTTTGAACTCCTGCCCTGTATTTCCATCTGGGGTGAAAAAGTGGGTGGAAAAAAGCTGAAGGAGGAACTGTGGGCAAATGCAAACAAAAAAAAAAGGTAAACAAGATGCTCAGACATTACTTATCATCACTATGGGCCGATTTCATTCTAAGCAGTTAAAATCTTCAATTTGAATAAGAATTCAAACCAGTTAAAAAGACACCAAGTATTAAATGAGTCTATTTAATCTTGAACTAGATTTATGCTTTTTAGTTATTTCCTTGAAGAATATTTAAACATCACTCACTCTTGAACATTAAAGCAAACCAATCAACAGGCAAATATGAGTTATGCAAAATTGGACAGCATTTTTTGCTAATCACAAAGAAGTCAACATCTGTAATTTGTTCAGATTTTTAATTTGCACATATTAATAGGACAAATTATGGTTAATCTTGTAATGTTAGCTAGATGGTTTGTGATGGAAGGTGATGCAGAAGTTCAGAAAATATTTTCTAGGATTGTTCTGTTAGTTAAATAAAGGCTCTAGACAACAAATAAAACCCCTCAATATTCCATATTTAAAAAATCCCAGTCATTGCCTCAATGAGTGAAATAATTTTGAAGGAAATATATGTTTTATGTCACCATGACCTTCAAAATTTAGACCTTGTAGAGCTCTGCCTCTCACCTCCTCTCAACAAACACTGGAATGGGAAAACAGGCTTTCTTGCAGTTTCAGCTTTAACACACTTTGTCAGTCTGAAATTGCTGTAGTTACTGCCCCAGACAAACTAAAAGGAAGAAAATTTCTGTAGAATGGACAAGAAGCCTTTAAACAGTTGGATTATCAATTAAATATTAATTTTCAGTGTTGGTGGCTTTCCTGAGTTCAGCATCACTACTTATATAGTAGGTTTAGACTATAGTATAAAACATTTACAGTAGTTTCAAGCTGATTTGTTTTTCCAAATGAGCAGTAGGCTTAAATTAGACAAAATAAGCCATTTTACATAATAATCAATTATAAATAACAGGCGTTCATTTTATTTATATTTGTTTTTACATTTCTGTATTTATGTCATCTGATGATAGATATTGCGGGGGAAAAATCAACACCCCAAACATTACTATTAGAATATTTCAATTTAGCCAGGTATGGGAGTGCAAGGTTAAATCATTTTCTACTGTTGGATCAAAAACGCAGCATTATGTGTTAAAGAAATACTAATAAATGATGAGGCTCTTTGCTCCGGATTAGATATATATTCCAGAACCTGGCAACATAGAATTAACAGTATCTCTACAAAATTTAAAAAAAACCCCAAAAAACAAAAACATGAAAGCATTTTTCAGGAAAGAAAAATATTTGTGTATTATTAATTAATTTCTCTCTGCTCCAGTTTCTGAAATACAAATAAGTATTTCCAGGTAGATATCCTTGAAGAACTAAATGTCTCAGGGGACTGGTAATCACATTTTTGGAGCCTCTCACCTCTAGTTCACTGATTCAAATACAGACAACATGCAGTAGTGACAGAAAATCATTGAGATTTGAAAACCGGTTTGTGGCCTGTGAGTAATGAACTGGTATTTCCCTCCATTTCTTAGATGATCTTGAAAAGGCACTTGGCACTTCTGAAAGCACCGATGCCAAGGTCCTCACAGGATCCAGTCAGATCCCCAAGGAGTCACAACCAGGGCTGGTTTCCTTGAGGATGACAAAGGCTGAGGCTATCAACTAAAATCCCATTCCAGACAAATTTCCTCAGTTCACTGACCACTTGGCGCAAATTGGTCCTTAGGCACCTGGAAGATCTCGATGGGCAAACATTTTCTTCATGTCAAGTACCTAGCCAAGCTGGGCTGAAATGACAACTCATTCTGGGGTCACTGCACTGCACTATTCTTTCTGTGCTCCATAAAGGCTGGGTGAAAACAGAGTTTCATTTTCCATTTCTGCCAGTATGGTACTTTTCATTAGCATTATATAGACTTAATTTAGGAGGAAAAACAGCAGAAAGATGTCACAGAAATTACTATACCCTTGGAGGGCAAGAGTGGCTTAGTCTCTTTGTTTAGACAGAGGTACATATCTAGTTAGGAATGGTTAATAAAGTGTCCTTTGTCAAGATCATACCTACCATATTCTGGAAAATCTGTCTGACAAAAAATTTTCTCATCAGCTACAAATTACCTCAGTTCTATGTTTCCCAGTGAAGGCTGTAAATTATATCTTTAATATTCTAATCTTTACATTAGGGACTTATCTTCAAAAAACTCATATGTATTTTTATGAAAATATACTAATTTTTTTCCTGAACATTCAATATGTTGTATTAGGAGTTTCCTCAGAGACAACAAAGAAGTCTATCTTCATTAACCACGAAATATAACGTGCAGAAATTAAAATATTGGGATGTCATGTCAGCTATATACACTGTCTTCTATGATGTCACATTTGATTTTCTTTTTTTATGACTTTGACAGCATCATAATAAAAATTTGATTGCACAATGACAGTTCAGGCGTTGAATTATTCAGCTTATGAGTGCACTCTTTCAGGAAGACTGTTTCGTATTTCTTGCGACTTCTGAAAAACTGACATTTGAGAAAATGTAAAAAGAAAAGGAAAATAGTTACAAGTAACTAATTAATAACTCAAGCTTGCCAAAGGTAACCTCATTTTAATAGAATATCACACAAATTAAAATTAGATTAAATATAAAATGCAGCGTATTTCAAAAGTCACTTGAAACTTTATTCTCAGAATGACATTTTGGTCCTAGGCAAATAGATTCCAATTAATTTTCAATGAAGCCAGGACTTCCTTCTAACTGAAGAAAACCCATACATTTCTAATCTGGTTTTAGTAACTATCACTCTGAATTATTTTGATACTTAGTTGAATTACCCATCCCTTCTCTTAGAATATACTCAAGCTATTAATGCTTACTGAAGTCAATGGAGCTTTTTCCATCTGACTCCCAAAAGGAAGCCTAACCCTTAAAGCTGGAGTTCTTTGGGTAATTTTAGCAACAGTCTTCCAAGGGTTTATACTGTGTGTTATTCATATGATGACAGGCGTTTTTTTTGTTCCATTTTACCTGTCTAGTAATAAAAAAGTGCAATCTCTTGGTTCATTTGAATCAAACAACTTCAGTTGTAGCCCTTTTCAGAGCATCCAAATTTGTCTTTTCTTTATTACAACCTATGGTTATTTTTAAATCACTAAGGATATTTTTAAATCACTAAAGATGGAAACATCTACTCTCCAGCTTGATTAAATTCATCTAGTCCTTTCATATCAGCACCTTAGAATAAATAATGCCATTTTAAGAAACATGCTATTCCTACCCCCAATATGAAATTTTAGTGGTATAAAATACGAAAGTATCATTCAAAGTCAAAATTTTTTGCCACTAAATCTGGCTATTATTTGGTCACAATAAAACTGCCCCTAGCAGTATATGTATTATTCTTTCTCACAAGAATTATCTCAGCTGAGCTGTCTGAGCAAGTAAGAACTACAGGCCTGAGTACTGCTTGGAACAGTAAAGTGTGGAATATTCCATAAGAGACACAATATAAATACTTCCAGCTATGACAGTGGGGAAAAATACAAATAATCTTTTCGTGTCCTGCTTCCTCAAAAATGGTTAGCAGAGATATCTTTGAGTCTGCTCACAGCAGTGCCTGTGGTGAATCTCATACTGTTTTTGCTGGGATCAGAATCATGACCACAGTTACACTAAGAAATATGCTTGCATTCCCTTGGATGCAACTCCATTGGAGTTTAGTCCATCATTAAATATATATATTCTGCTGTTGTTCATCTCTCTTCCAGCTCCCTAAATTCCAATTTTAAGATAACAAGAATGCCTGTTTTCATTGTAAGCACTGAAAATTAGTTGCGGATCACTTACACTACAATATTTTACTTAACTTATTGAACCTGAATCTATTCTGTTTCAACAAATGAATTACCCTGGAACAGCATTTTTGTCATTTTTAAATGTACAATTACATATTTGTGTTGCTTTCCTAATGATAAGCCTGACTTATTTCAAAATATACAACTGGAAACAAGACACCACAATTCAATAACATTTCATTCTGCAACATCAATATCAGTCTACAAATATTATGACAGAAATAAAAATGCGTTAGGATAGGTTCTTCTGTCCTTATCATTTACTCAATCTCTACCCAAGTGAACTCTGGCTGAAGACAACAAATGGTACCTATATAAGAGCAGGGTAAAAACTGCAAAGTAATATAGCCCTTTACTAATTTAACAGGTTTTTAACATCCATCCTTATCAAAGGTTTCAGGGTTTCAACACTTTTCAAAAAACTCACTAAAATGAATTAAAAATCAGTGTTTCTCTTACATGTTTTGACTAAGAATAGGTTGACCATTAAAGGCGACAGAGAAACTTTAATAACCTTTACATCTTACTCAGACTGTCAGCTGCTGCAGGTGAGATGTGCTGAAACCATTCTGATGAATCTCATACAGATTCCTCTCTGTGTCACAAGAAAACTCATCATCCTGTGACTTACACAGATAAGTAAATCTACAGAATTACAAGCTTTCCCTTTTTGCAAATGATGTGTGTTATTTGTATGTGATACCCCTTGAATCCCTTCACCCAGTGTAATCCAGGACTAAGGATTCCTCTGTAACTAAGAAAGAATACTATGAAAAAGTGCAAGTGAAACACATGAAAAAACACAAGGCAAAACGGGGGAAAAATTCCAACAAAATTTAACAAAAAGCAGGAATTTTGTGCAGGGGGGGTGGTGGTGGAAGACATTTTTCAGTCATAAGTGTTATCACAGCACCAGCTTCTGGAGAAGGGAGTGAAGATTTAGTGTGACTCTTGTGTTCTTGTTGGTTATTTGGCAAAGAGGCAAGAGGTTGCTTTTTATTTCCTTTTATTTTTTTTTACTTTTTAATTAAGGCAGCTTTCAGGTCTTTAACAATACTCTGTGCCAGAGATATAAAATAAAAGAAGCGGAGAGTGCTGCTGCCATAACAACCTTCGATAAGGAACTATTGGGATACAGACAGTTACTATACAAGCTACCATCCGCTGCGCGTATCATGACACACATACACCAGAAAACCCCTTTCAGCCACAGCATCCCGCCGTTTGCATTCTCGGCTCCGGGCAGCGAAAGCAAAGCAAGCACAGACTTCCAGCCCCCCATCAGCTACTTTATTTATTTAATTATTTGACTAGGGGGAGCATTAAAGTCCAACCGAGCGCTGAGTCCTGCCCGAAGCCGCCCACGGTCCCCCGCGGGAAGGGCCGCGCTCCGCTGCGCCCGCCGGCCCCGAGAAGGGGGACCGGGACCCTACGCCACCTCCCTCCGGGACGACTCCGGGGAGCGCGCCAGTTCTGCCGAGCTGGTTCGTCCCTCCCCACATTCAAATGCTCCTTCGCAAAAGTTAAGGCGCTGCCCTCTCCCCGGGGTGCCGGGGGATGCGGGCGATTGGGGGTCTCCTGGCCCGGCTGGGGAGCGGGGCTGCCGGGGTGTCTGTGTTACGCTTCTCTGCGTGTGCGAGATCCCCGCGGCAATGGGAAGCAGTGCCTGGGAGGGGCAGCAGGGCAGGAGCGCCTTTCCCCGCATCCCAGCGGATCAGCGCAGACACCGCTGCTGCCCCGCGGACCCTCCGCACCCGCGGGGCGGGCGCGATCGCCAGCCGGGACTCCCCGTTCCGCCGGGGGCGGGGGAAAGCGCGGTGCCCTCCCCCGCGCTCATCCCCGGGGCCGCTGCGGGATGCGGGGCGCAGGGGCAGGAAGCGGGAAGGATGCACGGCAGGTGCTTCTCGGGGTCGGGGCACAGGGCCCGGTGACTCACCCGTCCGAGGCGGGCGCTGCTGGCGGCGCGGCGGCGGCGCTGCCCCCGGTAGGCGGGGGGCGGCGGGGCAGGAGCAGCAGCGGGCGCGGGAGCAGCGGGGAGCGGTGGGGCCNGCAGGGGGAGCAGCTGGGAAGCGCGGCGCTCTCTCCTGCAGCCCTCTGTCCCTCGGCTCTTCCATCCCTTCGTTCCCTCAGCCCTCATTTTCTCGTTCTTCTACCCCTTCTCCCTCTACCCCTCGCCCCTGCATCCCACATTCTCCTATCCTTCATTCTTCAGCCCCTCCACTCCCCCTGCCGCGGTACCGCTGTCCCCCCGCGGTTCCCTCCCCACGCCTTCCGCCGTAGGGTGTCCCCGGAGCGCCAGGGGGCCGCGACAGGCGTGATGCTGCCCCCGCGGCGCGTCCACACGACTCCCCCCTTGAAGGGCGACCTGCTCCTTTGAAGGACAGGAGGTCCTCAACCTCGCTGCCTCACTCCCCCTGCAACCCCTAAAGGGAAAGCGTTGCTAGAGCTTTCCTATCCTGCTCTTCCTCTTTTTTATTTCCCCCCCCCCCCCCNCAAGACTAAGTATCTGAACATCAAAAATAATAAAATAAAATAAAATATAAAAAATAAAATAAAATAAAATAAAATAATACAAACAAACAAAACCAGCTCAGAGTTCACTGTGTAAAGATGAGACCTGTAAATCGAGTCAAATAAACAACGACACCAAAATCTGACTATCAACTCTTTGTACTTGCTCTGAACTCCCCTTGAATTATATAATGTCAATAAATGTTGTGAGTACATTTGGGGAAAAGATATACAATGACAATAATATAGCACTTTTTAGTCGAGCACATTAGTAGCCTTACCTGACAAGTAGTTTCTTCAGAGGTTCAATATGCACGTTTCTCATCAGCCCTTCAAGTAAACAAATTACTAGATGTTCAATGCAGACATATGATTCCCTGGTGTCAGTGTCTCTGTCCTAGGCGTTTCTGAATGGCTTGCAGGTTAACTTACTATGCTCTTCTGCTCTGCCTTGTACCAAGAGCCCTGCAGGTATCAACAGCTCCCACTTGTGAAGACAGTGAAGAGAGAGATTGGGTAGATTTCCACATAGCTCCACATTTCAAACTGCTGATTTGCTGTAAGGGATATAGACACTTAGAGAATAGGACTATCTTCTAACAGTTTTATTCGGAGAGAGAGGCCTGACCCAAAGTTTACTGAAGGCAGTACGAATATTTCTGTAATGATGGGATTTGGTTCATGCCACTGTGAGCTTGCTCTTGGTGAGAAGGTATTTCTGAGTGCTGCTATTCTAGTAAATGCTAGTAAGAACTCCCTGGGAACAAGAAAAATTACTGAAATGTACATCTTTTGTCTTAAAGTTACTGAGAGGAAGTCAGGAACCTATCTTGGTTTCCCTACAGCTATTAGCAAAAATATGTAGTAGAAGGCGGCCTCTAGCCCCTAGATAGAGGATGTCCTATGGTCTCTGTAGGCTCAACCAAGCTATTAAATACTTAGGAAAGGGGAGAGAAACTACAGGTCCAGTTTTGGGCATCTCTAAAGCCACTAGGAGAACTTAATACTTTGGTTTAAGCCATAGCTCCTTGCAAGAAAACTCAACATGTAAGTATTTCAATGTTTTTCTCTTCTCTGATCTCAGTCCTCGGATTAGATCTGAGCACCCCTTTAAGGTGGAAGTAGTCAGGGAAGGGCAGGCAAACTGGGCAGTGGGAAAGATTTGGGCTCTGTATAGGTAATGACATCAACCTCTCTAACATGAGTGGCAGAAAAATTTGCTTATTTTTTTAAACATAGTTAATACAGAGCTTTAGTATATTTAATGCAGTTTTTAATATAGTTAATGTTTTTTATTTTGTTTCTCTCTTGCTCAGTAGTTGGTGATGCGTGGCTCCAGCAGGGACAACTGAGCTCAATTTAATAGTAGCCTGGTATTTAGGGTGATTCCTGAGAAAAGAGAAACTGAGTGTAAACACTGTGAGATTCAAAATAGGAAATGAACCATTGAGATCCTGTCTTTTCTCAGCTGAATGACTTTAGCTCTCCTAGCTTTGACTACAAATTTGGTGTGCATCAAAGCAAGATTTGCCCATAGAACTTTTTTTTTTGTTAGAAATTGATCAGTTCTTCAGGAAATTACATGGCTTGATTCAGATTCTTGCATGTTCTTTATATAAATGTACAAGGATTTAAATTTATGTGCAAGGATTTATCGGTTTATAAATTATAGCAACATTTTGTTTATGAAGAATACAAATATTAACGCTTACATTTCGAAGTCATTGTAGTACACAGGCTTATTCTTAGATACAAGGTTTCATCTCTTCTATAAAACCTTTGTAATTGCAGTAAACATTTTTTCTCATTGAAGAGAAAATATAAGCCTTTTGTGATTATACTGTTGCTCTATAAACTGCCTTTGCAAAAGTTGATTGCTGAGCTTGCCACTTGCCACTGGAAATATGCTGTTTTCTGAAGGTTCCAAAATATTTTCTGAGAGCACTGTAATAGGTTTTATTCACATAATGGAAAACGTGTGGGTATTAATAGGTATTTTAAAAGTTGAAAGCATGATACTGTAAAGGTCAAAAGAAACAGAACAAAATTACAAAAATAAACCAAAAAGAACAATCCTCTACCCAAACAGTTCCCCAACACCAAAAGCAGATATTTATCAATATCATGTGAAAAAAGACAAAGCTTTATTTTTTACCTAACATGATCTGAATATTTATGTGAGATGTTTTAAAAGTAACATTTTAGCACTTACTAAAAATTTACGTTTGTAAATAACAGTACTGAAATGTGTGCTCTTCCACTGGTGTTTCCATAACATTGCAGGGTCAGGACTTCTCTTTTCATCTGCATTTGTTTTAGAGCACTCAGAACCTGTGCTCGTGGGAATTTCCATGTGCATTTTACTATTTCTAATTGATTGTTGGCTTGGGGGTTAAGTGCATCATTTAATAATCTATCATCCTTTGACTCACTGTTCTTGACATTCATTAGTTATGGCCTGCCTTAAACTTGGCCCTGTTTCTGCAGCTGGGTTGCCTATTGCCAGTACCTGGAGCTGTGCAATCAGCCTTAATGACCTTGATGAGAGCAGGGGTTCCATGAAGTTTGCAAAGTTCTGGGACTAAGAATAAAATCCTAGATCCAGATGGGAACTGTGCTATACAATAAGAACTGGACCCAGGCTGAGGCTATGCGTATGATTAAAATTTTAAAAAAAAAATAGCACAAAATGTTACTGGTATTGGAATCTGAGAAAAAACTGCATGTTTTCAGTTTTTGCTTTGCAACAGAATGAACATATAGAACTCTGATACCTGAGTGTTTTAAGTCTCCATTCTTAGACAAATTTATACTATCTGCTAGTGTCTTTATTTTAGACAAAATAAAATTAATCACTTATTAAAATATTTTCTGTATGGAAATATAGATAGTGAACTTTATTACAACTTTCTTCTATTCACAGAAGACTTTGTTTGCTCAATATGTTTTATCAAGGATATAGAAAGATTAAGTGAGAATGAATACAGTGAACTAGGGTGGTTTGGGGTTTGAATTTGTTTTGGTTTTTTCGTGTATAGTGCCATTTTCATTGAGTAAGGCTCTTTGCTAAAAAGCAGTTTCATATTACACATGATAATTAGAATTAAAATTTAAAATTAAATGCCTTTAAACTATGACTCATAATACCGATTCTGAAAATGTGTTTTGCTCCAGCACACCAAAATAAAGCAAGGACTTCATTTTTGAGTCCAGTCTGGTCTGGGTTACCACGTCTTTAAAGGGACTTGGTTTGCTGCATTCAAGCCTCAAGTTCCACTGAGCCAAAAGATGGCTGTGAAAATTACAACCGGTGTAGTTAGGACTTTCTGTCATGAACTTCTTAACGAATTTGCTCACCTTCTCTTACCAAACACAGGGAAATTTACAGGCAAGCTTATATCAGTAGGTGAAAAAGGAAAGTATGAGAGAAGAAATGAAATACAGTAACCCCCTTTCCATTATAGGAATAACTCAGGAGAGGGAAGATATCATCAGATACCAAACATATAGACACTGGTATAACTTTCTTCGCATTTTAATCAAATTTAAAAGGGACAAATAATTGAACTAGGAAACTTCAATATACTTACAGATTCTCATAATATGCAGTAAATCTTTACAGTTCTACTCTCCAAGGAGATTCTTGAGTAAATAATAATGACTTTGGCCTCTTGGATAAATGAAGATGGATGTACTGAGAAAAATCTAATTATAGATTTCTCCTGCCTTTTTTCTGCCTTGGCTCTTATCTTGTGCACCAGTAATATATTATTAATACTTCATATATATATATATATTTCAGTAAATGCAGGAAAAAAAGAACATAAAAGCATCAACAGATGTTTCTTTATTAATTCATTATTAAATTTGATGGTTTTGGAGACAGTCTACCAATTTTTTTGAGCATTACCAAGTCCTACAAAGTCAGTACAGCTACGCTGCAAACTCTGGTCTGCTCTGTGTCTCATTAACAGAATTGTTCACTAAGGGCCATGTCTTCAGTAGGAATGATTTAAAGTTATTCATAGTGTACCATATCAGTAATTCTTTCCAAACAAGGATGCAGCTTATCTTGTGAAAGCTATATATTGCATACTGTGATTACCTCTGAATTAAAGAAGGCAAACTTAATAGATAAAAGTTCTGGGTTGTTGTTGTGGGTTGTTTAGTTAACTTTTCTTTTTTAAAGGCAAGTATGTTTAAAACAGGATCTCTGTAAAACATTTTCATATCAGTGGATCACAAAGCTATGCTCACAGAAGTCTACAATGAAGGCATAGCTGAATTTCAGATTGATAGGAGTGCAGATTATGGAAACTGTTATTCAGCACATTACTGGAAGAAACTATCCCAGGTCCCAGCTGGTCTGACCATTTTTTTTGCTAATGCTGAGGGGAATAGAAATACACTCTTTTCTTGTTAGAGCCCTGTCTGGTTGGGTAGAGCCTACAGTTAGAAAAATAGACATGATTTCTATTTGAAGCACAGAATCAATTATAGAATGGTTTGGGTTGGAAGGGACCTTAAAGATCATCTAGTTGCAATTCACTCTGTGCTGGGCAGGGATATTTTCCACTAGACCAGGCTCATCTGTCTATATATGTGATCAAACTAATGAAGAGAAGTAAAAACATTAAACTCCATAGTGACTCATTTTACAGTGTCTTTGCAGGAACATATTAAGCTTTAAAAGTCTTTTCACCCATGTGAGTGTTAATCCCCTGTTCTCTCCAAATGTTTTTCTTCAGTATCTGTTACAACTGTTAATGATTAATTATAGATCTGACTCTTTCTTTTGCACTCTTCTCCTTGATTCCTGGCTCCATTCATTTGTTTGGAAGGACCAAAAGGTATTTGGAGTCACAGACCTTTTTTTTGTTCTCACACTTTGCAGTATATAGGACAACAGAGTCATGGTCCACCAGCATGGTTCCAAAGAGTATCTAGTAATAATGATAATGCATCAGCTCTAAATCCTGTAATCACATAGGCTAGACAGCTGGTAGATGTGGAAAGCCTCAGATTCCTTTCATGTTAGAAAAATATGCAATGGAGTGGGAAGCAGCCGTGAAAAGTTTGTGTATGCAGACAAGCCAAAGTTAGTAGTCCACAGAGGGATTTGAGAAGCTGTCTTCATGCTGACTGCAGGAGATGTGGTGAAAAAGAACACTTGGTTCTTTGGAAACTTCCACTTCAAGTAGGCATACAGTCAAAGGTTTTTATGGCAGTTAATGGTAAGTTAATTTTTAAATATTCTTTGCAAATTTGCAGAGCAAATAGGAGAATATTTTGAATTGTTTAAGCTGGTTGAAGTTAAGTACATAAAATCACTTGTACTTTATGAATCATTAAAGAAACAATAGTAACAAAATCCACTTGCCTATAACAAATTGAAACTTCTAAGAAAGTATATTTGGAAAAGTTTCAGGTTTTTTTGGGTGCATAAGATTGAAGGACAAGTTAGACAGTGATTAAAATTTTTGCCACAAAGACCCATTCCAGTAAAAGTCATACAAAAATTAATATATTTTTAATAATGAGAAATTCTATCGATGCATTCTGAACATGATCAGTCACCTTGGATTTCAACATTCCAGTTTAATTCACTCTTCTGAGGTAACACTTCACAAAAACCTAGAAGCTAATACTAAACCCCAAACCAAAAGATGAATCTTAATGATTTAATATTAATAAAGATGAATATTAAAAAGTATTACTTTGCATAATTACTATTGTGATAGTCTAGGGACATAAGAGAGGCAAGGTCTGTGGAGAGAGGAAATCTCTCTTGCAAAACTGATGGATTTGGAAAAGAAGCAGTACTCCCCTCCCACCTCCAGTTTAATTGCCTCCTCTTTATTTGAATAATATTGAGCATATAAATACTGTGTCTGATGAATCTGAATCATGTGAATGCGACAGGAGTATTTGCAACACTAATAGCAAGTGGCAAGATTAGGCCCTGTCATGTTCTCTCTAAATGCCTAACTGAATGTCTAACTGTTAGAAATCAGACTCCAGATGCCACTGACTGAATTTATATGAACTCTAAATCCCTCTCTGGAATTTTATTCAGGAGAAAACCAATGGACGTGAATTTTTGAAATCCAAGAGTTTCAAAATGGCTTGCACAAGAAATTTCTCTTTGATCTGTTTATTATTTATAATAGAGCAGGAGTCTAGGACAATGTTTTAATTTATATTTTAATTTATATATATTTAATTATAATATATATATTATACTTATTAAGGAGCAGTGCAAATATATGATGTTAAAAAAAAGATGCATAATGACTACCTGTAATTAACTGTCCTGATAACCCATGCACACTACATGGTCCAAAGATAGGTGCTGCATGTTAAGTTCAGTGACTGCATGCTGTACATCCTGTGGTATGTGCCCATCTCTGATTCATCATGGAAGGCAGCCAAGTATAGATACACTCATTTTAAGCCCAGTGATGACAAGGACTTAGTCTAGATACCTGCATGTCACAGGACAGACAATGTTCCTCTACAGGTAGAAATTTTATTTCCATTTTGTGATCTAGCACCAAAACTCATTGTTTGTGTCCCATCCTTTGAAAAGTCATTCAATCTTGAATTAGACTTATGATAAATTTGACACTCACCTTGGTAAGGTGCAACAATGATTAATTACTGTCCTTCCTAAAATCTGTCCCTTTTTCCTAATTTTTACTTTTCTGTTTCCAGCTTATTCAGAAACTGAGTCCTTTTATGCTGATGTCTGTCAGATTAAAGTGTCCAAATTATCCAAGACTTTTCCTCTGGGTTTGTATGAACCATGATCAAGTTGTCTTTTAAACTTCTGTTTGGTACGGCTAAATAGGTTGTGAAGCAGGATAGTCAACCTGGCAGTAAGTCTCTCATGGTGCTCAAGACATTCTGTTTCAGATAATCTTGTGACATTTGGAAGAATTACCTAAGCATATCACTACATTTTTTTCATAATTTGTTTTAATTATACTTAGACATTCTTTAAAAAACAAACAAACAAACAAACAAACAAACAAACAAACAAACAAACACCAAAACAAACAAAAAACAAACAAATAAAAAAGCCCACAAAAATAAAAACAAACAAACGAAAAACAGATCCCATACCTCAAAACCTGATTTTCCTGACTAGCTATAGCTTGAGCAGTATTTTGTCTGCACTATCCAAACACTGCACTGTGGGGTAAACCTGCCCATGATCAGATGCTAAGATGTTTAAATAGTTTTCTCACTCTTGTTTCTGAATGCTTCAAAGCCTTTAGTTCAATGTTTCTTCCTGACAGCCCTGTGACACAAGATAGCATTGTTATCCTTTTTAAACAGACCGAGGCACAGATTGACTTAGGCAAAACCTGTCAAATACATAAATTCTTTTAAGCTACCAACTTCCACATATTTGGGGAAATCTTTCTGTTTTTTTAAAAGGTAGGCAAATTATTGTGAGGAAATCATTAGCCTAAGGAGGTGCTAACCCCTCTTCATGGGTGTTAGGCATCTAACTTCTCAGGTCTATTTGAAGGCATGACTTTTTAAATTTTTATTACCTAAATGTACTTTAAAAGATGTCTCCTGGCATCCTTATTTTCAGAGTACTTAGTGCTATAGTTCTTTGTGTATCCAGAACATAGCTCAAGTACAATTTGCTTAAAGATGTGAGCCTTCAGCACTTTTATAAATCAGTTCTCATATGTCTTGTGTTGAATATCTGCAAAAATTCTTTCTTGTAACTTATCTTTACCCATTATTTTTACCCTAGTTACTGTATACCATTGCTTTTCCCCTTTATTCCAATAGTGTTATTACTTAAATACTCAGCATCTCAAGTCCTTTGCCAGAATAAGAGTGATATTGATGGTTTCTTCCTCTTCCACGAAGTATAAATTTGGGGCTATTTTGACTTTGTAATCTCTCCTTCATGTAATTCTTTCTTCATTGGCTTTCAATTTGAAAGTACTTCTGAATTTATTCTATATGGTGTACTTTATATATTTCAAATACTTTTTTTCTTGGTTGCTCCTAAAGTCAGTTTCATTGAGGTCCAGTAGCTCATTCTTTTAGTGTTCAGAAGTTGAAAACAGGCAAGCTGTGCAGAGCCCTTAAGCCTCTGTGCTTGGGCCCATGCTCCTGTGTCCCCTTCTGCTCTTGTTTTGCACTACACTGCATAGTTATTCTGGAGTCATAGATATTTTATTCTACATGGACTAACAACCACAATAGCTACCAATGACCATTTGCTATTACTTACAGGAAATATACCAACATTACAACACTAATAGGTACTGCAGCATGAAATTATACAAAGCTAAGAAAAGCTGAAATAAATTAGATAATGTCCACCTGGTCATTGGGCAATTGCAGTTTCAACTAAGTAAATGAAATGTACCTTATGACTGGCAAAGGCAAAAGCAAACAAGGAGAGTCTGAGAAGCCTCATCCAGAGTCCATGCAGTTATTAAAAAGCCTGCAAATTGTCACTAGCCACAGTGATAATGCATTAATTAGACTACAGGGACACACCAGTTGAGAATCTAAAGTTAGATTAGGTGAATCTGGTCTTTGAAGACCAGGCTACAATCAGGTTATGCAAGTCAGCTACCAATGGTGTGGAGCAAAATATGCATTCCTGAGCCTGTCATACTAATCATGGTAAAGATGCAGCTGTAGAGCTCTTTGGATTGTACCTATCATAAAATCTAATAAAGTTTGAAATCCTAAAAGTATAATGAGCTCTCCAACATTTAAATTTCTAATGTTGAATAATTTCCTAAGAATTACCAAGAGTGAAATTCCTACTGTAGAAGTTGGAAGGTGGAATTTATATCTCACCAACTAGACTGGATTTTTTTTTCTAGTTTTAATTGAAATTCATGACTTAAAGAAATAATTTGGTTGATTGGCTAATGTTGGCCCAAACTTTGCTATGAATTAAGAGATAGATGCAGGCTAGGCTATCGGATTGAGAAAAGAAACATCTTTTCTAGGCAACTTACCAGAAGAAGTGTAAGCCTTGCTGGATTATCTGTGTGGTCTCCTGTTTGGTAGGATGTGGGCAGAGTCTTGCTCCACATTTGCATGTTGACCATCATGTATAACAGTATATAGGGAGCTCCATCAGCATGGCAAATTTTTAGAAGATAACTGAGCAATATGTGAAGTGGTCTGGTGTGTTACCTCTATCTTGCAAACTGTGATTTGGTGGATCTGCAGCATTAATATTCTCAGGTGTATTCTTGTCCAGACTGCACATGGAATGGAGTAGTTTTCCTTTTTGATGTTGACCACCAGTGTGCTGAGGGTATTCCACCATGTGAAAATGTCTACATTTGGGAAATAAGACCATGAGGGTGCTTAATAGAGCTTTTTGATAAAGCAGTTCTACTGGAGCCAAAGACAGACACCCAAACCCACAGTCTGTCCTTGAACTTCCAGCCAAACCATGAAGCAATAGAGTAAACCAAGCTACATGGAATTAGATCCTAGGCTCAAACTCAGACTAGTACCTCTTTTTAAAGTCACTGGCAGTTATATATCCATATCCAGAAGAAGAAACTGCCTTTTATAGTAATTAAATGACTCTTGTTTACTGTCTTGAGTTGGTTAGTGTGGTGAATTGATGCAACCTGCTGGAAACCACTCCGCAGGCACCACAAAGCACTCTGTAGAATGTCCATGTATTTCAACTCTTGCAAGCCTGTAAAATCCCTGAGGATCACACAATCCCCAGAAAACCATTGAACTGGCATCAAACACTTTCCAGCGGATGGCACTGACTGTAAACCATCTTGTGTTGTAACAGTATACAATGCATGAAACATTTGTTGCTTTTGAGTAATGAACAGATAATGCAGAAGGCACACAGGAGCATTTAAAAGTACCATTTAAAAGCATTTTCCATCAGAATAACAGAAAGTTATATCTAAAGGTGTGCAACTGTAAAATAATCTTTTGATATATGTGGTAGTAATAAAACATAATGTGGGAAGTGATTATTGAGAAATAAATGTATTGTAATTCCTTATGAAGAAGTTGCAGATATAACTAGAGATTTGGAAGTCAGAGACAACTATTCAGCAGGCATTCCTTAAATCTGTTCATAGGAGGGGCTGGAAGCACAGCTTTGGGATTTCTTGGGGGTTTTGAAGGATTTAAAAATAACATTTTCTTCTCCTCATTTAACATATTTTGACAAAAATATATGCATGTCACAAATGAAGTCTTAATGAAAATAACTTAAGTTCCTGGCTATTGATAGTGAAAGAATACTTTCTGAAATGCAAACTGGTGTTTTTGTCAAAGAAAGAAGGCTGTTATGCACACTCCTCAAACATTATCTGTTCTTTGTGAGCTCCCCTCTGGATCTTCTACTCATTATAGTGTTTTATGTTCCCAATCAAATCCCTTTACTAAAAAGATAATTTTCACCACTGAACAATGATGACCTAAATGAAGGTTCACTTTACTCAGAACTATATTACTCCATAGTGAAACAATTTAGCTCTGCTTTACTCAGCCAAACCAAAATATCATCAGGCTTCAATTTTTTTAGGCTTGTCTAAAGTTTGATGCTCTCTCCTTTGCATTTTCTACTAGCTGATTGGATGTCTCTTAGCTCAGGATACATCCATAGAAATGACTTTTTGCTCTTTTTGCTTGGTTTGAAATGACCATAAATACACTCCATGACAACTTTTGAACTACCATTGGTAATTATGACATATCAAAAGCTAGGGATGGGGATGGGAGAGGGTGGTAGTTTGACTGATCAGTGAGACTGGAGATTATTTGAAGACTCAAAATTTTGTAATTTATGCCCTAAACCACTCCATACATAAGGTAATCAAAGATAGATGGTTGTGTGCTTAGTATCAGTTGCTTTTCCTTCTATGTTAGATTATTCATGCTGAACTAAATCAAGAGTGACAAAGGAGTCACATAGTAGAAGTTTCCTTCTGTTCTACCACAGACTATCAATGAGGGAACTTGCACAGGGATACAATATCTCAGTCGAGAACTGAACCTTAAACTTTTTTTAATGGAGGGGTCAACAGTTTCTTGACTGCAATTATATTTTCGTAGGTTATCTCCAAGTTTTTTATACTCCATTTATTCTCAGCTTATTGGAACAAATTCCAGGACAGAATCAAATGACCTTAACATTTTTCTCTGACAGTTATTTTTGATCTTTGGACATGTAACCTCACATCAAATCGGTTTGACAGACCAGATTCTCACTTGAAACAGTCTCCCAACTATCTCTTTGTGACAGAGACCTATGCATTGGATCTTCTGAGAGAAACTTAAGCTAATATAAAATTCTCTCCATTATTATTTCATATTCAGATACTGCATGTATTGCACATATATATTTGTAATATGATTTTGATACATTTTATAATAATTCTTTGATTATCTTAACATGTTCCTTTCTTTACTTACTTCTTGTGGTATCAGAGTCAACAGAATAAAGCTTCTTTTTACAAAGTTAGGTACCATGTATTAAGGTTAAGGTTTTCTCTATTTTTGTCGGGTATAAATTGAGTTTCAAGATACCATTTACCTTTAACACTTAGTTATTGGCAAGAGTAATATTAGTAATAAAGAGTTCACCTTGCAGTCCATTGTGTGGATCAGTATTTTAGAGCATGCTTTAGACATTGAGTTGACTCCAAAGCATGACTAAGATAGTGAAAGGTATCCATTAGTTGCCATAGTTTTGGAATATGTCCAAAGTTATATCACTCTGAAACCCTTTCAATCTCCAGAATTAATCTACTTTAAAATCTTAGTGATGTATAGAAATGCATCTTTGGATGACACTAGCTTCACACAGCCTCTGGTGCAACTTAAAAATCCTTCCTATTTCTTTACCCTCTAATTAATAGCAATGTGAATTTTATTTTATTTTTTTTTTGGAAACTTGAAAAGAACGCCATTAAAAGTAACACTGACTTCCCCTGCAGAGAAGAATATCTTTGTTCTTTGCAGGAACAGTTAGATGAAATTGTTTGGCCTTCACTAGGCAGCAAGTTGGACTGGATAAGCTTAGAGATCCCTAGTGGCCCTGAAATACGAGTCCATAACTGACTTCTAGTTGCCGTTTCAGTCCTTGTCACCATTTCTTTCAGTAATTTATAATTCTCTGAAACAGTTCCATCAGTCTGAAATTACTGCATGAAACACTATTTTAAAGAGGATTTTTTTCCTGCTTAGTGATAATCTCTTAGGCCTGGACTCACACTGGGAATTTTGGTTCAATGCAGCAGTGAGTCTCTGCAGTTTTACTTATCAGCATCCCCAGCCACAAGTTAGGTAAGTACAATTTCCACACAATGATTGGGGAAATACTTTAATGACTGGAAAGGTAGGTCAGAACAGGATTCACAAAACTAAGTGTACAGAACTTCTAAGGTAATTAGGAAGAGCTGCTGAAGTGAAGAACTTGGCTTCAAGCCCCCTTCCTTGTGATACAGAGATGGCTAAATCCAGCCTTTGTACACTCATTAATTGTTTCCCAGGTTTAAGTATTGAAGTCAGTAACTTTTTGTAAAGACCTAAACTATGCATAGAGCAGGTGGAAGTTTCAGACCCCAATGGGCATCTTATCTTTGCTATCAAGCTATAGGATATGATGTGCCATAATAATATTTGCCTCGGCTGATTACATCATTCTTACTTAAATAAATACTTTAAATATTTATTCCAAGCCAATGCTCAGATTTATGGTCTACAAATTCACACGTACTGGCTCAAAGCCAGTGTAACGTGAATATGTTTGCTTTTGAATGGTCAGGGTTGTCTTCTCCTGTGGGTTTATGCAATGTAGTTAGGGCATATGCTCTAGATCAGAACACCACAGCTATGACTAAGACACTTGTGTCTTTCACTGTGGTTTAGACACAGAACTATTCACTGTGGCCAAGGATCAAGTAATTAAGAGCCATTGAGATTGTGTTGACAAAAAATGTTCTTTAAGTGCTTACCATGGGGCAATTTTGAAATTAGGTGCCTGAAAAGGCAGCTATTTGACCAAAACCCCTGTTCTTGATTCTTGAATTTATTTTTTCTCCCAGAAAGTCTGCTTTAAGGTCAGCATTTTAAATGTGAGATAAAAATTGTATCTGTACTAGCTCTGTTTCCTGCCCCAGCTCGTGTTGCAGGCGTGGCTGCAGTGCCACGTTTGTGTCATTTGGTGGCAGAGAGAAAAAGGCGAGATCTTCCCCTGGTGCTCTGACCCACGTGGGCTCCCAGGATTGCTCAACAACCTGACATTATTGCTTTTCTGTTTGCTGTTTTTTCTCTTTAATGTTAATCTGAAATGGGTGGCGGGCGTTGGCCGAATGGTGTAAGTCGCTGCCTGTGGAGCCAGTTCCTCCTCTGAGGACGCCGGTTCGAATCCCGAGGAACTCGCTGTCCCTGTCTGAGCGTGCTCGGCCGTGGCAAAACGAACCTCAGGAGTAAAGGGGGTGGGGCCAGTTCCGCCCACACTGTGCCTCACCTAAAAAATCCATTGCGCAGGCTTATCCCAAAATCGTCGTTCGCGAAGTCCAGCCAACAACAGCAACAAATAGCTCTGTTTTGATGAGGGGCCAGAGTGCTGCAGCGACAAAGAGGAAGTAATTGTGCTAGAAACAATTCCCAGACACACTCTTCCAGGTGACAGAAGTTAGAGAAAAGGCTCTGGAGTTGTATGCAGAGAAATTATTCATAGGTCTCATTATGCTTTCTCTCCACACTGGCCAGTTTGAGACATTCAGTGGAAGAACAAAAGGCCTTCTGCTGTTGGTGCAACGAGACATGCCTTGGGGAGTGTTTAGTCCTGATAGTAGTGAACTGAGTCCCTCTCGCTTAAGAGCAAATATAATTCTGCTTGCTTCTAGGGATCAACCTTTTCTCTCAGGCAACTAGTGATAGAAGAAGAGGTCATAGTCTCAAGCTCCACCAGGAGAGGTTAAGGTTGGACATTAGGAAGAATTTTTTCCTTTAAAAGGGGGTTAAGCATTGGAACAGTCTGCCGAGGGAGATGATGAAGTTACTATCCCTGGAAGTGTTAAAGAAATGACTAGACATGGCAGTTAGTACTATGGTTTAGTTGGCATGGTGGTATTTGGTCAAAGGTTGGATGATTTTGGAGGTCTTTTCCAATCTTAATGATTTCTATGATTCTATGGTAGAAATGGGATTCTATGATTCAAAATGGGGTGGTACATCCCATTCATTCTTGAATTCTGACCTTTCATTCTTGAAGAACATTCATGGGAAACAAACTTCTGCTCCATGGAGTAGAATTTCTGGATTTATTTCCTGTAACTATCACTGGCAGAAGTGATGATAGACTGACTTTTAGCAATGAAGACTCTGATCTGTCATGCTTCCTTTTAGTCAGAATTCTGACTGTGGCAAATAATCAGCATTCTGACTGCAGAAAATACAAATTGCACTTTTACTATATAATGAGGGTATGCATAAACATATATGTGTATCTGATGAATAGAAACCCAAAGATCTTTTAAGAACCAATTATTTCTAAACTAAAGAGAATATGCTTCTAGCTCTTTTTCTAGCACAAAAATCCATCAAACAATAACTGAGCATCTGTTGAATAGACATGCACATGCAATGCAAGAGGGCTTAATTTTTATTTGTCGCTCATAAGAGATGTTGCTACAGTTTTATATGTTCAATTTTGTATAAACATTTAAGTGAATAAATTAATAAAGTACAGTTACAATGAATAAATGCCAATAAAGATTGTGACTAAAACAACACAGCAGGAATTTTAATAGGTTGAAACTGTAGTCACATCTACTCAAGAGGGTGTTAACAGTATACTTCAGACTCCCTGCTGCCACTTTGAAGCAACAAGAATGCCTGTTGCCCAAACACTTCCCAAAGCAAGTAACTTTATAGATTGGATTTCTTCCCAAGAGAAAGTCAGGTATTAGTGATTATCATTAACATAGAGCTCTGCTGCAATACTTACTTGAGTGGTTTATTCATTATTTGTCTTTTGACAGTTTGTAGGGGAAAAGTTTTGATGCATTAATAAAGAGCTAACACATATAGAAGGGATAGAACTATGGATTTACTAATAAGTTGGTCATTACACTGATTTTTATTACAGACTTACTGAGCTTGAGAGTAGAAACTGGTCCTAATTCTAAACTTATGGAAGAAATTGCCACCTAGATTAATGTTGTAAAACCATGTTCTTTAGAAAAATGAAACATGATTATTAGATACAAAGTATGCAACTGTCTAAAGGTTTTTGTTATAATTCTATTCAATTCTTCCAAGAATTATTCTATTAGCATTAGTTATCAGTTGATTTGAGTGTTTAATAAAACAACAAGCATTCATAACTCAATCCTGCCTGGCTGGTATCCACATCAAGCACCCTAGCTCCCCAAATGCAGAGGAAAAAACAGGTTGGACCATACTAGAGCAATAATCAGGCCCTCTGAGCTCATACAGCAAAAGATGTGTTGGGTCTCTTTGTTGTGTTAATATACTCCTAAATCTTATGTCCTGTTTGACAATTACATGCTACTTTGACTTTTAGATACTGGTCTTCAGTCATTTTAATCATCTGCTGCCAGATGCTCAAAGAGAAAAGTCTGATAAATGTTGGCAAACCCTTACTAAGATGCTTACATACTAATAAGTGTAGCACAACAAGCCAGTCCACAAGACTATGCAGAGTAAACTGGGTGAGAGCACCAACATGGTTTAGTTTATAATAGGTTTAAACATTTCTTCAAACCTCAAGAAATTGTTTTCTTGTTCTCATTGCTTCTGCATATATGCCTTGATGGTCAAGTCTAACATTCTTTTGTGTTAAATGTCCTATGAATCTTTTCCCATCATTTGAATCAATTACAGGACAACTTATCAGTTCTTTGCAAGAATCGTGGGATGTTTCTCAAGATGTAATGACAGGTGATTTATTTTCTCCATGTCCTCAGTTCGTGGCAAATAAGTTTCTGTCAGGGCATAACTCAGGGACCTTCCAATAACATTTCTAGGTAGTCAACGTTTCAGTTAGTGCAGGTTTACATCACTTCTAAAAGCAGATTAAAGGTTATTATTTGTTGATAGGAAAGGTAGCAGTAGGACTGACAAAAGCCTCAGTTAACTAGTAGAGGAGTCAGTAAGCGTTGGCAGAACAGTAAAACCATCAGGGTGCATTTGATAAATGTCACATTTATCTCACCTGAAAAGTATAGTGGAAAGATAAAAAAAAGTAGTTGCAAAAGTATTTTTACCTCCTAACTGTGATCTTAAAAGGAACTCTAGGAAGTTCATAACTTAAGTCTGCAAAGTGGAAAAACTGTGTCATGTCCCCCCAAAAATGCCCAAAAAACTAGACAAAATAATTTGAAGAACTGTTCTTGCTACCAGGGAAGTCACAATAGTCCGTATTTTTTTCAACCATCAAATCCTAGAAGGCTTTGCAAACACAATTAACATTTCTTTCCTTAATACGTTTATCTAATAACTGAAATCTTAATGATATTATACTCAAAGGGTTGAACAGTTTGCAGAAGCAGAACATACAGCTGCTTTCATTATGACAGCATAAAACGTTTAGCAGTTCAGAGAGATTGCAGTGCAATTGAAAGCCACCAGAAAAAATAAATAAATAAGTAAATAAATAAATAAAGGTCATGGACATGATTATGTCCCTTGGATCTTTTAACCAAAATGCAAAGATTATTGATCCTCACATTTGGATTTCACATGCATAGTATAGCAACAATAATGTACAGTGAAAACAACACAGGACTGAGGTTTTGCAAGGCCTCATAAATTAAAGTAAAAGATATGACCCTGCTATAGGAAGGCAATGAAGGATTCAGATTAGAAAAGCGGGTGACAAACACTCTTAGAGCAGGACCGTATATGTAAAACTGTAGAAGAGTTAAAAAGAGGGTTTCATTACAATCTTGTAAAAATGTAAGCAACATCAGAGCCGTGGAAGCTGTTGAAAGAAATTGTCTTTATCCTTCCAGAATGAGCTATGAGGGAAAATGGGGGAGTTGTCATACAGTACATTTAGGCTGTTCACAAAGGAGACATCACTGTCCCTGTTTCCTATTTGTGTTCATTCCAAATTTGAGTATGAATTGCTTCTAATAGGAGTAAAATCCCAGAAGACCAATCCGACACAGCTCAATTAGTTTATTGATCAGAGCTGTGAAACCACAGCCAATCAAACCCATAACGTATGTGCTACCAACCTCTGCTTGGCTGTTCCAGTGGTTTGGGTGAAGCAAAGAATATTTTTCTTGTGTTCAGTAATCTTTCTTGTTATGAAGAAAATCTGCAGGGAAAAAAAGTCATTCTTTTGGCTCTCAAAGAATGAGAGTGTTGTCAGCAAATGTTGCACTCAGTGCAAAGATACATTGATATTTTATCATTTGTGACTTTATGTAACTTGGACCACACAAAGCCCTTCTATAACGTTTTTTTTTTTAGAGCTTGAGAATCATCAGAATAATCGACCATTTACCGTCAACATCAGAAAGGTCTTTATTGATCAGTATTTAAAAACAGCTTAGCTAACAAAAAGTGCTATTTGCTACTTTTACAAGTGCAGTTTAGATATTGTCCTGCAGGACAGGCAGATATTAAAGAGTTTTTGTAATTTTTGCATGTTTTAGTAATGGATCATTTCCCTCTACAGCATTATTGACAAGGTTATACACATGCTACTGACAAAAGTTTCCCAATAATTTCTGGTTTATGACTCATTCTAGCTGCTGAAAATACAATCAAATTTTAAACATTTGTGTTCATGTTATAGATGGGCTGGTTTGTGTGTTTCTTTGGGAGCATTTTATCAGAAATGATTCAGATATTTTCAGAGAACAAGACTAATATTATTTTGCACATTTTGAAAGTCTTGTTAAAGGTATCTCATTAAGTTTTTGTGCTATGGAGCAAGAATATTACATTTGCCAGGGTGATTTCTGTGGTAAAAGAAATTTTTTTTCCCTGACTTTATTAAAGCTTCTCCAAATTGGAATTATGGAATTATTATGTACTTACGTATTACTTGATAGAACTGATTGTTTCTGTCCTCTGAAGGTGCTGTTCTTTCAGTCTGCTTCTTAGTTGCCTCCTGAGCTACTGCCCTGTCCCCTGTCCCTGCCTCCCCAAATGTCCAGGCATTTTCTGTCCTGGGAACTCAGAGGTTTAGGAGGATATTCCTATCTACAAGAATATTCCAGTGTGTTGTTGCTCCTGCCTTTTCATGCTCCAGTCTCTGTAGCTGGGTTCCCATGTTTGTTATCAGTTCTGAGTAATGAGGAAAAACTATAGAAAAGAGGTTTAACTGATGGAACATGGGGAAGGTGGGAAGGGATAGGAGAGATTAATTAAAAAGTGAAAGGAGGAGATTAGACAAAGAGGAGGAAAGGAAGAAACAGAAGAAACAGGAAAGGGAAACAAAGGTAAGCTAAAGAGGAGTTGAGAATAGTTCAAAACCATTGTCCTTCAGAAGCTGAGCAGTTCTTTGACAGAGCTGGATATTCCTTTGACACACAACAAATTGATGCTAGTCTGCCAACTACCTGTTTCTGCCCTCCTCTGCATGATGACCCACACAGAAGAGAACAGCCTTCTGCAGTGATGGCCTAATCTTTCCTTCTAAGCCTTAGAGTTAGAAATGGGCTGCCTATCTGAATCCCTTCTTGATCCTGTGAAGAGAGGAGACTTATGACACTGATTTCTTCAGGAAAACCTTCTGCATATTATATACACAGGCTTCCACCAGAAACATTTTTCTCTCACTTCCTAGCTTTTGAGATAGTCTGATTTGCAATTTTAATATTTTTAGCAGAGAGTTTTGGTCAGAATATATGTATATCTGTGCAACTTTCTGTATTCTCTTTGAAGTTAGCCTTAGCTAATTTTTCCAAACTGCTGAATTTTAAACTCTTCTGTTAATTACACTAATTCTGTCTGCTTTTGCAATTTTTGTTTCTCTATCAAAGTACCTTGAAAAAAGGTGCTTTTTTCACTTATCTGTTTTGTGATTATAATATTATTCTTTGCCAGTACGCCTGGCTACTTTGCAATATTCACTTCTAATAACCATAACCTCCCAAATTCATAATTTCTCTGCTGGACTGCTTTTAGCTTCTTGTGTGAATGTACAAACAGCAATTCTGCTGTACTAGCTAGATTCCCATGTTCAGGGGATCCGACACTGAAGAGAGCTAATTGTGTTTAATTTCATCTTAGGAAAGTCTATTGTAAAAACTGGAACCTAATCAAGTCACAATTAGAAAAGCAACTGGCTAAATTTCTTCCATTAACAAAGCAATAAGGAAACATCACATGGAAATCCATTATTAATGAACTAATGCATGGAGTACAGAAGAGTAATTTGTAAATTACTTTTTAAATTTAAACAATTTCATTTATGTGACAACCATACAGATCACTTTTTAAAACAAATACTTTAACATTTAACCAAAACCAAAGTAAAAATAAGGTTTCTTTACAAAAGATCATGCCAGCTAACAGGACTTTTCAGTATCTAGTAGAGTTTCAAAGATACAGTAGACATATGTTGAAGGTAGAGTGATTTAGTAAACATTAGAATAGTCAAGTACACATCTCTTTTGTATTATTAAAGACAGGGTTACTATTTGTAGTGACACAGTAATAGACAAGGTAGAATATCAGAAATAATAGGGACAGAGGATGTAATTCAATTATCCCACTAAGGTCTATGGGATTGTCTTTACCCTGTTTTGTTGTTGATGTCTGGTCCCTCCAGCTGTTCCTTTACAACTTTGGCTCACTGTGTCACTTTTGGATATTTTTCTGCATGTCTCTTCTAGGGATCATGAGTCTTAGAACAATCATAATCCCTGGCATAATGTGCGAGTCTCAGAATGAGGACAGAATCACTGCATACAAATCAGGATGGTTGGTAAGCCTGTACAGCATCCATCTATCATACTGTGCTTTCACAGGACTGCACCATATATCTCACACTGACAACATTAAAGGTGCTTTGTCAGATGTCATGTTAATATTTTGCCTATAAACTTGAAAATATAAGGGGCGAATATCAGTCTGAATTGCAAAACTTTTCAACAAAAGTAGATTGAATCGACTAACTAGAGAAAAATGTCTCAAGTCATCACCAGATTTAGACAACAAAACAGGAGCTATGACTTCTGAAGCAATGATGATATAGACAAGTTTTTATAATGTTGCACAATTTCCTTCCCTGATATTTAGGAAAGAAAAGGCTCTTTTTAGCCAGATAGTGTTGAGTGGCAGCATTTTGTGATACATGGGATTTTCCTGTTGGCCCCTATTTTGTTCTATCGTTCCTTGAGATCTCCAAGAAGGACCTTCTAGAAAGGGCAGAAGGAAACCTTCCAGTATGAAAACCTACCAATCTTTATGAGGATTGCAGAAAGATGCCAAGATGAATCAGAGTGCATAAACTTCAGTGCCACCTGCTGGGAAGCAGTAATTTTTATTGGTCTGGTTTTGTTGACCAGTAATCTTAAATAGTTACAAATATTTAATGCGTTTCTGTACTGCTCATGCTCAGACAATTTTTCCTGGTTGGAGAGAAATCTTATTAGTCTCAATCTCTTTAAGATGTGTTCTTTATACATGATAAAATACCCTATATCATCTTCAGACTCAAGTATAATGTTTACCCATTATTTTGGCTTTTTCTTCCTCACTGATTCACTCATTCTAGCAATTTTATTTTTAGTCATGTTAGCATGCATTTTCCTTCCTTTGTTTGATACATGCCATTCTTATAAGATGCTTCTAATGAAGCAAAATAATCCGTTATGTTTATTTTTCCTGCTTACACTGTGTGGAAAACCTAATGTAAAATTTCCTTTTCATGTTTCGCTTGGCTTTCTGTTTTCCCCTAAACTTCTTCATTTATTTTCTACCTTTTTTTTTTCCTTCTTCTTCTTNTTATAATTTCCCAATGTGAAACAGGTTTTTGACACCTTTTGGAAATCAAAGCATTGGATTAGACATGAGAGGAACATACATCTTTCCTAATGGTTCCTGAATGCTGCAATATAATTGACTAATATAATATACCCCACTGTAAGGAGAAATCATTTTTGTCTTGATGGCATCCTATGGAAGTGCTACTTTACATTACATGTGAAAAAATACAGTCTCTATTGTCAAAGGACAAAGGGAAAGTTGATGAATGGTACCAGGACATACCAGGAATCTGGAAAAAACTTAAGCATTCATCATACTATTCAAAGTGTCTGAAGTCACATCTGACTTTGGCATAGAAGGAGTTTCCAAAACTACTGTCCCAAATCTCCAATTCAATTTATCACATCTCATCTGCAGTTGGAAGCTTTACCACTCCTGCACATTGGAGCCTGGTGCATTGGGCAATTGATCATAAAACAAGCTGCCTCAGAGGCTGGACTTGCATGACTGTGTTAGCAATACTAAAGACACAGGTCTGCTCAGCCCAGGCAGTACACGGTCTAGCTGTGTTGCTTTTAATACCTGCTTTACCCCAAAGCATGTTTTAAGGGAAAGCATGATCAGAAAGAGTGAAATAAAACAACACATGGAAGATTTTCCAACTGAACACATGCCTCAATGTGCTGCACAGCTATGACAGCAGACATCTGGTGAGGATCTGCTGTCAGCTAGTGATTACTATGTTTTTCATCCTTAGTGACAGTGAGATTCCTCATATCTTTAAATTGAAGCAATTAAATCTCAGGTGTGACTGGTACAAACAACATCTTAAAAGCATGCCATCATCCTACCACCCTGCTGTTCTCTTGATTATTTTTGCACATTATTCTTCCTAAGGGAAGACTTAATTTTACTGTTGACCACACCTGAACTCAGATATTCAAGAGGGAGTGGCTATGCTCATAGAGGTTATTAGTTTTTTTCAAATTAATGAGCTTCTGTACCATAGAAAGACTTATGATATATCTGAAAACAAGAAGAGAGTATTCCTGTGATAAAGTTATGGTATTTATTCCCATTATTAAGGGAAATCCGTGTATAATCTCATGCTATTTTTCAAGTAAATCCTTTGACACACTGTTCATCAACACCTGACCCTGAGACTTGCAAATAAACATTACTTAACCAGAGGAAATAATGGTGTACTTTTTTTACTCTTGGCATCTATTTGAAATGTTTATAGTTCTTATGGATTCATACATGAGAGTATTTTAAATTTAAATAAGGTAATTCAGAATTTGAAGAACACTTTATAGTATGCGATTGAAAACAGAGGTTTAATATTTCCTGCTGGCCCACAGCTTTGAGGACAGCAGGCACAATCTTTCCTACGTTCCTCTAGGTGATTAGTGTATAAATTGGATAAATTCTGTGACACAGCCATTTATGCTGGTAGACTGTCCTAAAGAAAAGAAGATTGAAAACAGACAATTCCTGCAAATATTATCAATCTGAAATATACTCTTTTCCAAAGCCACTATCACAGTTCCTGAATCTTTATAGGTTTCTAAGATTTAGCATTCTCTTCTTCCTGCTGTACATAGAATCGAGCTATTACAGAATTACACAGATTTCCAGCATTGAGCTAGTGCTAACAAGGTGTAAATGCTTCATACTAAAGGGCAATCTTGTGCCTCTGACATCTGGGGCCAATTACACTGAACAATCAGAGCTTACTGTGATTTAAAACAACAATCAATGTCACTGAACATTTTATGGGATCAGGGTCTATGCTGATAATTCATTCCGTCTATAAGTGTTGTTTGGTATTTTCTCCTTTACTGGATGTTCTGTGTCTGAATTCAGGAGACCTGAGTTGCCTCCAAATTTAATTAGAATTATCTCAGAAAATTGCAGAAAGGATCATTTGCCCTGGCTATTCAGAAAGAGAAAGCACTAAAGGCTTCACTTGAATACCTTTAATACCTTGGATACTTTTGGCTTCTAGCAGGATTTTATATTTGTCAAGAAACCTAACTTTAGTGACTCAGACAGGAACAACCTGAAATTCTCTTCGAATATAAAATAAATCAGCTATTTTTCATCTATCATCTTCTAATGAGATTTGGATGAGATGATACATTTTTTGCTATTAGAAATTATTTGCATCTGATAAGGTGTAATACAATTTGCAAAAAGCTGCAACCACAGTTTACAATACCATCATCATAATTTTCTCATTGTTTTCCAGGCAGTTTGATGTCTATATTTTCTCTTTACATCAAAGAATATATTTTTATTATAGATTGTGAGCTGCGTGTACATAATTATCCTAAATGCCCAACTGACAGCTCTAGAGCTATCACAGCATGCTTAAGAATAAATAAAGTTTTAAATAAGTATCAGTCACTGTATTTGGAATTTTTCACTATCTGGTTGCTATTTTCTATAAAACCTGATCTGATTTAGCAGCACAAATCTCTGTGGGATACCAAAGATCAGATTCAGGTGTGAACAGTGACACTCAGTAGGTTTTGCATTAGTCCCTTGGACGTACTAGGGATTCATCTCAGGCTAGTCTCCATATTTTTAGTATGTGCTTGAAAACATTAGTTATGTTTGTGATGTTTGTGACAGAGTGGGTCACTGCAGCTTCAGGCTGGGTCCTTTTCTTAAGCTGTGAGCCTTTCATAATTCTGAATGATGGAAATTACTTTTTTAACAGAATTGATCTTAGACATACTGACTCTGTCTTTTTTGTTTGCTTCTAATATCTTCATATTTGCTAACCCAGATAGTCTTAAAATCTGAAAGTAAAAGAAAAAAATAAACTAGAAATTTGCAGAAAGCCTTGAAATTTGCTCTGTTTCACTTGGCAGCTGAAGGAAAAACCCTGAAATCTTCTCAAGTCAGATGAAGCTCTTGGCATCACCAGAAGAAAAAGGGGCCATACATAATACATTCTGTCTAATGGTGGATGCTGGTCTTGGATCTGGAGTGCACAGTCTGAATCCATTTGAGTAGCTTCTTTTGGTAGCTTTCTACTTGTAACCTAGTCATCTAAGCAATTGCATTGTCCTGTGTAGCATCACATCTCTAGCACTGCTGCATGTTCCCAAAGGAATTTGGTTGGGACAGATGACAGGATTACTGCTCCCCACTCCAACTCTTTTCAAAGCTCCCCATCCTTGCAGCAGTATAACTAAGTAGAAGGAATATCTGCCTTTTAGCTGTTGAAACTTGCAGCCTATGGATAGTTATTGTCAGGAGTGTGGAATAACAAGACAGACTGCACACTTCAACAGCAGAAGCACACCCAATGCCTGCTTCTTTCCAGGAGAGCAGTCACACAGAGACCTGGTATGACTCAGAACCCTATTTAAAATGCAACTATCAGCAGCAGTTTGAAATTCAGCTGCCATGACTTAAAAATACTTACTGTTGAAAGGATCTTACTTACAGTTTTATGAATGAAAGAGAACAAGGCCAGATAAATTTCTGACTGTTCTTTAAAGCTAGTGTGGAAAGAACTCAGTACTGCATTGAGTTAAATGAACGATGAGGGCTAAAAGCAGTCTCTTTGGGTCATGTTTTTATGAAAACATGAAGACCTGAGGTCTGGAGCACCTTTCCTATGAAGACTGATTCACAGAGTTGGAGTTGTTTAGCCTGGAACCTACAAGGAAGAGGTCGAGAGAGGTGATTGTCCCAGTCTGCTCTGCATGGGGGGAGCCTCACCTTGAATATTGTGTGCAATTTTGAGCATTGCAATATAAGAAAGATATTCAGCCATTAAAGGTGTCCAAAGACGGGCAACAAAGATGGTGAAGGGCCTTGAGGGGAAGCCATATGAGGAGTGGCTGAGAGCGCTTGTTCTGTTCAGCCTGGAGAAGAGGAGGCTGAGAGGATATTTCATTGCAGTTAAAACTTCCATGTGAGGGGAAGAGGAGGAGCAGGCACTGATCTCTTCTCTGTGGTGACCAGTGACAGGACCCGAGGGAATGCCCTGAAGTTGTGTCAGGAAAGGTTTAGGTTGGATATTAGAAGAAGGTTCTTCACCGAGAGAGTTGTTGGGCACTGGAATAGGATCCCTAGGGAAGTAATAACAGCACCAAGCCTGACAGAGTTCAAGAAGAATTTGGATTCTCTCAAGCACACCATGTGACTCTTGGGGATGTGCAGAGCCAGGAGCTGGACTTCGATGATCATTGTGTGTCCCTTCCAACTCAGAATATTCTATGATGCTGTGATTCTGTTAAGATGGAGAGGGACTTTCTACAAGGGGAAGCAGTGATAGGATAAGGTGTTATAGCTATAAACAGAAAAAAAATGGGTTTAAATTACATATTAAGAAAAATTTCTTTACCATGAGAGTGGTGAGGCACTGGAACAGGTTTCCCAGGGAAGATGTGTATGCCCTATACCTCGAAATGTTCAAGAGGAGGCTGGATGGAGCTCTGAGCAACCTGTTTTGGTGGGAGGTTTCCTGCCCCTGGCAACAGAGTTGGAACTAGATGATCTTTAAGGTTCCTTCCAACCAAAGCCATTCTTTAATTCTATGATCATAATTTCAAGTAAAAGAAACACTCCAAGATGGTGAAGTAGGCTTACTTTTTTTTTTTTTCCATTCTATTTTCTGTCTTGCAAAACTGCTTTCATTTTACAGTATTTTGTAAGTTCTACTTATGACTGGTCTTTTATAAATAAATTGGTGTTTAACAGAGCTTAAAAGTATTTTCAAACTCACTGAATGCACTAAAGGCCCTGTTTTGGGTGGCAGCTGCAAAACAAGCTACTGTGTTTTATAACAATAATAAAAATTACTCCAATTTAGTTCTATAAGCCTATCAACCTACATGGGGAACCTTTGAAAACTTCCATCTGCTATTTGGTCAAGACATTATTTGACTGAGGTCATGAACTCTTTTATCCATAGTGGCTGCTCTTCTGCTTTGCCTGACCAAAAAAACAAAAGCCACCATAAATCCTTCATCAAGGCAGAGAAAGTAGCTGATCAGCTCCTGTGTTCGACTTCTTGGTGGATTCAAAGTATTTTTAAGTGTTCAGGTTGGTAAGTTTTCAGGAAAGTTCACCCTGGCAAACCTCATTGCAAATATTTAGCAATTCATTGCATATTCATGAAACACTAAATATATTTTAGGTCCCAATGCTTCATTAACAAAACAAGAAAACAGTCTGCATAACTCACCCAATATTTAAAACAAACCCATCAAGGCATTTTAAAGAGCTTTTTTTTCTCTCACTCATTATTTTTTAAATAATCTCATCTTAAGTTTGCATATCGTTGTATTTTTCACTCTTTTGCATATTTTAACTTGTTTTGAGTTTCTGAGTGAATCTCTTCTTTCTGGCAAGAAACAACTTAAAATTCATCAGTTAAAAATATATTAACAACTCTATTCATAGCTACCCTCATTACCAATATCAAAGTTCATGTTTTTTTCCCAGAATTTATAATCATCTGAAAATCTGATTTGCTTTTATGTTCCTTGAGAAGTTTAGATTAAAAAAAAAATTAAACTAATCTTATTTGCTTCTCAGTTACATTTCCAAGAGCTCAGAGCGTTTGGTTTTTCTCTCTTTTTAACAGAGGAACTGCCATTTTTCCCTGTGGATAACAAGGTCCTCTTTCTGGAACCCTCACTCTTGCCAAAATCAATGATCTACCTCTTTAAGCATGACTAACCATGTCAGCTCTCACCAAAGAGACTGAAGAATGTCTCAGAATTTTTTAAAAGTAATTATTTATGCATCCCTCTCCTCTTGACTGTACCAAGGCAAAATAGCTGGATTGGGGTATAAGGTATGAAGTCTTCACAGGTGGTATGAAATGCTGCAAATCATTGTCTGTATTAATAAAGCTTCTGTGAGCCCCTTATAGCTATCAGGTGGGCTGTATTTATTTTATACTAGATCTCTATCTTCAAGAATTTGCTGGCATGTTCTTTTGTTGCCAAAGTACATAAATGGCTATCACAGAATAACAGGAAAAGACCACAGTCAACCAGTGTGCTCCTCCAACTTTGCACTAGGGGCAAAATTTTTCTGTGTGCAGGACAAACCTCTGTGCGGTTGATCTGAGACATTGGATTTAACTGCTCTGGAACTGTCACCAATCACCAGTGTCCTCACCTTTCCATTCAAATGGCAAAATTAAGGCAGCAATTATCAAAACCTGCAGTGACACATACCACAGAACAAAGGATGAAACATAAAAAGTAAAATGCCACTAAAGCCTGACACATCTCTGGACATACTTCTCCTCCTGGGAAAAGACTCAGAGAATGAACAAACAGCACATGACAAACATATAATATATTGAGTGTATTAGTAATCACAAAATGACTATGAGTCATTGATGTGAGGAAGAAAAAAAACCCACAACAACAACAAAACCCCAGAAAACAATTAAAGTTATAAGATGCAGCAAGTGAGGAGTGATAAGTAAGATGCTAATAGAGACAACAGCAGCATACCCGGTTCTGGTCCCCATGTTTAAAAAAGATTAGGTTAAAGTATAGTTAACTAGGTTAAAGAATAGTAACAGGCTGTGAGGCAGTCAGGGGAATTAATTTATTTCTTGCAAGAAGATAAAGATAAAAATCTGGATTATTTGGGTGAGCAAAATGCTACCAGATATGATTGCTTCTACAGGTACATAAGAAGGTCAACCACCAACTTGGGGAAGATAAAAGCATTTTCAATTATTGTGGTGGGGGGCACCTGTAGGGGAAGCACCTGTCAGAGACTGCCAATCCAGCACATCAGTAGAAGATGATTTTTACAAATGGATGACACTGTCTTCCACCAAATAGACACTATCAGAACCACCTGTATACCCTTTGCCATGAAGCTGCTGTTTTTTCAAGTTTTTCTATTGTTAAGATGTTGTAGTTAGGATAAATATGTATTAGATAGGTAGTTATTACTATTACATTACTTTTGTATGTTCAACTGTTCTGATCGGTTATGGGGACCTCTGTTACAGCTCCCTGATTGGTTCATCTACCCCTAAAACCCCATAGGCTGGCCGGTGGGGCACTGCAGCACCACCATACAAGGCTAGCCACCCCCAATTTTCTCTTATAAGTTATAAACCCTCCTTCCCTTTTCCTTTTGTGTCGTGATCCGCCCCTAACTCCACCCAAGTTCTAGAATCCTCTGACCAAACCCTATAAGAGTCCCATGTGCCCCTAATAAACCATTTACACCTGTTCACACCTGCTCCTACCCCATGCTGTGTGGACCGTTCCTTCTCCCCCTTGGTAGACCACAACAAATTATGCTACTGCAAGACAAAGGAATCAAAAATGGTCAATCAATCAATTTGAGGTTGAATTTAGGAGCAAGTTTCTAAGCTTCAGGGCAGAAGGTTTCTAAAACACTCTTTTGTGATTTGAAAAAGGGAAGCAAGAAGTATAATCAGTTTTAAGCAGGATACATTTAAGAAAGGATCTACCTGACAAAATGGTGACTGGACCTGGTAACCTGGACTGATCTAGTTCCATGCCTCCATTTTGTAGTCATATTTCTTGACAAACTGATCACAGGTTCCAATATATCACAAAAATGAGTCCAGTGTAAGGGAGCAGAATAGACAAGGGCAGACTATACATAGATGAACCATTTAAAAAATATAGTTCTTATTAAGAATTGCTATTATTTCTATTGCTTTCTTTAAAAAAAAAAAAAAAAGACCAAAAAAACAAAACCAAAAAAACCAAACCAAACAAACAAAAAACTGGTCATTTGAAGGTGCTTATTTTAAGACATTCTGAGCCCCAAATGTATCACTTTTTTTTCTTCATTGCATGAATTATTCTGGTAGAAAATACTGCTTCTCCTTATAAACTTTGTCTCTCTCGTGCACTTAGACTACTATAAAAGCACTACTGCTCAATAACTTAAGAACATACTTGAATTTGCAGGAGACCCATCTGCCTAGGCTATGTCTGTGAAGCTTACTGAAGTTAAGAGGCTATCTGTAACCACAGGAAAAATTTAATTTCTTTTGTTACAGAAAAAATTAAACCACTCTGACAAGGATAAGTTTGGTGTCAGCAAAAATGCACACCATACTGTCCTCTAACAAAAGAAGAGTCATGAATCCCTAGAAAGTCAGAGACTACTACTGTGGATGTTGAAATGTACGTTATAATTTAACCGAAATACAAATGCTCCATATAAAATGTTTTACAAGAGACTTATCTGTAAAACAGGAATTCTCACACTCACTAATGGGATAACAATTTGATGAGGGTGTTTCAAAGTAATGGAACCAAACAACTCCAAATTCCAAATTTGCCTTGGATTTTAATGAAAGAAGCTAAGTTTTTCGCAGAGTTCATCTGGGAGAAACTTCTATTCCTCCAGGAAAGCACAAGAGCATCTCTGTTAACCCTTTAATTTCACACTTGCTGCTTTTGCAGGTCATGAGGAAGACATTATTTTCTGAATAGAAATTTAAGTAATTCTTTTGACTGAGGATGACGACCTTTATTTCACATTACCCACTGCTGGATTTTAGTATCAATGTAATTGATTTTTGTGGGGATGGATTAAGAATATAACTGATAATACCTTGAAATGATGCAGAATGTAACTGATAAGACCTTGAACTGATGTTTTAATATTGCTTAAAATGTGTGTTTACCCTTCCCCATGTGTGTTCCCCTTCCCGCCCCCCCCGGAATCCATGTCTTCCCCTTCCCAGAATCCATTTGTACCACTTTCCCGAATCCATGTGCTTTTTCCCAGAGAGTCCTTTCGGCTCTCCAAGACCACCCCTCAGGGAACCGAGGGGCATGACCC